>JBBGZY010000429.1:1080000-1460000 GCA_037952925.1 Lithobates clamitans
GGGGGAGTGGTTTGGAAATCAAGTTAATGACACGCACACTATTAGGATGGAGTTTAGGGGGGGTTGGAAATCTAGTTTATGACACGCACACTATTAGGATGGAGTTTAGGGGCGGGTTTGGAAATCTAGTTTATGACACGCACACTATTAGGATGACGTTTAGGGGGGGGTTTGGAAATTTAGTTTATGACACGCACACTATTTTGATGGAGTTTAGGGGAAACAAAATACAATGCAGCTGACTAAATACATTCAAACTGAGTAGACTAGGTGGATATGTGCCCAGCATTGTATGCTGGGGAGGTTAGTGAAGGCAAATATACATGCATGACAAAAAAGAACAGGAAAAAATTACAGCATGCATGAGGAGAAAAAGGGGACATTCACACTATATTGCAATGATGGTAAGTAGTGTTTGAGTTAAGAAATACATTACATTATCAAAGATTTAATAAAATAACATGTGATGCTAATAAAAGAAAAAATTCCTACCTTAATATAGTCCTTCTGCAGGACCTGCATGATGGCAGAACAGAGCCTGGGGGGAGATGCCTGTCGAGAACTTGAGGTCCTGCAGGCTTCTCCCTGTCGCCAAGTACCGCAAGGTGGCAACTAGCCTCTGCTCCGGAGTGATGGCTTGCCTCATGCAGGTATCCTGCCTGCTGATATAGGGGGTCAGCAAAGCCAACAAGGATTATTCTCAGGGATCTCACGGAGCAATGGAATGTGACAAAACTGGTCACGCTGGAGCAACCAAATCTTGGTCCATGAACTCCTCCTCCCCCTGTTCATGGACTGGTCTTGGGCTGAAGAATGAACTACAGCACCAAGCACATACAATGCACGAGCTCGACGACGAGTACGTACAGGTAACATGGCTTCAAAATGGTCGGCTGGTCAGAATGCACTGAAGAACAGCAAGGCCTGTGAAGAACGACCTGAAAATCAGGAACGAGCGGACAATAAAACAAAGATTTCTCAATGCCAACTGACCAAACGCACTGAAAAGCAGATACAAACCTTACAAGCACAGACTGAACAACAGTTAAAACAAACTGAAAAATACGAGTCTCACAAGCGCGAATCGTCTCTCACCAAACTTCTACAAACTTGTCTTGCATGCACACGGTCACACAAAGTTGTCGGAAAATCTGATCGTTCTGAACACGGTGACGTAAAACACGTATACGGACTATAAACTGGCCAGTAGCCAATAGCTTTCGTCTCTTAATTTATTCTGAGCATGCGTGACACTTTGTGTATCGTATTTGTGTACACACAATCGGAATTTCTGACAACGGATTTTGTTGTTGGAAAATTTTATAGTAAGCTCTCAAACTTTGTGCGTCAGAAATTCCGATGGAAAATATGTGATGTAGCCTACACACGGTCGGAATTTCTGACAACAAGGTCCTATCACACATTTTCCATCGGAAAATACTATCGTGTGTACAGGGCATTGTACTGTAATGTTACTTTGTTTTATTGTTAACCATCATTTGCTTAGCAGGTACGCCATTCAGTTTGACAGCAACAGCGTTTGCTCCCACGATACATAAAGCCGTGACTCCAGCGCTGTCGGAGGTGATTTCACCACCACAGTTAAAATAAGAGCATATATGCCGAAGCATAGGGGCAGCAGGGGCCCCCATGCTTCGGAATATATAAATGGTGCATGTATGCCCATCATTAGAAGTGGGTGGATGAAGGGAGGTATTCTAATGGTGGGCATACCCACCGATCAATCTCTTTTTTTCGTTCAGCCCATAGGCTGCATGAAAAAAAAGATTAAAATATATGCCCAACAAGGACCAGCAACGTACTGGTATGTTGCTGAACTTTGAGTGGTTATACAAGAATGATGCCTGCAGGTTTAGGTATCATCTTGGTATCATTCTTTTCAGCCAGCGGTCGGCTTTCATGTAAAAGCAATCCTAGCAGCTAATTAGCCTCTAGACTGCTTTTACAAGCAGTGGGAGGGAATGTCCCCCCCAACATCTTCCATGGTTTTCTCTGGCTCTCCTGTCCCAACAGGGAACCCGAGAATGCAGCCTGTGATTCGGCCAGCTGACCATAGAGCTGATCAGAGACCAGAATGGCTTCAATCATCTCTATGGCCTAAGAAACAAGAAGCTACGTGCATTTCATGACTTAGATTTCGCCAGATGTAAACAGCACCAATTGGAAATTGGGAAAGCATTTTATCACATCGATCTTGGTGTGGTCAGATGCTTTGAGGGCAGAGGAGAGATCTAGGGTCTAATAGACCCCAATTTTTTTCAAAAAAGAGTACCTGTCACTACCTATTGCTATCATAGGGGATATTTACATTCCCTGAGAAAACAATAAAAATGATTAAAAAAAAATGAAAGGAACAGTTTAAAGATAAGATAAAAAAAAAAAAAAAAAAAAAAAAAAAAGCACCCCTGTCCCCCCTGCTCTCGCTCAAAGGCGAACGCAAGTATTGGTCTGGCGTCAAATGTAAACAGCAATTGCACCATGCATGTGAGGTATCACCGCGAAGGTTAGATCGAGGGAAGTAATTTTAGCAGTAGACCTCCTCTGTAAATCTAAAGTGGTAACCTGTAAAGGCTTTTAAAGGCTTTTAAAAATGTATGTAGTTTGTCGCCACTGCACGTTTGTGCGCAATATTAAAGCATGTCGTGTTTGGTATCCATGTACTTGGCCTAAGATCATCTTTTTTATTTCATCAAACATTTGGACAATATAGTGTGTTTTAGTGCATTAAAATTTAAAAAAGTGTGTTTTTTCCCCAAAAAATGCGTTTGAAAAATCGCTGTACAAATATTGTATGAAAAAAAAAATGAAACACCCACCATTTTAATATGTAGGGCCTTTTCTGTAAAAAAAATATATACTGTTTGGGGGTTCAAAGTAATTTTCTTGCAAAAAAAAATATTTTTTCATGTAAACGAAAAGTGTCAGAAAGGGCTTTGTCTTCAAGATGTTAGAAGAGTGGGTGATGTGTGACATAAGCTTCTAAATGTTGTGCATAAAATGCCAGGACAGTTCAAACCCCCCATTTGCTGAGAGGCATGTCGAGTCCATGGAATATTTTATATTGTGACACAAGTTGCGGGAAAAAGACAATTTTTTTTTGCACAAAGTTGTCACTAAATGATATATTGCTCAAACATGCCATGGGAATATGTGAAATTACACCCCAAAATACATTCTGTTGCTTCTCCTGAGTACAGGGATACCACATGTGTGAGACTTTTTGGGAGCCTAGCCGCGTACGGAACCCCGAAAACCAAGCACCACCTTCAGGGTTTCTAAGGGTGTAAATTTTTGATTTCACTCCTCACTGCCTATCACAGTTCCGGAGGCCATGGAATGCCCAGATGGCACAAACCCCCCCAAATGACCCCATTTTGGAAAGTAGACACCCCAAGCTATGTTCTGAGAGGTATGGTGAGTATTTTGCAGACCTTGCTTTTTGTCACAAAGTTTTGAAAATTTAAAAAAGAAAAAAAAATATTTTCTTTCTTAATTTTCAAAAACAAATGAAAGCTGCAAAATACTCACCATGCCTCTCAGCAAATAGCTTGGGGTGTCTACTTTCCAAAATGGGGTCATTTGGGGGGGGGGTTTGTGCCATCTTAGCATTTTATGGCCTTCGAAACTGTGTTAGGTAGTGAGGAGTGAAATCAAAAATTTACGCCCTTAGAAATCTTGAAGGCGGTGATTGGTTTTCGGA
Organism: Lithobates clamitans; assembly: GCA_037952925.1. Classification (NCBI taxonomy): domain Eukaryota; kingdom Metazoa; phylum Chordata; class Amphibia; order Anura; family Ranidae; genus Lithobates; species Lithobates clamitans. The sequence goes on from JBBGZY010000429.1 coordinate 1,083,722, forward strand.
GGCCCCGTATGCGGCTAGGCTCCCAAAAAGCCCCACACATGTGGTATCCCTGTACTCAGGAGAAGCAGAAAAATGTATATCAGGGTGCAATCCCACATATGCCCATGGCATGTTTGAGCAATATATCATTTAGTGACAACATTGTGCAAAAAAAAAAGTTTGTAATTTTCCCGCAACTTGTGGCAAAATATACAATATTCAATGGACTCAACAAGCCTCTCAGAAAATAGCTTGGGGAGTCTATTTTCCAAAATGGGTCATTTGGGGGGGGGGGGGTTTGTGCCATCTTAGCACTTTATGGCCTTCAAAACTGTGATAGATAGTGAGGAGTGAAATCAAAAATTTACGCCCTAAGAAATCTTGAAGGCGGTGATTGGTTTTCGGGGGCCCCGTATGCGGCTAGGCTCCCAAAAAGTCCCACATGTGGTATCCCTGTACTCAGGAGAAGCAGAAAAATGTATTTTGGGGTGCAATTCCGCATATAACCATGGCATGTGTGAGCAATATATCATTTAGTGACAACTTTTTGTAAAATATTTTTTTTGCCATTATTTAATCACTTGGGAGAAAAAATAAAATATTCAATGGGCTCAACATGCCTCTCAGCAATTTCTTTGGGGTGTCTACTTTCCAAAATGGGGTAGTTTGGGGGGGTTTGTACTGCCCTGCCATTTTAGCACCTCAAGAAATGGGATGATGAGAAAAGAAATGAGGCAGATAGGCAGTCATAAACTAAAAGCTGTGTAAATTCCAGAAAATGTACCCTAGTTTGTAGACGCTGTAACTTTTGCGCAAAAAACCAATAAATATATACTTATTGACTTTTTTACTTTTTTTTTACCAAAGACATATGGCTGAATACATTTTGGCCTAAATTTATGACTAAAATTGAGTTTATTGGATTTTTTTTATAACAAAAAGTTGAAAATATCATTTTTTTTCAAAATTTTCAGTCTTTTTTCCAATTATAGCACAAAAAATGAAAACCGCAGAGGTGATGAAATACCATCAAAAGAAAGCTCTATTTGTCGGAAGAAAAGGACGCAAATTTTGTTTGGGTACAACATTGCATGACAGCGCAATCAGCAGTTAAAGCAACGCAGTGCCAAATTGTAAAAAGTGCTCTGGTCAGGAAGGGGGTAAAACCTTCCGGCTCTGAAGTGGTTAACTGACACATGCTGCTATATTTGGCCTAGACATCTAAGCATCAATGGCCTCTGGTCACCAAAGTAGTACACATATAGATTGTATACACATACAGATTTTGGATCATCTGAAATTACCCTAATTTACTTCTATTTCAGCAAGATCATCTAGTTTCAATGAGTGCTCATTATAACAAACATGTTATAACAAACATGTTATACTTACAGTACCTGTTCTGTGCAGTGGTTTGCACAGAGCAGCCTAGATTCTCCTCTTCTCAGGTCCCTCTTCGGTGCTCCTAGCCCCTCCCTTCTGTTGAGTACCCCCACAACAAGCAGCTTGCTATGGGGGCACCCAAGCCACACCAGAGCTTCCTAGGTCCATCTAGACATGGAGCCATGGCCTGGCTCCATCCCCTTTCTCTCTTCATTGGCTCACTGACTTTGATTGACAGCAGCAGGAGCCAAAGGCATCACGCTGCTGTCTCAGCCAATAGGAAGGGGATTCCCAGACAGCCGAGTCTCTTGTACAACATTGCTGGATCCAGATGGACCTCAGCTAAGTATTAGGGTGGCTGAGACGGGCTGCTGCACACAAAAGGTTTTTCATCTTAATGCATAGAATGAATTAAGATAAAACAAACCTTCTGCCTCTACAACCACTTTAATATCACAGTTTATTTTTGAAAACATGTAATTCTATTATGTACTCAAATGGATTTTTACTTACAGTACGAACTATATCTTCCTGTCTGGTTGATAAAGTTGAGGATATGGTCAAATGTTTACCTGTGAAGACACCTCAGGGCTGACCAATCCTGGCAGAAAAATCGATTGTCTGGAATGAATAGTCCCAGACAATTGCTATTGTTCTTCAATTTTTCAAAAAAGATTGTTGGTTGTCAAAACATTTTAAGTGTATCTGTGGCCAACTTTTTTTTTTTTTAAGAAGTCAGGTTGTTATTGCTTTGTCCCCACTCGGGCGTTTTACTCTCTCTTTTTGTCCTGATGACCATTTTCCCTAAAACAGAAAGTGAGAACTGTCAAAAATAAGATTTACCTTCATTTTGAAAGATTTCTACTTACTTCTTATTGTGTCTCTATAACAATAAGTAAGATGAATGAAGAAACAGAGAGCATCCATCTCTAACTCTGTCCAAATTAATAACAAAACTATTTTTGAAATTGATACATTTATATTAATTAACAATCAGTATATTTTATTAGTTGCAAATATATTTTCATTGTTTTGAAAGACAACCTGTTCCTTGTCAACTCATTTGTAAAGTACAGCAGGAATGACTGCACATATGGTGGTCTTATTTAGTTTTTTAACTAAAAACCTTGACAATGCTTATTTAATAATTCTTGAATGTGCCCCCTAAATTACACTCAGAACGCACTACATGAACAGTGTTGATATTTTATAAAATGTATAATATTTTCTTGTTCTCAAGCCTTTGTGTCAGTGAAAACATTTCTGAATGATGTCTATAAACATACAGTACTATCTGCATAATTGTTAGTGCTGAGGTTCACGGTATGGTTCTTTGATCAACATTCCTCTTATTTTTTGTCCTATTGATATGTTGTCCAGGTATAACTTCTGTTTTTATCTCATCATCATTTCTACTATCAGAATACACTTGAGTATAAATAGGATGCTGCTTAAATTGGTAATTCAGTTTTTGAATCAGCATTCTTGCAACAATTAAGTATGATAAAACAGAGGAGGAAAGTGTCTGCATGCATAAAACAACAAATAAATTTGACCCTTGCCTGCTGGTTCCAAAGAAAAATCAATAAATTAAGCAGCTTACATTTGCAATTATAATTATACAGAGCTATCAGTCAAACTTTAAAATGGTTATCAATACAAATCCTTTGCAAAACCAAAATCACTAAAGCAATTGATAAGGTAAAAGTTTAACAGAACCTTATTTGAGTACTCCTAAGTCCAAACAATATTAAAAAATATTGGTCTATATAGTAAACTGTTGGTCCATACACAAACACACACACACACACATACACATAATCCACAAAATACTCAACCCAACGGGCATTCTAAAAAGTATTCTGTGTGCTGTGTGGCAGCATGGGGAAATTGTTACATCCATTTACTTGTATTGCTTCATTTTTAGTTTGCTAAAAAAAAATCGGGGGGGGGGGGGGCGTGGCTTGGCAGGCAAAAGCGATGGACGCTTAATACAAGAGCTCCGGCATCCAGGCAGCCTTAGCCCATCAATTAACGCCTAAAGCACCCGATAATGAGCAGAAGGAACACCGGGACACCCCGTACAAGATTCCACCGCTCAACGGCAGCTTACAAGGGGAGAAACATTGAGGATTTGTTCCAAAATCCCCCAGCAGCAAGAGAAGGCCTGCTAGGAGCCAAGATGGTGACACCGCATGTAACGGAGGATGACTACAGTGAGGATTCTCAGTCTGCAGCTGAAGAGAATGGTAGGAGTACTCCTCACCCAGACCTCCCTCTAACATACGCCGGAATGTCAGGCTTTGCAGCCGACATTAAAGCCACCTTTTCGGCTGCAATAACGGATCTAAAATACAGCATGCTGATCCTCACAGACAAGATGGCCACTGTAGAAAATGCAGGCAAATGCCGGGACAAGGCGATACACCGCCTGGACAGAGTTACTCACACACAGTCCCAACATCTTATCGAGATCATTAAACACCTCGAGTATTTAGATAGCAGGGGGAGAAGAAATAATATTAGGGTCAGAGGAATCCCAGAAACCGTGGAAGCTGACCAAATCACCCCAGCCTTACAGAGGGTTTTCAACAGCCTGCTTATGCGCAAAGCACGCAGAAACGATCAGATTGTATTTAATGGTGAGACTATCATGCTCTTTCATGATCTATCACAAATCACTCTAAAGAACCGTAGAGCTCTTAGACCACTATTGGACAAATTAAGAGAAAAAGATATCCGTTACACCTGGCGATTTCCATTCGCACTCCTGGTAAATCACAATAGGAGACAGCACACATTGCGCTCTCCAGAAGATCTTCCGGATTTTTGTCAGGCACTTAAATTGGAACAAGTGGAACTACCAGAGTGGTATCAGGAATTCATGCTGCCCCCATTGGAAAGATCTCTCTTTTCATCTCCGGAAAAACGTCTCCCTAAAAAGATGAAAGCTTCACGCCCGGGTGGCTCTCAAGCAGGAACACCTAACAACAGACCCCACTCCTCCAGAAGTTTTGAAGAGGCTTGAGATACTCCTTGAGACTATCATTACTCCTGGTAGGCCGTAAGTAGCCTTAACTTGCATGAGACAAGGCCCTGAGGATTGACTCCATTGGTTTTGGTCGACAAAACCCATAGACACTCCGGCTGGAACTGTCTTATTAAACAAGACCTCACTTTCCTCACAGGATTGAAATTTAATGAATAAGTCACTATTGTTTACCCTTACCAAATGGAGATAGCACTCAACTGGACTAAAATTTACTTTTCCCTTATTGGGGTTCACCAACTTAGGGGTTATTCTTTCAATTCTAATTGATTGCTATAGACACAAGTTTGTTCATGGCGCCAAAGGGTATTATGAATACAGCTGATTATTATTCAACTTAGTATATAGGACCAAAGGAAATGTCGATGATGAACATCTCTATGAGTTTAAAAAAAAAATGAAAAAAAAAAAAGGAGAATAAGTTAATATTTTGGTTTCTTTTTTCAATGATTTTAGATATAAGATAATAAGATGATGCCCCTGTGTGGAAGGTAACCTTAGAGTCTTCAGAGAGAGTAGGTACACCATCATACATATTGTCAGGTAGATCATCGACATTTCCCACTAAGATGGTTAATTTGTTATACGTTAGGGGTTTCCGAAAGCTCCTTCACTGTTGCACCTTAGGTGTTTAATTGACCAATATGGTTTATGTTTTGCTTTTAGTGGCTGCTGCCGGTTTTGGCTCATTAGTTGGGTATTACATATTTACTTGATTAATTGGTTTATTTTGAGCAATAAGGCGGCTGCCCACCATGCTCCAACAAAGTGCTCCTTACCAGGAGAGACCCTCCCTGGTTGGGGACACTAATATATTTACCTTAGACACTGGAGTGTCTAAGGAGAGTACAATAGTTCTTACTTACTTCATATCTTCTTACCTAATCTATATTTCTTTTTACTCCTTCTTTCTTGTACTTTGGAATTTATACCTCTTTTACAGGTTTACAGACTATAGGATTGCGTACTTTACAAGACAAACATTTTTTTAATGGAATCTTAAGCTTTTTTTTTTCTTATTTTCCAGAGACTGATTCGACAGCTCACTCTGAGTCCTCAATATGGCGTACTCATCATTGGGGTATGAGCCTACAGTAATTTCCCACAACACGAAAGGGTTGAATATCCCTGAGAGGCGCAAAACCCTCTTAAAAGAACTCAAAAAAGGTAATCCTCGCTTTGTATTTTTACAGGAAACTCACTTCAAAACCCAACAAATCCCCAAGATTACTGATTCCTTTTTCACACAGGCATACCATGCAACCAATAACCTAGCAAAATCCAAAGGAGTGTCCATACTCATTAGTAGAGACGCCTCCTTTGAATTATCAGACAAACTCATTGATCCAGAGGGAAGGTTTATATTTCTGAAAGGAAAATGCTGTGGTACACCTATCACGTTAGCAAACGTTTATTTTCCCAACACAGCACACTTGACCTTCTGCTGCAGATTTCTAGAAAAACTCAAGGAATTTGGCTCAGGATGTATCATATTAGGAGGGGACTTTAATGTCCCACTAAATCCTCTTACTGATACATCCACAGGCAAAACATATATCACGTACAAAATACTTAAAGGAATAAAAACTCTACTACACTCACTACAACTAGTGGACTCATGGAGATTTGTTTACCCTGAGGACAAAGATTACACCTTTTACTCCATCTGCATGACAGATACTCGAGAATAGACTACATTTTTATCTCGCAAAGAGATCTGGAGATGGTTGCGGATGCCAAAATAGGGATCCAGACTTTTTCGGATCATGCACCCATTTCTCTTTCGTTAAAAATATCAGAACCACAGCCAAAAACGAACACTTGGAGAATAAACTCTGCGCTGCTGACAGACCCAATCTTACTACTTCAAATAGTCAAGTCATTGATGGAATAGTTTCAAACTAACACCACACCAGATGTCAACCCCCTATCAATTTGGGAAGCACATAAATGCACAATCAGGGGAGAACTCGTCAGAATGGGTTCTCAACGCAAAAAAGAAAGAGACATAAAAATTAAAACCCTGACCGAGAAAATCCACTCTCTGGAATCGTTACATAAACAAACGCTGACAGAGCACACTGCTGTAGAACTCCTAGAAAATAGAAAGGCACTCCAACAGTTATTTGACACAAGGGCTAAAAGACTTTTATTCTTCCAAAAAAAAAATTTACTATGAACATGGTAATAAAGTAGGAAGTTTATTAGCGAGAGCTGTGAAAGATAAGAAAACACAACAGAATATTTTGGGCATACGTACAAAAGATGGGAAACTAGACATCACCACCAAAAACATTGCTCAACACTTTCATGACTACTACACGGCCTTATATGACTTACCTAACCTTCGGAAACCCAGTACAATTCAAAGCACCAGGTTACAAGCCATTCAACAATACTTTAAGGATTCAAAGCTACCAACTTTGTCCACTGAAGATATATCCCAGCTAGAAAGCCCCATAGAAGTTTCGGAACTACAACAAGCAAAAAAACATCTTAAGACAGGGAAAAGTCCGGGACCAGATGGCTTCACGGCAATTTACTATAAAACTTTTCAGGATACTCTGCTTAGGCCGCTTCTATGAGCTCTGAATTATTTGTCAGAACCCAGGGAGATTCCAATAAATTTCCTCTCAGCGCACATAACGATCCTTCCCAAGCCAAATAAAGATCTGTCAGAGTGTGCTAGCTACAGGCCAATATCATTGTTGAATCTGGATGTGAATTGATTTAAAAAATATTGGCTAATAGATTGAAACCTCTGCTTCACAACCTGATAGGTAGTGAGCAAGCAGGATTTATGCCAGGTAAAGAAACCAGAGACAACGTTATTAAAACACTTAACCTAATACACGCTACTCAGATGAGGAAAATCGAAGGCCTTCTCCTGTCCACGGACGCAGAGAAGGCCTTTGATCGTGTGGCCTGGGATTTTATGTTAGAAACCTGCAGGTACATTGGCTGTCATATGATGTCTTGGATCTCTATGCTATATAAAAATCCCACTGCGCAACTCAAGATCAATGGTTCTCTTTCAAACACAGTACAAATCAAAAATGGTACGAGACAGGGTTGCCCTCTCTCACCCCTTCTGTTTATTCTTACCCTAGAACCATTCATCAGACGGATTGTAGCAGAGAGGGCTATACTAGGGTTCGAGCTTGGTGGCAGGGAGTTCAAGGTGGCGGCCTTTGCAGATGACCTGCTATTCTTCATAACAAACCCACACCTTTCACTCCCTTCATTAATGAAAGAATTCGATACCTTCGGTCACATGTCAAACCTAAAAATTAACTACGCCAAGTCAGAGATTTTAAACATCTCGAACCCACAAATAAAATAGAATTTATCAAGTCCAATTGTCCTTTTAAATGGGTAGTTTCTGCACTCAAATACCTAGGGATATGGCTGACGCCCAAACTCTCTCAAATTTACGACCACAATTTCGTCCCCCTACTGAAGGCAGTGTGCTCTGACCTTCAAGATGTTGGTACCCAAAAGGCTTCTCCTGGTTCGGAAGGGTGGCCATATGTAAAATGATTATCCTTCCAAAAGTACTGTATCTATTCAGAAATTTGCCGATAAAAATTCCCCAGAGTTTCTTTAAAATGCTTCACTCAACTCAAATACAGCTCATCTGGGCACACAAAAAACCTAGAGTGAGATTCACGAGGCTTACTCAGGCCAAAGACAGAGGGGGGATGGGCATCCCAAATTTCCACACCTACTATCTAGCTTCCCATGTAACTAGAATAATAGACTGGCATTGCCACTACAAAATAAAAGATTGGGTGGAATTAGAAGAAATATTAAGTCCTATGCCAATCAGATACTCACCATGGATTCCGTGGAAGAGTCTTCCAGCTATCATAAGATCACATCCCTTAGTGGGTACCACTTTAGCGACATTTAACAAACCAATGAAACTCAAAAATTTTTCGTCACAACTAAGTCCGCTCACTCCTCTACAAAATAATCCTGACTTCCTACCAGGAGTAGGAAATAGATTTCTGCAGTCTGTAGACACAAATAGACCCCTGTTAGCCATCCATTGTTTTCACAATCTGGAATTCAGAAACTTTACAGACATTAAAATCACACACAAACTGCCAGACTTACCGTTATGGACTTATTTTCAATTCCGTAGCTACCTCAACAACACATCGAGAAAGCATAACTTCAACAGACCATTAACAGAACTAGAATCAATATGCCAGACAGAGGAACCTATCCCTAAAGTGACCTCGCTAGCATACAGATGGATCCAAGATGGAGAAAATAGATGCGAGGAGGATCTCAGAGGGAGTTGGTTGGAAGCACTGGGTACCCCATTGTCGGTATCACAATGGAAAAAGGCATGCATTTTCGCTCATAAATGTTCTTTGAGCACAAGAACTCAAGAAACAGCTTACAAATTACTCACTCAATGGTATGCCACGCCAGTAAAGCTACATTCTTGGTTTCCTAACCACTCGGACACCTGTTGGCGCTGTAATAATGATAAGGGTTCATTGATACATATTTGGTGGCATTGTCCTATACTCAGCCCCTTTTGGGCAGAGGTCAGGGAAAAAATATTCTTGATCACGGAAACCAAGTTGAAGCTAGATGCTAAGGGTTGTCTCCTACATTTCACGGAATTTCCCATAAAGAGGTACAAACACTCGCTCTCGAAACACCTTTTGAATGCCACCAAAGATCTAATCACACTCTATTGGAAGTCTACAAAAATCCCAACTATTCGGGAATGGTTTAATAAAATCTCAGAGTTCTGTGAAATGGAGGAGACTTTTGCCCAAGCAGGAGAAAATGTGGAACGCTTTCATAAAACATGGTCACCATGGCTCATATACAAATACTCTCAAGCATTTCTTGATGTAATGACCTAGACTGATGTCGATTTGAATACACTTATTTAATACATATAGAAAATAATAATAATAACTACCTGAATGTTACAAATTCAATTCTGTAAATCTGGATATGACAAACACTTCCATTCAATGTTCCGTATAGAATCCCCAACTATCTGAAGTAGAAAAATGGTACACAACTGTGCTTCTTTCTTTCTATCTATTTTCAAACTTCCTATTCTCTTTTGAAAGCAATCTTAGGTCGGACGACTATTGGTTAATGGTAAATGCTTTGGTTAAATCTAGAAGTTGAAAATTTACAAACCATCTTACTAATCAGTACAACATTATTAGAGTTATTTAAATTTTTCTAATGTATTTTTCCAAACTGAAATTTACTGAGTGGAGCTGCGTCTCCACAGTTGCATTTCTTTATTCTTTATCAATAAACATTGATGTTAAAAAAAAAAAAAAAACGGACTGTCTTCAAGTTAAGAAAAATGACCAACAGTTAACTAAATTTAAAATAGAAAACAATAATTAATTGATATAAGGAAATGATTCTGGACCACTGCACTTCCAAAAATCCTTTTATTGAAGCTCCATATGACAAGTGGTTGACATAAACAACAAAAAAACAGCAAAAAAAATCTGACTGTCTTCAAGTCAAGAGAAATGATCAACAGTTAACTAAACTTAAAATAGAAAAAAAATAATGCACTTATATTACTATAGCAGTCTTTGTTCTTTATAAAACTGATAATAACTGAACTATGCTATAAAGCTGAGAAAGATCCCATATAGCAAGTAATTGTGCTGCAAGATATAAAATGACTAGCTAAGCTATTGCTAGACTTGCCATGCTCTACAAGTTTGTTGCACAATTGCAGAAAGTCTGCATTGCATGACTCCTGATCAACTTTCTTTGCAAACATTCTGTAAGTTTGCTGCAAATTCTGGTTCAGTCATGTTGTGCAATAGTCATCCCACCACGTGGGTCACTGTGGCTGAATTTTCATGCTGTAGACTTGCAGAGCTCTTGCTGTAGTCTCACCACTGCAACTTTGCTCTTGCTAGAGACTTGCCATGCAAACTTGCTACGAGTTGGAAAACTGTCAAGTACAACTTGCTAGTGAAAATGTGCAGCAAGTTAACAGACTTACAATTCAACATTGCCACAAATTTGTGGCAAGTTATTCTTGCTATCTGGGTTATTGTAAAATATGCAGGCTCATGTCCTGTTCTATGAAAATAGTGAGATGTCAGCACAGTTTCATCTTTATCAGCTGTCTTTCCCTCAAGCAAAGTAAGCCTCCTGGTATTTGGATGCCCCAGGACTTAAGACACTATATTCACATAATGCTATAATCAATGGAGAGAAAGAGTTCACACACCATGTCAGATGCCACAGTGCCATCAGCCAATCAGGACCAAGTGGGAATATCAGGTTGCAATGAACTTCTGCCTAGCAAAATGGACGCTGCCAGCCTGTAAGAGCAGAGTTGGTGTTGGTGGCAGAGAGTAGTTGAGCAGTGTTTTTTTTTGCTCCCAACATTACTCCCCTGAGGAGGGGCCTCCATGTCAAAAAGAGCAGGCTTATCAAGATGAAGTTAATAGACTTACCTTATTTATCCTAATCACTCTTACCAAGTGATTAGGATAAATGGATGAGGTCAGCAACCAACAGCTCTCCTCAGGGTCATACCCTTCTAGTGGATGAGGTCTTGAAGTGAATTATTAATCTTGCTGAATCCTATGATAGCCTCTACCTAAAGCTTCTCCTGACCATTGACAAAAACTGGAGGCTTAGAGGAGACAATGTATTTCTGGGTTTACTGGTTTCAGCAAAGAGACATATCCATATCCTTATCCTTAGTGTTGGTTTGTTTATGATTTTAAAATTTCTACTGAATCTTGGTGCCAGTTTCTGAGGGTGAACCTTGAGAGAGATATAGCAAATGGATTCTCACACCTAATCACCAATCTTGAAGGTAGAAGTAGCAGAAAGTTGGTTATCAGCAAAGGCTTTCTGGAAGGCAGAGGCATGCACAAGGTTATGCGTGGATTTCCAAATGGTAGAAAATGGCTTATTAATCTCTGGAAAATTTTAACTGTGAGAAGAAAAGAATCAGTGCCTGGAGTAACATCCATAAACACATGAGAAGAGAGAAGTCCCATATATAATAAGCAAATTCTGCCCATGGGAGGAAAGAAGCTGTTTTGGTTCAAAAACAAAAGTAAAATACTTTCCACATGTGCTACTGTCAGGTCCACACTTACCAGACAGGTGAGTCCGCTTGGGCAGAGGGTAGGCTCCCTTACGTATCCGATTCGGGGCCCCTGGTAGAGTAAACAGGAAGCCCACGAATGCGGAGTGGTACGAAGGCCTGATGTGGAGTCCTGGAGCAGGATGGTTTGGACTGGCAACTGGTAGAGCTTCAGGTAGGCTGGAACTGATGCTGAGCAGGAGTTAAACAGCGTGGTCACACACAGGCAGAGGTCGGCAGCAGGCTGGCAGCAACGGTACAAGAGGAGCAGGCAGTAACAAGGTCAAACAAGCCGGGGTCGGGTTCAGGCAGCAATCAAGGGAGGTCCAAAGGCAAGCCGGGTCACAACAGGTCAAACTTCGGGAACACAGGAACACAGGGAGGATCACAGGAACAAGACACAGAGCTGTTGATCAGGCAGCACCGAACAGGGGCAGAGGCAGGCCTAAATAGGCTGATTGGCGCCAAAACGCCGCGCACGTGCGTACGCCGATTCGCCAAAGCGCCGCGCGCCCCCGTGCGCGCCCGAGCGCGCCCCCGACGCCAGCGTGCACACCAACGCCACCGGGCACGCCTGCGGTAACGCCCATAGACAAACATGCACTAGCGCGAACGCACGTTAGCGCGGACGCGCGTTAGCGCGAACGCGCGTACGCACATCCGCCCGGACGCCACCCCGCACGCCACGGCTGGTCAGACCGGGCACGCCAGCGCCCCCTGGGACACGCGCCCCAGCACGCATGGAGACACGAGCACCAACGCGCCCCGGCGCGCACCGGCGCCCAACCAGGTAACCTCTCTGACAGTGCCCCCCTCTCAAGGGCAGACTCCGGATGCCTAGCTGGGCCATCTTTGCGGCATGAGAGGTTTTGAAAGACTGAAGAAGTTTTCTAGCATGCAGGTTACTTTCTGGCTCCCATGAGTTGTCTTCGGGTCCGTAGCCCCTCCATTTTACCAGATATTGAGTCTGATTGCGTCTTCTTCTGCAATCTAAAATTGCTTCCACCTCGAACTCCTCCTCACCGTTAACCAAGATAGGTTCAGGTGGCCCAATACTACGGCCAGAAAAAGAGTTGGGGGTAACCGGCTTCAAGAGGTACACGTGGAAGACTGGGTGTATCCTCAGGGAGTTAGGAAGTTCAAGTTCGTATGCCACGTTGTTGACTTTTCTCTTAATTGGAAAAGGACCCAAATATTTAGGGCCCAGTTTCTTGGACGGACAGGCCAACTTAAGGTTAGTAGTAGATAACCAGACAGAATTGCCCGCTTCCAAAACAAGTTCTCCCCGTCTCTTTCTGTCAAAAATTCTCTTATAGTCTTCTTGAGCTTTAGTCATGGTATCCTGCAGCAACTTGTTGTTGTTTGAGAAAGAGTCCAAAGTTTTGGATACTGCAGGAACAGGGCATTCGGGGATAGATCCAGGTAAGAAGGATGGGTGGAAACCATATTTGGCATAAAATGGTGACTGATTGGTCGCTGAGTGTAGTGAATTGTTGTACGAGAACTCCGCAATGGGAAGCAGGGAGGCCCAATCATCCTGCGAGAATGCAGAGAAACAGCGGAGATACTGCTCCAAGGTCTGGTTCGTCCTCTCAGTTTGACCATTTGACTGGGGATGATAAGCCGAAGAGAATGATAATTCGATTTCCAGGGCACCACAAAGAGCTCTCCAGAATCTGGAGGTAAACTGGACGCCTCTGTCAGAAACTATATTGATTGGTACTCCATGCAATCTGATGATTTCCTTAATAAAGATGGTAGCAGTCTCTATAGCCGAAGGGGTGCCCTTCATGGGGAGGAAGTGAGCCATTTTAGACAGCCTGTCTACTACGACGAAAATGGAAGAAAAACCTTCTGATGGAGGGAGTTCGACAATAAAGTCCATTGAAATCATGGCCCATGGTCTCTCTGGGACTGGTAGTGGTCTCAACAGACCCCAAGCTCTTGCCCGGCTACTCTTGCTTCTGGCGCAGGTATTACAGGACTCGACATATTCCTTGCAATCCTTGGTCAGGTGGGGCCACCAAAAGGTACGTTGGACAAGATCAATTGTCTTCCGTGTGCCGAAGTGACCGGCCAATTTGTGGTCATGGCATAGGCTTAATACTCGTACCTTTAGCTCCTCAGGGACCACGATTTTATCTTTATACCAGAACAGACCATCTTTGGTACAAGCTTCAGCCGGTGGTGACATTCCCATAGAGGATCGTCTGATCTGAGAAATTAGATCCTCCTGTAAGATCAGGAAATTCCCAGAGGGGAGAATGGTGTCCGGAGACAGGGTCTTCTCAGAATCGAGAAACATCCGGGAAAGGGCATCGGATTTGACATTCTTGGATCCGGGCCTGTAGGTGATGTGGAAGATGAATCGGGAAAAAAAAAGTGCCCATCTGGCCTGCCGGGGTTTCAGCCTCTTGGCTGTCCTTAAGTATTCTAGGTTCTTATGGTCCGTGTAGACCAAAATGGGGTGAGCTGCACCTTCCAGGAGATAGCGCCATTCCTCCAGGGCTGCTTTAATGGCTAGAAGTTCCCGATCTCCCACATCATAATTTCTCTCGGAAGGGGACAGTTTTCATGAGAAAAATCCCACAGGGTACAGGAGTGCTTTGGCACCTTGTCTTTGTGAGAGCACGGCTCCCACCGCGACTTCGGAAGCGTCTACTTCCAGGACGAAGGGTAAGGCAGGGTTGGGATGCTTGAGGATAGTAGCTGACGTAAACAAAGCTTTGAGTCTTTCGAAAGCCGCTTGCGCCTGAGGGGTCCAGCAGAACCGGGTTCCTTGTTTGATAAGTCCCGTAATGGGAGTGATAATTGAAGAGAATCCTTTAATGAACTTCCTATAGAAATTAGCAAAGCCAATAAAGCGCTGTACTCCCTTCTTGTCTATAGGTGCAGGCCAATCCAAGATAGCGGATACTTTTTGCGGATCCATCTTGATACCGTCAGGGGAAATGACCAAGCCTAGGAACTGGATGGATTGGCGCTCGAACTCACACTTTTCGAGCTTGGCGTAAAGCCCATGTTGTCTGAGCCGGGTGAGTACATTTCGTACGTGTTTGCGGTGATCAGTCAGGGAAGCAGAGAAAACCAGGATATCATCTAGGTAAACAATGACAAATAGGTCAAGAAAGTCCCGAAAAACGTCATTAACAAAGTGCTGGAAAGTGGCCGGCGCGTTGCACAGACCAAAGGGCATAACGAGGTACTCGTAGTGCCCAAATCGAGTACGGAAGGCCGTCTTCCATTCGTCCCCCTCTCTTATACGGATTAGATTGTAGGCTCCACGGAGATCCAGCTTGGTGAAAACAGTAGCAGATCCTAGTCTCTGAAACAATTCAGGAACCAGCGGTAGCGGGTATCTGTTTTTTACAGTAATTTTATTGAGCTCCCTGTAGTCGATGCAGGGACGTAGGGAGTGATCCTTCTTCTCTACGAAAAAGATGCCTGCCCCTGCTGGAGAAGTAGAGGGACGAATGAATCCTTTCTTCAGGTTCTCGTCAATATAGACCTTCAAGGTGCCCAACTCCTGCTCAGTCAACGGAAAAATCCTCCCGAAAGGAACTTCAGTTCCTGGTAAGAGTTCTATCGGGCAGTCATAGGGTCTGTGTACTGGAAGAGTTTCTGCCCCCTTTTTGCTAAAGACATCCAAGAAATCTCGGTAAGGTTCAGGAAGAATTTGATGAGACTTGACTTCTGAGTCTAGGTATAGGCAATGAGAGGGGGCCATAGGGGTTCCTTGTAAGCAGTGTTGCTTGCAATATTCCGATGAAAACTGTATTTCGCCTGTGGACCAGTTGATACTGGGATTGTGAGCCTGTAGCCAGGGCATTCCTAAGATAATTGGGAAGAGGGGAGAGGAGATGACATCCAGGCGTAAAAGTTCCTGGTGTTCCGGGCCAATGGTGGCCAGTAGAGGAACAGTTTCCTGGGTAACAGGGCCGGAGCTGAGAGAGGAACCATCCGCTAAGAAAACTGCTAACCCCTGAGCCTTGGTTTGAATAGGAATATGATGGTCCTTAATGAAGGTCCGGTCAATAAATCCACTGCATGCCCCTGAATCAACGATGACCGGTACTGGGATGCTCCTTCCAGGTAACTGCAAGACAATGGAAAGTGTTAAATGGCTACCGGTACTAGGTAGGACAGGTGCACACAATGAGGAAGACGGTAGACACTTACGCCTCTTATTGGGGCATGCTCTTGCAAAATGACCGGGCTCTCCACAGTACAAGCACAGGTTGAGTGTGCGTCTTCGGGTCTTCTCTTCTGGGGTAAGAGAGGGACGGAGCAGTCCCAACTGCATAGGCTCCGAGCCTTCCTGGGCAGAAGCGGATGAGACCAATGGAGCTTGGTGCGGGGCACTAGGGACCCTGGGCAACATCCAGGCAAGACGTGGATGACCAACTGATCTTTCAGAGCGTCTTTCCCTGAGGCGACGGTCAATTTGGATAGATAAATTGATGAGTTCCTCTAGTGTCTGGGGAACCCCCACTCGTGCCAGCTCGTCCTTTAGAGGGTCAGATAATCCCAGCCGATATTGGTGACGCAAGGCAGCGTCATTCCACTCCGTGTCGGCACTCCAACGCCTAAACTCCACGGCGTAATCTTCAGCCGCTCTGCGACCTTGTTGGAGGGAATGCAAAGTGGCTTCAGCCGTTGCCGTTAACTGAGGGTCCTCATACAGTTGGGACATGGCTAGGAAGAAGTCACTCACGGAATCAAGGGATTGAGCCTTTTGTTTCAGCAGATTGTGGGCCCAGGTTTGAGGTTCGCCAGTCAGCAAGGATATGATGAACCCCACTTTAGTAGCTTCCAGGGAGAATGTACGGGGTTGCAGGGCAAAATACAGTTCGCAAGCGTTGCGGAACGCTTGGAACTTGCTGCGATCTCCTGAAAACTTCTCGGGTGGAGGTACTCTGGGCTCTGGTGGAAGCATCACTACAGAGGGTGCTGAAGCCGCATTGGACGCTGCTCCTGAAGGAGAGGCTGAGAGGGCCTGGACCTGCCCTTCCAATCTGGTGTAGCCTTCTTGCAGACTTTTAACGGCTTGAGTGAGGCCCGCTAGGTGCCTGCACAGTTCATCCATGGGGGAGGCCCCCTGCCCGGACTCAGTCATGGCTGCCTGATACTGTCAGGTCCACACTTACCAGACAGGTGAGTCCGCTTGGGCAGAGGGTAGGCTCCCTTACGTATCCGATTCGGGGCCCCTGGTAGAGTAAACAGGAAGCCCACGAATGCGGAGTGGTACGAAGGCCTGATGTGGAGTCCTGGAGCAGGATGGTTTGGACTGGCAACTGGTAGAGCTTCAGGTAGGCTGGAACTGATGCTGAGCAGGAGTTAAACAGCGTGGTCACACACAGGCAGAGGTCGGCAGCAGGCTGGCAGCAACGGTACAAGAGGAGCAGGCAGTAACAAGGTCAAACAAGCCGGGGTCGGGTTCAGGCAGCAATCAAGGGAGGTCCAAAGGCAAGCCGGGTCACAACAGGTCAAACTTCGGGAACACAGGAACACAGGGAGGATCACAGGAACAAGACACAGAGCTGTTGATCAGGCAGCACCGAACAGGGGCAGAGGCAGGCCTAAATAGGCTGATTGGCGCCAAAACGCCGCGCACGTGCGTACGCCGATTCGCCAAAGCGCCGCGCGCCCCCGCGCGCGCCCGAGCGCGCCCCCGACGCCAGCGTGCACACCAACGCCACCGGGCACGCCTGCGGTAACGCCCATAGGCAAACATGCACTAGCGCGAACGCACGTTAGCGCGGACGTGCGTTAGCGCGAACGCGCGTACGCACATCCGCCCGGACGCCACCCCGCACGCCACGGCTGGTCAGACCGGGCACGCCAGCGCCCCCTGGGACACGCGCCCCAGCACGCACGGAGACACGAGCACCAACGCGCCCCGGCGCGCACCGGCGCCCAACCAGGTAACCTCTCTGACAGCTATGCACAGAAGTCCTTTATCTGTCCTTACAAGCAACCTGTCAACAATGAATATAGCTTACTGTGTAAGCTCTCCCTATTTGTGTACATGGGGCCCACAACCTGGCAGGATTCTGGATAGATGATGAGGACCACCATGGTGTGGACATTGGCAGGATTCATGGCTAAGACAGAATCAGAGATAAGGTACCCTAGAAACAGGACCTTGGTAGCATGGGTAGCATTAAAAATACATTTTGGTGAAGAGAATGTTCTCAGAGCTTGGCCAAGACAGCCTAATCATGAGGTCAAGGTCTGCCAATAACTGAGGATGTCAGATTGTCCAGGTAGTCACAGGAAATATCATTTACAAACTTCCTTGATGTAGGTTTTCAGGTCTTGCTTTCAGGTTCAGAATAAGGTGGCCCCCAGATCCTAGCCCACCATGTGAATGAGTATGGCTACCCATTCACCGAAAACGTGTAAAAAGTGAATAAAGACAGTACACAAGTTTTTGACATGTCCTTTATTAAAAAATAAAAACCAAGGTACTCGCCGCACCGCCAGACCAGAAAAAAGGAAAAAAAACCTCCGGCCCAACTGAAGACTTTCCACAGACTGCCAGCTCCTCTGTCTGACATTTATTAAATAGCTAATGGGGGGAGACACCCAATGACATAATCGGGTGCCCCCCTTGTGATGACACCAACCGTTCGGGTGCAGCAGTGTGACAGGCGGTGTGATTGATGAAGAATTTACCCTGTGGGACAATGTTTTTAGCCTGCTGATTTTGTACTTCACCACCAGCTTGTGTATGACCTTTGCCTGCCTGACCACTCTCTGGATTTCGATCGTGTACCGCTTTGCCTGATCTGTTGCCAACCTGATCTGCCTGACTAAGTTTTCGCCTCAATCCTCAGCACACAAGCTCCACTTCGGACATTACCTATCACAGGTACCTTACAGATACGCAGAGGAGAAAGCAAGCTGAATTCCCAACTGTGCACAAAAGGCTCGCCAGAACCGGGACACAAACGGACTACCCCTGTCTGAGACAATCACCTTGGGTAGCCCATGCAAGCGAAAGATCTCCCAAGCAAAAATAGAAGCCAGTTCCCAACTTCTTAAGTGGAATACAATGACAAATCTTAGAGAACCGGTCAACCACCATTAGGATAACTGTGTTGCCCTGGGAGTTGGGTAACTCCACAATATAATCCTTAGACAGGTGGGTCCAGGGCCTCTCTGCATTGGTTATGGGTTGTAGAAGGCCCACTGGAAGGTGTCGTGGAGTCTTACTCTGAGCACACACGGAACATGCAGCTACGAAGGCAGTTATATCAGCACGTAGACTAGGCCACCAGAGTTGTTGGGAAATGGCCCAAAAGAGTTAATTCTTCCCAGGGTGGCCTGCAGCCTTGGGAGAATGGTAAGTCTGGAGCACGGCAGAACTGAGACTCTCTGGGACAAAGCAGCAGTCACAAGGTTTCTTGGGAGGAGCATGGACCTGTGCAGCAAGATTTTTCTCACCAAAAGGAGAAGGGAGACTGGTGCAAACTGTAGCCAGAATATGATCAGGAGGAACCACAGGAACCGGAACCAACACCAACTTGTGGAGGAAAACTGTCGTGACAAGGTATCAGCCCTTACATTATTAGTACCGGGTAAGAATGAGACAATGTAATTGAAACTTGACAAGAAAAGAGATCAACAGCTCAGGTGGGAGAATCTATCCACAGTCGTACACTCCACAAATCTGGCCTTTATGGAAGAGTGGCAAGAAGAAAGCCATTGTTGAAAGAAAGTCATAAGAAGTCTAGTTTGCAGTTTTTCGAGAAGCCATGTTGGTGACACAGCAAACATGTGGAAGAAGGTGCTGTGGTCAGATGAGACCAAAATTTTACTTTTTAACCTAAGAGCAAAACACTATGTGTGACAGAAAACTTATGCCCTGTACACACGGTCGGATTTTCCGACGGAAAATGTGTGATAGGACCTTGTTGTCGGAAATTCCGACCGTGTGTAGGCTCCATCACACATTTTCCATCGGATTTTCCGACACACAAGTTTGAGAGCAGGATATAAAATTTTCCGACAACAAAATCCGTTGTCGGAAATTTCGATCGTGTGTACACAAATCCGACGGACAAAGTGCCACGCATGCTCAGAATAAATAAAGAGATGAAAGCTATTGGCCACTGCCCCGTTTATAGTCCCGACATACATGTTTTACGTCACCGCGTTCAGAATGATCAGATTTTCCGACAACTGTGTGTGACCGTGTGTATGCAAGACAAGTTTGAGCCAACATCCGTCAGAAGAAATCCTAGGATTTTGTTGTCGGAATGTCCGAACAAAGTCCGACCGTGTGTACGGGGCATAACACTGCACATCACCATCACACACCATCCCCAACGGGAAGAAGATGAAGAAGAGAAGAAGATGAAGAGAAGAGCGGGAGCCTCCCCCCATGCCATGGGTGCGGAGCGGCCCCAGGAGAAGAAGAAGAAGAAGATGAAGGAAGACAGAAGAAAGAAGAAGCATTTAAATAAAGGAATTGTCAAAAACTGTCTCTTGTCATTTTTAATATTTTTGACACTTTTTTAGTGAAATGGTAGGGGTACTTTTGTAACCCCTTACCATTTCACACAGGGGGGAGGTCCGGGATCTGGGGGTCCCCTTCTTAAAGGGGGCTTCCAGATTCCGATAAGCCCCCCTCCCACAGACCCCCACAACCACCGGCCAGGGTTGTGGGGATGAGGCTTTTTTTCCTTTGAAATGTCATTTTGCTGTCAGACTGTTCCAAACACAGGAAACATGCGCCCCTTTACAGGCATACTATAGACACCCCCCAGGTATGAAATTTAAAGGGATATTACACTTTTATTGTTTCACTTTAAGCATTATTAAAATCACTACTCCCGAAAAAACTGCCGTTTTTAAAACTTTTTTTTGCATTGATCCATGTCCCCTGGGGCAGGACCCAGGTCCCCAAACACTTTTTATGACAATAACTTGCATATAATCCTTTAAAATTAGCATTTTTGATTATTCATGTTCGTGTCCCATAGACTTTAACGGTGTTCGCGTGTTCGAACAAACTTTTTTCCTGTTCGCATGTTCTGGTGCGAACTGAACAGGGGGGTGTTCGGCTCATCCCTATGTGCCACTTTGTGTTTGTCTATCACATAAAATCCCAATAAAATACTTTTACATTTTTGGTTGTAACATGACAAAATGTGGAAAATGTCAAAGGGTATAAATACTTTTTCAAGGCACTGTATATAAATATACTATAAAGGAGCAGATAATGTAATACTTGCGTAACAAACCTTACTTTGATTTTGATGGTGCCCACTTGTCATTCTATCCAGATTTATCTCTACACAAACTTATGCAACAAAAGACCCTTCACCTCCTTCTAGATGCCTTCTTGGCATGGGGCATATTGTATAGGTGGGGCTTTCCTTTCAGCCTTCAGGTGCAGAAAGATGGAAAATTGTTTGTGCTACATGATAAAGATGACCCTTCCAGCTTTCTTTCTCAGCTGCACTTTGACCCTGTGGACTTTCCAGACGGGCAATATACCACTTATGTTCCTGTGCCTGAAAGACTCCAACCTTGGCTACCAGCATGCTCTAGAAGGTACCACTGCTGTTGTATGAGTGGTTCTGTGGTAGACCCCTCTATTGCAAAATTCTTGTGATAGCAAAGCATTTTGATAGCTACTGGTGTGTTTGAGGCTTTGATTGCTACTTTCCTTTCTACCTTGGGGCCTGTGTAGGTATATCTCTTCTGACTCTAACAGTGGTGACCTATTTTTCTCAGCTTCGAAATTAACAGTCATTCCAGTCATACTTTTGTTTATTTACACCTCCTGCAATGGAGTGGCAGGACGTGACATAACATGGTTTATACTGTATGTGAGACCACTTAAAAACACCTCTGTGTCCATTTCTATGGCCTACCTTACCACCAGGGCCTCTCTTCCATATGCCTACCCACAACTTTCCAATAGGAAGGTCTCCTTTTGGAGCTTGTTTTGATTGGGACGCCTTGCCCCTGCCTGAAGCCTGTTCACTAGTTGGACAGGGATCCACGCTGATGCTTTAGATGTTAGATGTTTGTACAGTCTCCCACGTGTTTGATGTTTTTTCTTCACTGTTTCTTTGTATTGTAAATTATTGTAGCTTTTTTACCTTTTCAGGGTGCAGACTTATGCGCGTACACATGATCGGAAATTCAGCCAGCAAAAGACAGGTGAGAGCTTTTGGTCAGAAAATGCGACTGTATGTATGCTCCATCGACTTTTGCTGGCCGAATTTCCGCCAGCAAAAGATCGGGAGCATGTTCTCAATTTTCCAGATGGAAAAAGTTTCATGTGACGGAAATTCTGCTTGTGTGTATGCAATTCCGACAAGCAAAAAACAACGCATGCTTAGAATCAAGTACGAGACGAAGCCGCTCAGTCTAGTAAAATGACCGTTCGTAATGGAGATGGCACATTCGTCACACTGCAAATTTTTTAATCTTTCAATGCAGCGCATTCTATTCTTCTTTATAATGCTAGAAGAATGAAGTTGTTTTGCTGATCATATTCACACAGACTTCTCACAAACGTATTTCTTTATTATTTCTCGTGATCTTTTTGTTTTTTAAAGCCAGATCTTCATAATAATGTTTATAATTAATTTTTATAGTAATTTTTTATTTTTTTTGGAATCAAGATCTCCTGTTGTTTTTTTTTTTTAAATTATTTTATAGTGATCTCCATTTTTTTTATCTGGTTGGTTGGTGTCCTTTGTTATTTTGACATTGTATTTTTTAAATGTACCTGCCTACTCAAAAAAAAAACTGTCTTTTTGAAGTAAAACACATAAAGAGGAAGGCAATGCTGGAGAAACTGGTGAAATTTGCCAAACCTTTGTACCCCAGGGCAGACATCAATAATTTTACAGTCAAAATTGGCGGCCTGAGGAGTTCTTATAATAGTGAGCACAATCCGGTCCAGGACAACAAGAGATCGGGGACAGCAGCAGATGACATATCTGTCCCCAGGCTGTGGTCATACAATGCATCTTTTGCCGGACCAGACTGAACCCAGGCCATCACTCTCTGGTCTTCCTTAGATGCTTCCTTCCAGGCTGTGGCTGTGGTGTTGGAGGTGTGGCAGGAGGTGGAAGAGGAGGACCTGGAGGAGGAGGAGGACCATGGTTCAACTCACAAATGTGGCTTTGACTTTTGAGTTGGCCCCTCAAGCCCTTGTTTAAGGCTTGTAACATCACTTCCTCACATAAGAGGCGTTGGCCCTCCTCCATTTTCAGCATTTTGCATGCTGTAATGTATGTAAAGTCCTCTTGAACACTGTGGGGGGTTCTGAGGGCCGCAGTAGCCTTCAGAAATAGCCCAATTGCTGCCTCCTTCACGTTACTCCTCTTCCTGACAGTTTTTGGTGGAAGGCGGAGGGGAAGGACCTGCAATTCTGGCAGGCTACAGGGCCCGGCCACCTCCTGGCTGCCACTTTCCACGTCCTGGCTGAGGCTTTCCTGTGTATGAAAAAGGGACCTAGTTTTAGTTTTTGGTTCATCAATCACACACAATTTTCAACTCATGACTGTTGCAAATTTAATGTTAATAAATAGAAAAGACTATCATTCTGACCCCAGCATTTTTCATTCTTGTCCCAATCATTTGTGGCCACTACTGTCTATTGATATTTAAACCACTTTGTGAAATCAGAAATTAGTGATCAAAATTAGCATATATTTTACATCATTAATTTGACAACCAGAAATATTTTGAAGAATGCTATACCTGGCTCAAGCTGGGCTCCTCCACATGTTGCTGCCTGGAAGGCCCAGGTTGGATGTCAGAAGCCTCAGCTGGGGGGAAGGAAGTGTGGAAGGAAGATTGGAGAGTGCTGGCCTGGGTTCATTCTGGCCAGCCAGAAAATGCAGTCTGTCATAGTACCACAGCCTGGGGACATAAATGTCATCTGCTGTAGCTCCTGATCTCTGGGAATCATGGACCTTCTTGAGCTCCCTATTATAAGTGTTCCTCATACCACCAATTAGGGCCTTCAAATAGGGGATGTCTGCCGTGGGGATCACTGGCTTTACAAATTCTACCAAATGATCCAGCGCTGCCTTCCTCTTTGTTTGATTGTTAAAAAAGGGGTGGTTTACCTGCCACAGACAGGGCAGCTCCCTGTACATATCAATGAATATGGGCATAAAGTCCTCGTCATTTAATAGATACATTTTTTCTGCAAGACACAACACAAGACAAACCCTAATGTCAGGCTAAACTCTCCTAATCTTGACCCAATATAGGCCTCAATCAATAAGCAGTGTAGCCACTGATGCACCAACTTAAAATTGTACCTTCGTTATAAGGATCAGCGCTTCTGCTACACCTTCCTCCGCTCACAGATCATAGGTACAACGCATGCGTGTTGCCCTTTATATACACTGTGCATGCGTGAAACTCCGCCCGCGTCGCCCGCCCCTGATGTTCTTTCTAGAATATTGACCGTCCCATCTCTTTCGTCGCAGTGGGAGATGACATGGCGGAGACACGGCAGGTACTGTAATAGCAGTAATGAAGAGGAAAGCCTGGAGCAAGAAACGTCCCAATCCAGGAGGAGAACATTTAAGGCCTCAAATATGTCCTTTGAAGAGATGGTGGAGATGGTGGACATATTGAAGAGGGCCAACTATGATGGGAAGTATGGACCGCACCTAAACCAAAATGTGAGAAAGGCCAAGATCATGACTAAAGTTGTGAAGAATCTGCGCCGGAATTTTGGGGTACGCAATTAAGGAAACGCTGATTGGACCTCAAATTAAGGGAGCAGGATCAGTACAGAAGGATCAAGAAAGTGCTTCTAAAAAGTGAGTAGTTGTCGTGTGTTCCTATTATGATTATTACTTGCATGCTGCGCCATGTGCTTTTCTTTACTGTTGTACAGTTTAAAATGGCTACCTTCATGTTAGTGGCCACAGTAATCGGTCGTAGTAAACATTGTTCGTTTGCAAATAAATACTCTGTTTTTGCCAGATACAGGGTTAACTACATTTGGTCATGATAATTTTGTATTCAAAGAAGTTTAGGACATTGTTGTCTAGATGTGTTTAGAATTGCAAACTTGATTCAGTGTAATGTAGAGAGGACACTCAGCAGCTGTTTACACATCTGGACTCAAACTTTTTAGGGTGTCCCACACAGGTGATCCAATGGATACTTGGGGTGTCTCCATTTGTGAAAATTGTCCAAAAAAGGTAAGTATTCCAGCTTTGGTAAGGGAAAAAATTATGTCTTCAGCTTTGAACGCCAAAACAGACAATTGCACCCCACTTCCGCGCAATGTTTCATATTCCTATTTCTGGACTCAAATATCTCTGTGCTAAGTATACCTTTTGTTTCATTCTCATAGGGGACAAAGAATGAGGACAAATAATAAATAAATAATAAGAACAAAAATATGAGGACACCAGGAACCCCCCCACCTCCTGAAGAAGGGAAACAAAGCTCACAACCTGAGGATGTGGAGGAAGGAGAGGTGGTGGAGATTGTCACCACAACAACAGGTGAGTGTCGGACACCATAGATTCAGGTAATAGATGTATGCCTGCATTTTTAAAATACATGGTGTGTATTTTTATTTTAGGTGATGTTCAGGTTGTGGTACCAAAATCCAGTGATTTCACCAGTGATAGTGCCCAATGGATGATCCACGAAATCATGTTTTTGTAGTCAGGATTTGGACATTATCAAAGAAAAAAACAAGGAGATTGAACAAAGACTCAAGAACATGATTGATGTACTCCGGAGAATTTAAATCCTAAAAAGATTCCTGGATTTTTTTTTTTTTTTTTTTTTAATGTTATCTAAAGTTTTAACACAGTTTCAAAGCCAAATTTGAAATTTGGAAGATGCACACAGTGTGTCAACATGTGATAGCTGCCATCAGGGGATATCAATGTACGCGTTTTGAGGGTGCAACCCCTTCCTCCCAACTCTAGTAGGTGAGAGGAAGTGGTTGCATCCCCAAAACACGTCCATTGATCCCCATGATGGGAGATAGTACATGTTGACATTAGGTATGGGATCAGAAAGGAAATTCCCATTTTGACTCACAATTTGTGTGCATCTTCTAAATTTGGCTTTTACAGGGGTGACTTCACCCCATCTGATGATGGCAATATCAAGACCATTTCATACTATAAAATGTTTGAAATTGCCTTTTTTTTGCAATGTTGAACTTTGTAAGTTCCAGAGTTGTGGAATTCTTGTGAGATGCTTGTTTCGGTATTTTTTCAAAAATTTTAAGGTAAAACTTTGAACAAAAAAAGATTTTTTTTTTACCCCCAAATGTTTTATAAAACACACATGTGAATGTGCACGGAGTAAAAGGTTTTATACAGAAACAATGTGTGGCTTCTTCTTTCAATGATCAATACCATTTTTTGTTTTAAGTTGGTGTTTACAATGACAATGGGTGTTATTTAATAATGGAAAAACCACTTGGCACTACAGGTGCACTAGGAAAACCTAGGAGACAGCTAAAAGAAACCCAAGCAGTAAATGAAAATCTAGATTTGACCTGATAAAGAGAACATTTATTCAAAATGTGCTGGCATAGCAATGGCCCCTCTACCCGTAAAATATTTAACATATTTTTTTCGCACTTCATGGGCTCTTTGGGGGGGGGGCAGGACTGCCAGCTTCCAGGGCTGTCATTGGAGTTTCTGAAAGTCCAGCCTCAGACCCAACTGAGGCAACATAATTAGGATTATAACACCAAGCCCCCACACAGCACGAACTCTACGACGAGTACGTACTCGCAACATGGCTTCAAAACGGTTGGCTGGTCAGAAGGAACTAAACAGAACGCACTGAAGAACAGCAAGGCCTGTGAAGAGCGAGCTGAAAATCAGTAACGAGCGGACAAGAACGCACTAAAAAACAGATATGAACTGATTTCACGCACTGAAAAGCAGATACAAACCCACAAGCACAAACTGAACAGCAGTAAAACAATCTGAAAAAGCAGGAGTCTGAAAAGCTCGTATCGTCTCTCACCAAACTACTACTAACACGAGACAAACACGAGATTAGCAGAAGGAGCCCAAAGGGTGGCGCGCTGGCTATTGAACTCCCCTTTTCTAGTCCCCTGGTACGTGTTGTACATGACTGCGTTCTGGACGGTCGGACTTTGGTGTGATCATGTGTATGCAAGACCAGCTTGAGCGGAATTCCGTCGGAAAAACCATCATAGCTTTTTCCAGAGAATTCTGATCGTGTGTACGCGGCGTTAGTGGTTATTCTTCCTCCATTTTCCTTGCTGCTCAATCACATTTAAAGTAGTTTCTTACAACACTCATGGTCTCTGTTTACCTAATAAATGCAGTAGATTATGGTTGGAACTGAAGAGGTTATAGACGTATGTGGTCTTCTTACAGGAGACACACTTTAAACATTTCTTAGTATCTAAACTCCCCACTCACCTGTTTAACCAATGGTTCCTGAGCAATTTGCCCATAGCTTAATCTTGGGGTACCATGATTCCCATTCCTACCACAACACCAATATGCTGATACCAATGGCAGATTAGTGTTCCTCAGGTACAGCAACTAACTTTTCTAAATTTGGTCTTTGCTCACTTAAGGGACTTTAGGGAAGATAGATCCCAGAAGCACTTCACTAATATGCTTTTCTTAATCAGTAACTATAACTGTAGCTATTACGCCACAATTCACTGGGTATATATAGGATCAACCTTTTATTTGTCAACCACCATATCCTGGAAACCCTAACTGATTCTGCTATAGAACAGATAATTCTATCTAACAGCTTCCTTTATTATCCCCCACTCTGCGGCTAGGCCATGGTCCTGGTGACTTAACGAAAAGCTTTTGGATGATATTTCTGTAGCAGGGAAGCTGGCAGAGGCTATTTAAGATTATTTTCCTGAGAATGCTATGGATAGTATATGTGAGAGGGTTCTCTGGGAAGGCCACAAGGCTGTAATAAGGGGGGGGGGTTGATCTCCTTGGGCTCTAAGCAAAAGAGAGAACGACAGGAAGAATTTTAATTGATTAGAACCTCATTGGCTATAAAGATGGGAGATCTGCTAGATTCTGGTTTCCGGAAGAGGTGCAAGATTTCTGTGATAAATTAGGGTTATGGGTACCTGATCTTCCTGGTTGGACAGATGAATGATGGGAGGCCAAAAAAAGCAGGAAAAGAAGAAAAAATTTGGTGACTCTCCGTAAGTCAAAACTGTAGGGGGGGTTTTGGGGAGGGGGGTCAGGCGAGGGGGGGTGGTAAGAACAGGGCTAGGGAGGGCACCCAGTCTACAACCGGCCTACTCCATCCACTTTTTCCATCAAGTGGAGTGGAGCTGAGTGACACACTTGTAGTCTCACCTTAAGATAAAGGGAGTCAGAGAGGTCTAGGGTTTGCATGGCCCACAATGACTCCCGGGCTAGAGAGAGGCTGGGGGGATGGGGAGGAGGAAGGAGGGGGAGGGGGGAGGAGGAAGGAGGGGGAGGGGGTAGCAGGTTTGGAGGGTGAGGGGGGAGGGCCTACACTGTGTAATTTATATAAAAGAAGAGAAATAACCGGTTACAGGCTAGATAAGCAGAGGAGGCAGAAACAAATAGGAAAAAAATGACAACACTTAACTTTTTGACATATAACGTTAGGGGATTAAATTCACCTTCCAAAAGACACAATATTTTAAAAGAACTTAAGGGGTATGAAGGGGCAGAAGTGGTGTTTATGCAGGAGACTCATCTGTCACATGAATCAAATAATAAATTATGGTCTAAGGATTTCCCGAATTGGTATTACGGAGATACAATTACGAAGAGAGCAAGGGGAGTGGCAATAGGGTTTGCGAAGGGTATACAGTTTAAGCTTGATTGAAGGCTACAAGATCCAGAGGGGAGATTTCTCTTTTTGAAAGGTATACTAGGGGAAATAGAATGTACCCTGGTGAATATATATGCCCCTAATAAGAACCCAATAAAATTCCTGACAGGTACTCTGGAGAAACTAATGGATTTCAGGAGTGGGGGCCTGGTTGTGATGGGAGACTTGAATGTATGCTTGGAACCAGAGGTAGATTGTACGTCCAGTGCACAGGGGACAAATAACGCTCAAATAAAAAAGATAAGACAGAAAATATATAAGAGCCAATTGGTGGATATTTGGAGGAGTATGAACGCAAAAGCGCGGGATTATACGTTTTACGTCCCTGTGCACGGGACGTACTCCAGGATCGACTATATATTAGTGGATCATGGACTTCTGGATAGGATAGTAGGGTCAAATATAGAAATAACTACACTGTCAGATCACGCCCCAGTAAGAATGAAAATGCGAGTATCTAAAAATCCGAGACAATCCTCCGGGTGGCGATTAAATGAGGACCTATTACATAGTTACATAGTTAGTAAGGTTGAATAAAGACACCAGTCCATCCAGTTCAACCTGAGTGAGTGTGGGTCTACAACCCTGACCCTTGTCCCTAACCCTGAACATCGCACACTCACATCAATCCCTACCCTCAATCCAAGGTCCCCATTCATATACTAGGGCCAATTCTATTGCAGGATGAAGAAAGTTCAAAGATAGTAGAGAGAGAATTGGAGCATTATTTCCTAACAAATGAAATATAAGGGGGATTTTAATGCAAAAGGGAGCAAGGAAAAAAAAAGAGAGGAGAGAAAAAATGGGAAACCTCACTAAAGAAATATTCAACATAGAAAAAGAACACAAAAAATACAGAGGCCTAGATCGAGCAATGTTTCAAAAGTTGGTAAATAAGAGGGATGAATTAAAAGATCTTATGGAACAAGAAACAAAGGAAACATTTTATAAAATAGCCAAAGAAAGATACCAATGGGGGAATAAATCTAGCAAACACCTTGCAAGAATGTTCCGAAGAAAAAAAGCCCCAAATTTCATAGGAAAAATTCAAACTAAGCAAGGAGAAATGGTTTATGAGACAAAAGAAATAGGTGAAACATTTAAAAACTACTATAAAGACTTGTATTCGGTGGAACAGACAGGGGGACAGATAGGGGAGAAAAGTAGAAAGATAAGTGAATTTCTAAAGAATGCCAGGTTACCAACGATCTCCAAAAGTTCTAGAGAGACCCTTGAGAAACCAATAACGGAGGAGGAGATAAATGAAGCTTTAGCAGACTCAGCCCAGGGGAAAAGCCAAGGCCCTGATGGATTTACATCAAATTACTACAACAAATACAAGGATTTACTGATGCCTAAACTCTGTCAGTATATGAATGGGCTGGGAATGGATTTTGAGTTGAGTAAAGAGGCGCTATTTACCACAATCACTGTTATTCCAAAGGAGGGAAAGGATGAGACCCTGTGCCCCAGTTATAGACCAATATCGTTATTAAATGCGGACACCAAATTGTACACCAAAGTACTAGCCAGATGGATGAAAGGGTTAATGAACACTTTGGTTCACCCGGACCAAGTGGGTTTCATTTCAAGAAGGGAGGGGAGAGACAATGGGGTGAGAACCCTACTTATGCTCCAGAAGATAAAGGAGGGGGGCCCCCAGGTCTACTCTTGTCGATTGACGCCAAAAAGGCCTTCGCCAGAGTGGACTGGGGGCTCATGTTTCAAACACTGGACATAATGGGAATGGGGCCAAGGATGACCCGGTGGTTTAAAATGCTGTATGGACACCCTAGGGCAGCAATTAAAATCAATGGATCCCTTTCAACCCCCTTCGAAATGAAAAATGGGATGAGACAGGGCTGCCCCCTGTCCCCCCGCTCTTCGTTTTGTCTCTTGAACCACTCCTAGCAACAATTCGAAATAATCTGGATATCAACGGATTCAAGGTTGGAGAGGAGGAACACAAACTGGCCGCATTTGCGGACGACGTGCTCTTCTATATAAGTAACCCCAGGATTACAATGCCAAATCTAATTAAAACCCTTAAACAATACGGTGAAATAGCAAACTTTAAAATTAATTTGGGGAAATCCGAAATCCTAAATATAAACTTAAGTAAGCTTGAAGAGGAGAGGTTGAAAAGGGAATTTCAGTTTGTTTGGAAGAAAGAAATAAAGTATTTGGGAATAAGACTAGCAAACTCCCTGGAGAAGATCTATAAAATAAACTTTATACCCCTATTAGACGAAATAAAAATCGAGGGTAAAAAACTTCTTAACAGACTATTATCTTGGATGGGGGGTATTAACTCCATAAAGATGGTCCTTCTCTCAAAAATTATATATAAGCTCCAAATGCTACCAGTAATGTTACCATAGTTCTAAGTTAAAAAGATAAAATCAATAATAACAAACATTAAATGGAAAAATAAAAAAACGAGAGTCTCCTTACAGATATTAAAACAGGAAAAAAAAGAGGAGGATTGGCTGTCCCCGATATCCAAAAATATTATAAAGTAATCATTTTATCAAGAGTGATTGAATGGGTAAGGGACAACAAAGAAAAAAGATGGGTAAACATAGAAAAAAATTACAGTAAGGCACACTTGGGAACCATAATTTGGAACCCCCCCCCCCACTACAGAACGTTAGACGAAAACACACACATATTGACACGGGTTGTATTAAGGATTTGGGACACGGGGGGCGTGGCCTGACGAGGCATGTGAGCAGACCTGCTGCACGGAGCTCCCGCTGAGAATCCTGTCTAATATCCTTTCCTCACCACCGAAATCGCCCGTTTTTGCCCCAAAGAGCTTCCTGATACCTCCTGGAGACACCCGGTACTGACAGGTGATCGTTTAGTGCTGATGATGACCCGGGGGAACCGAATGGAGACCGAGGCCTGGGAGTCCCAAGCTGACCAAGATGGCGCCGGCCGGTCTCAGCCTCCTAAAGCACAGCGCGGCCTGGAAAAGAAATCCGAACAGGGGGGTAAGTCCAGTAAACTCCCTAAAGGCAAGGAACAACCCAGGGACATGCTTTATTATACCCAAAAGCTGGCCGGACATTCTACTTCTCATATACCTGACTCCCCCCAGCCTAACAGGGAAGATACAAGCATGCTAGATGACACAGTGCCATTAGATCTGCAGCAGGATCTCATGTCTGACCCATCTGACTCCCCCTCAGAAGACAGTATACAGCCTTCTTTGAGTGAAATCCTGCATGCTGTGCATAAATGTACTGCCTCAGTTGATGATTTGAAGGAGAAATTTGGGGGTCTGAAAGAAACAGTATCCCTTATGCGCCAAGATCTGCAAAAAATTAGGGAAAGAACCACAGCAGTGGAGGGCCGGGTGAGCGACGTGGAGGACCAGTTGCCCCCCCTTAACAGAGATGTCAGGATGGCCACACAAAACGCCTTTCAAGCCCTTAATAAAACTGACGAAATCGAGAACCGTCTGCGACGCAACAATGTGCGCATAGTGGGACTCCCTGAAAAAGTGGAAGGACGTGACCCCACTACTTTCATTGAGGAATGGCTGCAGGAAGTCTTTGGCAAAGAAGCTTTCTCTCCCATCTACACAGTGGAAAGGGCCCATAGAGTGCCCCCACGCCCTCTCCCCCCTGGGAACCCCCCAAGATCAATGCTGGCCAGGCTCCTGAATTACAAGGACCGTGAGGTGATACTGAGACTGGCCAGGGAAAAAGGCAGCATTAAACACAATGGCACTAAAGTATCCTTTTACCCGGATTTCTCCGCCGAGGTACAACGCAGGAGGTCAAAATTTATGGAAGTAAAAAAGAGGCTACAAAGGCTGCAGCTATCCTACGCAATGATGTTCCCGGCTAAGTTGAGAGTAACGGCAAACGGACAGAACCACTTTTTTGAAAATGCGCATGATGCAACATCCTGGTTAGACCAGAATGAGCAAGCTATACGCCACCAGGGTCGAGAAGAAGGAGCCGGTTAAACCAGAGAAGACAGAAGAAATGCGAGAGAAAGCAGGGCGTCCATTTTCCTGTTCATGTTTTTTCATTCAGAAGAGGAACTTTACTAATTGCTTATGCAGCGAGTGACTACCACTGGAAATATTGTTATATTTTTTTCAACCAGTTATTTCCACTTGCTGCACAGACCCTCACAGGGGAAGTCACTGTGCAGAAAGAGTAGAAGATGTTTGAAGCCATGGGATACATGGCTAATGCTGTATTGCCCTGTTGGCATTCACAATCAGGACAGACCACGTAGCCCGCAGTTTCGGGACGGTTCTGGAGGTATGCGCCACAGTGTGGCAGGACCCAGGGCCCTCAACACAGTCTGTTCCTACTCTTGTTTTGTTTTTTTTCACTGTTTTGCCGCGCAGTTGCGCGAGATTATCCACCCTTCAAGTACACCTAGCTTCCATTGGGACAATTTTTCAATGACAAAATGTTTTTTGATGAATCACATTCTAATGCTCATGGGTAACCATATAACCAGATCAGCTCTGACTTCCAGAAGAATATCCTTTAAATGTATCTTTGAATATTTGCAATGGTATCCACGCCCATAGTATCATGGAATGTGCGCGGAGTGAATGACCCCTTAAAAAGGGTCATGATCTCCTCTGGTTTGCGCAAATTCCATCCGGCTATTATTGCCCTCCAGGAGACACATCTCCTGGGGGATAATGTGGGCTGCCTGCAGTATGCCTGGGTGGGCAAATCTTATCACTCCACTCACACCGCCTACTCTCGTGGGGTGAGCGTATTGATACACAAAGCTCTGGCATACCAGGAACTGGACTCACTGGTGGATGGTGCTGGTAGATATGTTTTCATTTACTGTAAAGTGTACACCTTAACACTGATTATAGCCTTTATATATATCTCACCCCCGTTCTCACGGGAGGTGCTACAGCTTTTGTTGATGTACCTGGCGGGCAAACCTGATGTCCCACTGTTAATCATGGGAGATCTTAACTGCTATCTTGACCCAAAATTGGATAGGCACCCCCCAGTCCATTCTCCTGGAGGTGGGAGGGGCACGGCACTCAGCCGCCTAGTTGCGGAACTGGGCTGGACAGATTTCTGGCGCATCCGTATCCCTAATACAAAGCAGTTTTCATGCTTCTCCAAAACTCACGGATCCCTATCCCGTATAGACCTTAGTATAGGCACTCCTAATTTGCTAGAATATATCTCTAAGATAGAATACTTCCCTCGGGGAGTATCTGACCATTCACCTGTGGCTGTATGGCTGAGTGCCCAACCCCCTACCTCACTACCTAAGGCGCCATGGAAACTCAATGCCTTCTGGCTGAAATTATTTAACTCCCCAGAACGAATTTCTAATCAAATAGAAGTATTTTTCAACTCCCATAAACACTTAACAGATACAATTCAAACCTGGGAAGCCTTTAAGGCCTACCTCAGGGGAATATTTATTGCTGAAATAGCCATGGTCAAGAGAAATTCCTCGGTACTATTGGAACAGGTTGGAGACCAGGTGCGCCAGCTGGAGCCTGCCTATGTTACTGACCCCACGGAGTCTGCGAGGGAGGCGTGGATTTCGGCCCAGGACTCACTGGACCGCTTGAGATCCTCCGCCGCAGAACGCAAAAGGTTCTTTAGCAAACAAGCATTCTATGAAGAAGGGGAAAAAACGGGACGCCTACTGGCAAAAATAGCCAGGTCCCAGCAGCTATCTCCAGCGGTTGGAGCAATTCGCACGGCCAGTGGAAAGATGGTTAATGGCCTGAATCAGGTTCTATCAGAGCTAGCATCCTTCTACAAGGATCTCTATGTAGCGAGGGATGATTACACTGATGATGAGCTAGAGGCATACCTTGCAGGGATTGATCTACCCTCTCTATCTGAGGAGGCTAGGCAATCACTGGAAGCACCCCTGACATTGGAAGAGCTACAACATGCGGCATGTTCCTTCCCTACGTGCAAGGCTCCTGGGGAGGACGGTATCCCCATGGAGGTTTTCACCCAGTATGGTGAGTGGATAATGCCACAGCTACTGGAAGTGTTTAATGACTCACTTAAAAAAGGCAATTTGCCGACCTCCATGACTAGAGCCAATATAATTTTATTGCTGAAACCTGGTAAGGATCCGGTTGACCCGGGCTCGTACAGGCCTATTTCACTATTGCAAAGTGATGTTAAAATACTGGCTAAGGCCCTGGCGCTTAGGGTCAACCGGATCATTGAATCCATAATACATCCCGACCAGGCTGGATTTATGCCGCACAAGTCCACTGCCACCAACCTCAGACGCCTATTTTTAAATATGCAGCTGCAGCCAGATAATAAAGGAAGCAGGGCTCTGCTCTCCTTGGACGCCAATAAGGCGTTTGACAGTGTAGGTTGGAGATACCTGTGGGCGGTACTATCAAAGCTAGGGTTTGGAAGCCGGTTTATAGCATGGGTCAAATTGTTATATGCTTCCCCAAAGGCGACTATTAGGATGTCAGGTAGGATGTCACATGCATTTGCTCTGGGCAGGGGCACAAGGCAGGGATGCCCCCTGTCCCCCCTGCTCTTTGCCATCGCCATCGAGCCGCTGGCGGCTGCGGTAAGAGCAAGTCAGCAGATTACGGGCTTTAAATATGGGGGCCTCCACGAGAAGATTATGTTGTACGCTGACGACATGATGCTTTTCCTGGGGGATACCACAACGTCCTTAGCGGAGGTGACAAGAATCATCACTGGGTTCGGCTATTTTTCTGGCCTGACAATTAACTGGTCTAAGTCGGCTTTGATGCTGCTGGACGAGGGGGGTGAGGTGAATCTACCGGACTCCTGCTCGGTTCCAGTAACGTCATCATTTAAATACCTAGGCATACAAATTTCACCTAAAATAACAGAATACTGCCCCCTAAACATATACCCCTTGCTATCCAGATTTAGAGACAAAATCAACACATGGAACAGGCTCAAAATGTCACTAGCGGGCAAAGCAAACTTAATAAAAATGATTTTAATGCCGCAACTACTTTACTTTTACACAACTCCCCAATAGTAATACACTTAAAGATTTTTAGGGTGGTTAACACTCTCTTCCGCAAATTGCTGTGGAATTCAGGCACACCAAGAATTAAGCTGGAACAGCTGCAAAACCCTAAGGACAGCGGAGGGCTGGCAGTACCCAACCCTTGGTTGTACTACATGGCAGCTCAGTTGCAGCAGTTGGTGGGCTCCATGAACCGGGACCCTCCTGGCTCATCGGCGCAGTTAATGCTGATTGGGACAGGAGCGGAAACAATCCCGCTAGGCCTTGAGGCCCAATTGTTTCACAAATCCAATAAACTAACGCCCACTCTTACTTTAATACAGAAAGTCTGGAACAAGGGAAGACAGCTGCAGGAGGTAACAGGCTTCACAGAATACAGCCCAATATGGGGGAATCTTTCATACGTAGAGCTAGCAAAGCTGCAACAGGGCCCCAGATGGCGCTCATTTGGTGTTATCCTTCTATCTCACATATTTAGCAATGGCAAGCTGCTGACGTTCTCAGAGCTACAAAATAAATACAACCTCCCAAATAACATGTATTACTCATATATCCAACTCAAACATGCGGTGGACACACAAGGTAGTGCTACTCCCTGGACGTTGTCCAACACCCCTATCTTTCATCTGATACAGTCCAGCACAGAAACTAAAGGTTTCATTTCATATTGCTATCAAATGCTACTGATGCAACTTTTGAAGACACACCCGACCAGGGCACCATCCCTATGGGAGCAAGATGTAGGCCCAATTACGGGAGAGCAATGGGAAGAAATCTTACAATCTATTAATATATGCTCTCTCAACGTGGCCCAGAAGGTATCCCAACTATATATAATACTTAGAGTGCATTACACCCCACTTAAACTATACAAGATGGGTAGGAGGACTGATCCTTTATGTAGCAGATGCGAGCGGCACCAGGGGGACCTCATCCACCTACTGTGGAGATGTCCGAAGCTCCATAGGTATTGGAGTGAGGTCATGGAAACACTCAACCGAGTGTTCCAGACCACCATTCCCCTTGATCCAATTCACTGTATCCTAGGAGTCCTAGAGGATACGGTCCCGGAAGAGATGACTAGAATAGCACTCACTAGGGCACTGTTCCAGGCACGCAAGCTTATACTGCTTGGCTGGAAATCGACCTCTCCACCTTCAGTGAGATCATGGATTACTCATATGGGCAACACTTTGATTATGGAAAAGCACATTTACCAACACAGAGGCAGCCCCAATAGATTCGAGAGGATCTGGGCACCATGGTTAGACACCCCTGGATTGAGTCCTAGGGAGCTGGTAATGTCAAGACTATTGCAATGTCTTGGGGGGGGCCCATGAGGTTTTATTGATGGTTAGTGACCATAAAGTAATAGAGCATTGAAATATTTCAGGATGATTGGAATGTACTAGTAAATAATGGTATGTTGTTGCACGATGTATGTACAATGGAAGCTATGTATGGAAATTTGTTCAATAAACACCTTTTTGATTTAAAAAAAAAAAAGGATTTGGGACACAACGTATAAGCACTTTAATAAGATATATAATTCACCTTTAATAGCATTAAAAGAAAATGAGTATTTTGCAGGAAAAATGAGTATAGGGATAAAAAACGATAGGGCTCAACTTAGGGACATAATAAAAAAAGGGAAAATAGTTACACTCCAAGAGTTAAAACAACATACTGAGGCGTGGGTGATTGATGAATGGAGGTACATGCAACTGGAACACTTTGTGAAGAAACTACCTCAGCCAATAAGAACAGGTGATGAGTTGACTGGGTTGGAAAGGCTGTGTTTAACAGACAACACAAAAAACACTATATCAAAGGTTTATAAAATGTTGCTAACGGAGGACGAGGTGGAGGTACCTCCATTAATCAAAAAATGGGAAAGGGAACTGGGATCACAGAAAGACACAAGCACTATTGGAAACATTTTGGACTTAGCCCATAGTTCGGCAGTTGATATAAAAACAGCCGAGATGAACTGCAAGTGTTTAACCAGCTGGTATGCAACATCAGATAAAATTTGCGACTATCAAAGGGGTAAGTCAGCAGAATGTTGACGGGGCTGTAAGGAAGCGGGTACGATGGCCCACCTTTGGTGGAACTGCCCTACTATTAAAAAGTATTGGAAAAAGATTTTGGCTTATATTAAAGAAATCACTAAAAAGGAGGTAGTGGAGGATCCGTGGATTCTTCCACGGCACAGAAGGCGATGTGAAACAGTATAGGGCTTCATTGGTTCCACATTTACTAAATGCAGCGAAAAGGCTAATTCCTAAAAATTGGCAAGCAATAGGAAGCCCTCAGATATGGGAGTGGATAAATGCTGTTGAGAAACTTATAACATGGAACGGATGACCTATAATAGAGAAGAAAATAGGAAGGTGGATAATGTCAAGTGGGAGTGTTGGAGGGAATTTAAAAAATCATGGAGCTATGCTGAAAAACTTAGAATCTAGATCAGTAATGAGGTTAATAAAGATAATGCACAGAGGACGGGGGGGCTGGGGGGTGGGGGCAGCGGGGGGGGGGGTTGAGTGAGAAATTAATCATCGGTAGTGGAATAGAGAGTTGTCATAAATAGAGAAATATTCTTTGATATCTAGGCTGGTGGAAAATTATGTAATGGCACTCCTTTTTAATTACTTTTTTTCTACGATGATAAGCTACGATGATGTGAAAAAGAGAAGGGATGCACATGAACAGCTGAGCTGAAGTAAGTCTCTCAAAGAATTCACTGATGTGGCAAAAAAAAAAAAAAAGAACCTCCTTACAGGTGGCCTAGGCACAGCACAAAAACAACAGCACCCCAGACAACCTGGAGTGCCACTGCATCTGCAACTAATTGCAATATGTCTTGCATGGGTACTATAAGTATGGTAATAAATGTGACAGGTAAACATAGTGATAAATACTGAAGTGGAAAACGAATTATGTGAGAATATATTAAAAGATGCCCAAATAATACAGCTGCAATCAATATGTGAACCACACAAAATATTAGTAAAAAATATAAATGAATGATTGCGCTACTATTAACCAATTAATATCACACTAAGTGCTAAAATCCACAAATCCTATGTGTCAAATTACACCTTTCAGTAGAAATAAATGTGTAGAGTGTATAAATAAAATAAATAAATAAATAGACTTATGTGCATAAATATAAAGTGACTGCAAACATACACTAATATGTGTCATACATAGGGATGAGCTTCGAGTTCGAGTCAAACTCATGTTCGACTCGAACATCGGCTGTTTGCCAGTTCGCCGAACAGCGAACAATTTGAATGCCGCGGAACACCCTTTAAAAGTCTATGGGAGAAATCAAAAGTGCTAATTTTAAAGGCTTATATGCATGGTATTGTCATAAAAAGTGTTTGGAGACCCGGGTCCTGCCCCAGGGGACATGTATCAATGCAAAAAAAAGTTTTAAAAACTGCAGTTTTTTCGGGAGCAGTGATTTTAAAAAGGCTTAAAGTCAAACAATAAAAGTGTAATATCCCTTTAAATTTCATACCTGGGGGGTGTCTATAGTATGCCTGTAAAGGGGCGCATGTTTCCCGTGTTTAGAACAGTCTGACAGCAAAATGACATTTCAAAGGAAAAAAGTCATTTAAAACCACTCGTGGCTATACTGAATTGCCGACCCGACAATACACATAAAAGTTCATTGATAAAAACAGCATGGGAATTCCCCACAGGGGAACCCCGAACCAAAATTTAAAAAAAAAATTATGTGGGGGTCCCCCTAAATTCCATACCAGGCCCTTCAGGTCTGGTATGGATATTAAGGGGAACCCCAGCCACAATAAAAAAAAATTGGCGTAGGGTCCCCCTCAAAATCTATACAAGACCCTTCAGGTCTGGTATGGGTTTTAAGGGGAACCCCGCGCCAAAATAAAAAAAAACGGCGTGGGGTACCTCCAAAAATCCATACCAGACCCTTATTCGAGCATGCAACCTGGCAGGCCGCAGAAAAAGAGGGGGGATGAGACAGCGCCCCCCCCTCCTGAACCGCACCAGGCCACATGCCCTCAACATTGGGAGGGTGCTTTGGGAGTAGCCCCCAGAACACCTTTCTTCTATCTTCTATCTTCCTTCGGTTTCTTCTTCCATGTTCTTGTTCTTCTGGTTCTTGTTCTTCTGGTTCTTCTTGTACTTCTGGTTCTTCATCTGGTCTTCTCATCCGTCATCTTCCTCAGCGGCGCTGTCTTCACTTCATCTTCTTTCTTCGGGCCGCTCCGCATCCACGATTGGATGGGAGGCTCCCGCTGTGTGACGCTTCTCCTCTT
The DNA here is from genome assembly GCA_037952925.1 of Lithobates clamitans. NCBI lineage: Eukaryota > Metazoa > Chordata > Amphibia > Anura > Ranidae > Lithobates > Lithobates clamitans. The sequence continues at coordinate 1,123,422 of JBBGZY010000429.1, forward strand.
CTGACAGTTCTTAAATAATGGAGGGCGGATGACCCCGCCCCCTCTGATGCAGGGCGGGTGACCCTGCCCCCTCTGACATCACGGGGTATGCCACAGGGAAGTCCCCCTGCGTCAGAGGGGGCAGGGTCACCCGTCCTCCATTATTTAAGAACTGTCAGAAGAGGAGAAGCTTCACACAGCGGGAGCCTCCCATCCAATCGTGGATGCAGAGCGGCCCGAGGAAAGAAGTTGAAGTGAAGACGGTGCCACTGAGGAAGATGCCGGACATGAAGACTGGATGAAGAACCATAAGAACAAGAAGAACCAGAAGAACAAGAACCAGAAGAAGAAGAAGATGGAGGAAGAAACCGAAAGGAAGATAGAAGAAAGGAGATAGAAAATAGAAGAAAGAAGAAGCATTTAAATAAAGGAATTGTCAAAAACTGTCTCTTGTCATTTTTAACATTTTTGACATTTTTTTTGTGAAATGGTAGGGGTACTTTTGTACCCCCTTACCATTTCACACAGGGGGGAGGGCCGGGATCTGGGGGTCCCCTTGTTAAAGGGGGCTTCCAGATTCCGATAAGCCCCCTGCCCGCAGACCCCCACAACCACCGGACCAGGGTTGTGGGGATGAGGCCTTTGTCCTCATCAACATGGGGACAAGGTGCTTTGGGGGGCTACCCCCAAAGCACCCTCCCAATGTTGAGGGCATGTGGCCTGGTACGGTTCAGGAGGGGAGGGGGGGCGCTCTCTCGTCCCCCCCTCTTTTCCTGCGGCCTGCCAGGTTGTGTGCTCGGATAAGGGTCTGGTATGGATTTTTGGGGGTACCCCACGCCATTTTTTTTAAACATTTTGGCGCGGGGTTCCCCTTAAAATCCATACCAGACCTGAAAGGTCTGGTATAGATTTTGAGGGGGACCCCACACCAATTTTTTTTTAAATTTTGGCCAGGGTTCCCCTTAATATGCGTACCAGACCTGAAGGGCCTGGTATGGAATTTAGGGGGACCCCCACATCCTTTTTTTTTCAATTTTGGTTCGGGGTTCCCCTGTGGGGAATTCCCATGCCGTTTTTATCAATGAACTTCTATGTGTATTGTCGGGCCAGCAATTCAGTATAGCCGCGAGTAGTTTTAAATGACTTTTTTCCTTTGAAATGTCATTTTGCTGTCAGACTGTTCTAAACACGGGAAACATGCGCCCCTTTACAGGCATACTATAGACACCCCCCAGGTACAAAATTTAAAGGAATATTACACTTTTATTGTTTGACTTTAAGCATTATTAAAATCACTGCTCCCGAAAAAATGGCCGTTTTTAAAACTTTTTTTGCATTGACACATGTCCCCTGGGGCAGGACCCAGGTCCCCAAACACTTTTTAGGACAATACCATGCAAATTAGCTTTTAAAATGAGCACTTTTGATTTAGAATGTTCGAGTCCCATAGACTTCAATGGGGTTCTAACGTTCGTGCAAAGTTTTGGTCTGTTCGCAAGTTCTGGTGCGAACCGAACCGGGGGTGTTCGGCTCATCCTTAGTCATACAGGGATCTTTTACACATAAAAATGGAACTGGATATAATGCACCAAAATTGGGTGATGTAAAACAAACCTCCTATACAAACACTATAAAAAATGTGCAAATAGTTGATAATATAGTCCGCTTTTGGTGAGATAAAAACCTCCAAAGAGTCAACACCCAGTGGGACAAGCTAGGACTGGACACAAGGCTAGTTGGATGGTTCTGTTCACCTGCTGGTGCTTCCTGATATGATTACCAGCCCTTAACGGCCATCCCCGGTATAGAAGACAAAATAGGGAAATAAAACCATTGCGCAGGGATTAACACTAGAATGATTCAAAATTGCTGGATTAATCTCACTCACGTGTCCCCTTTTGATAAAATCGCATAGGTAAAAAGGTCAGCTACATATAGCTCTGAGCTGCTTTTCTTCTCATTCACCTCCAGTGTCCACACTACTGAGAGTGTCACAGGCTTCTCCTCCCGATGCGTTGCGTCACCAGACATGTGACTTTTTCAAGGGTGCTCATGTGACAGCCCAGAGCGATACTTATAGTGTGTATACTGGTTGCCACAGTGACCCCGGGAGTTAATGTATCATCATACCAATTAAGCGATCCCTGAGACTCATGGTATTTTGAACTTCTACACAGCGTAGCATGACATCTATTTACATATCAAATAACATTGAACACCTTTGCTATGTTAAGAATATAAGATTTGTAAAAAATTTTAAAACTTATAATCCACTTGGACTACTAAAATTTATATAAATGAGCCTATTGTTTCAGATTCAATTCAACTATTAACCTCTAAAGGTATACAGATCCAAGCAGATTATGGAAGCATACCCTCATTAATACAATAAAAACACAATATACAGCGGCTCATATAGTACATCCTTATTAAAACATAATTATATTTACCAAAACTGTATTAAAATTCAGTGACATACCCAAATGTAAAAATATAAAAAAATATAAAAATATATATAAAATCTATTGAGCACCCCCAAAAAATAGAAAGATAAAAATTAAGTAGGAATATATATGGGATAAAAAATATATTGGATAAAAAATATTATGTATCTCAATATTTAAGAATCCGCTATGAAGCAATTTAGGTCAAACTCAATGTTTAACCCCATAGGCGTGAGAACACCCATATTATATTGTATATCCATTTAGATTCTTGTTTGCTTAATTCCCTTATTTTGTTGCTACCTCGCCAGTGGGGTTTGTATTTGTCTATAGCCCAAAATTTTAATAATGTTGGATTTTTGTCATGGCATAGTGCAAAATGCCGTGAAACACTATGCTTTGGATAGCCTTTAATAATGTTTTGTATGTGTTCCCTGATGCGCTTCCACATCAGTCTTTTCATTCTTCCGACATACTGAAATGAGCACGGGCATTGTAACACATACACCACCCCCCCAGTTTTACATGTCATGAAGTCTTTTATCTGATACTCTGTATTATTACTGGTCAATTTAAAATTGGTAAATTATTGTCCATTTTGTTTTGTAGTTATGCACGAATAGCATTGCACGGATAACAGCCTTGCCTTTGGAAAAAGGTCAACTGCTGCAATTTAATAGGAGGGTCAAGAACCATATATACTTGTCACAGCAGATGTGTCGTCATTGTACACGAACATTGGACATGAGGATGCCAAAGCAGCTTCAAAATGGGTCATGAATAGTTTAGTTTATTAGTTTATTAACTAATATTAACTAATTTATTAATTAGTTTATTAATAGTTTATTTTAAGATGTTTAGTGTTTGGTTTAGAGCACAATTATTTTTGGTTCAACTCAGAATTTTATAGACAACGCAATGGTATTGGTATGGGGGCCAAATACGCTCCAAGCATAGCAAACTTATTCATGGCCCAATGGGAGGAAGAAGCGATATATTCTGATACCCCCCACAAATTATAATGTACAGAAGATTCATTGATGACTGTATAATGTTATGGAATGGAGAGGAAAAACCCTTAATAGAATTTCTATAAAAACTTAAAAGAAATGAAAAAAAAACATAAAGTTAACGTACCAATTGAGTAACAAAACATTACAATTCTTGGATTTAGATATAGAATTGACTACTAATGGAATTGTAACAAAAACTTATTTTAAACCAGTTGAACGAAATAGTTTTATACCTACAGATAGCTGCCATTTTGACCCTTGTCTGTTAAACATTCCTAAAGGACAATGTATACATTTAAGAAGAAATTGTACGGAAAAGAGTACGTTCCTGAAACAGACGAATGAGGTTGGAGACAAGTTTATACAAAAAGAATATAATAAAGAGTTCATTAACCACTTAAGCTCCGGACCATTTGGCTGCCCAAAGACCAGAGCACTTTTTGCGATTCGGCACTGCGTCGCTTTAACTGACAATTGCGCGGTCGTGCGACGTGGCTCTCAAACAAAATTGACGTCATTTTTTTCCCACAAATAGAGCTATCTTTTGGTGGTATTTGATCATCTCTGCGATTTTTATTTTTTGCGCTATAAACAAAATAAGAGTGACAATTTTGAAAAAAAACGCATTATTTTTTACTTTTTGCTATAATAAATATCCCCCAAAAATATATCAAAAAACATTTTTTTTTCCTCAGTTTAGGCCGATATGTATTCTTCTACATATTTTTGGTAAAAAAAAATCGCAATAAGCGTTTGTTGATTGGTTTGCGCAAAGTTATAGCGTTTACAAAATAGGGGATAGTTTTATGGCATTTTTATTAATAATTTTTTTACTAGTTTTGGCGGCGATCAGCAATTTTTATTGTGACTGCAACATTATGGCGGACACATCGGACATTTTTGACACATTTTTGGGACCATTGTCGTTTATACAGCAATCAGTGCTATAAAAATGCATTGATTCCTGTGTAAATGACACTGGCAGTGAAGGGGTTAACCACTAGGGGGCGGGGAGCGGTTAAGTCAGTACTAGGGAGGTGTTTGTAACTGTAAGGGGGTTGGGCTGTGTGTGTCAGTACACTGATCTCTGCTCCCGATGACAGGGAGCAGAGATCGAGTGACACTGTCACTATGCAGAAAGGGGAGATGCTGTTTACATCAGCATCTCCCCGTTCCTGCTCTCCGTGAGACGATCGTGGGTATCCCCACGGCGATCGAGTCCGTGGGACCCGCAACCCGACTCACGGACCTCCCGGCCGGCAGTGCGCACGCAATGGCACGGCGGGGAATTCAAAAGGACGTACAGGTACGCCCTTTTGCCCAGCCGTGTCATTCTGCCAACATAAATTCGGCATTCGCCGGTCGGGAAGCGGTTAAAGAAAAGATCATTGAGGTGGTGGATATCACTAGGGACGAGCTAATTCAAGATAAACCGAAAAAACAAGCACAATTTTAAGATATCACAATGATTATGGATTTCAACATCCAACATCGACAGATTGAACATATTTTTAAAAAACATTGGCCACTCCTTCTAGCTGATCAACAACTACGTAAAATACTACCAGAAAAACCATTGTTTATAGGAGAGCACCCACACTGAGAGACAGAATTGCGAAAAATGTTCTTGACCCTCCTATTAAATAACAGCAGTTGACATTTTTTCAAAAGGCAAGGCTTTTATCTGTGCAAGCGATGCTATGCGTGTATGAATACAAAACAAAATGGACAAAAATTTACCAATTTTAAATCGACCAGTAATAATACAGAGTATCAGATAAAAGACTTCATGACATGTAAAACTGAGGGGGTGGTGTATATGTTACAATGTCCATGCTCATTTCAGTATGTCGGAAGAACGAAAAGACTGATGTGGAAGCACATCAGGGAACACTTACTTCTTCCTCCCATTGGGCCATGAATAAGTTTGCTACGCTTGGAGCGTATTTGGCCCCCATACCAATACCATTGAGTTGTCTATAAAATTCTGAGTTGAACCAAAAATAATTGTGCTCTAAACCAAATGCTAAACATCTTAAAATAAACCTTTTTTGCTTGTAAATTAAATTACTGTATTTATTCATGGCCCATTTAGAAGCTGCTATGGCATCCTCATGTCCAATGTTCGTGTACAATGACGACACAAGCAATGCTATGCGTGCATAAATACAAAACAAAATGGACAAAAATGTACCAATTTTAAATCGACCAGTAATAATACAGAGTATCAGATAAAAGACTTCATGACATGTAAAACTGAGGGGGTGGTGTATGTGTTACAATGCCCGTGCTCATTTCAGTATATCGGAAGAACGAAAAGACCGATGTGGAAGCGCATCAGGGAACACATACAAAACATTATTAAAGGCTATCCAAAGCACAGTGTTTCACGACATTTTGCACTATGCCATGACAAAAATCCAACATTATTAAAATTTTGGGCTATAGACAAATACAAACCCCACTGGCGAGGTAGCAACAAAATAAGGGAATTAAGCAAACAAGAATCTAAATGGATATATAATATGGGTGTTCTCACGCCTATGGGGTTAAACATTGAGTTTGACCTAAATTGCTTCATAGCGGATTCTTAAATATAGAGATACATAATATTTTTTTGCCAATATATTTTTTATCCCATATATATTCCTACTTAATTTTTATCTTTCTATTTTTTGGGGGTGCTCAATAGATTTTATATTTATTTTTATATTTTTTTTATATTTTTACATTTGGGTATGTCACTGAATTTTAATATGGTTTTGGTAAATATAATTATGTTTTAATAAGGATGTACTATATGAGCAGCTGTATATCGTGTTTTTATTATATTAATGAGGGTATGCTTCCATAATCTGCTTGGATCTATATACCTTTAGAGGTCAATGGTCGAATTGAATCTGAAGCAATAGGCTCATTTATATAAATTTTAGTAGTCCAAGTAGATTATAAATTTTAAAATTTTTTACAAATCTTATATTCTTAACATAATAAAAGTGTTCAATGTTATTTGTTATGTAAATAGATGTCATGCTACGCTGTGTAGCAATTCAAAATACCATGAGTCTCAGAGATCGCTTAATTGGTATGATGATACATTAACTCCCGGGGTCATTGTGGCAACCAGTATACACACTATAAGTATCGCTCAGGGCTGTCACATGAGCACCCTTGAAAAAGTCACGTGTCTGGTGACGCAACGCATCGGGAAGAGGAGCCTGTGACACTCTCAGCAGTGTGGACACTGGAGGTGAATGAGGAGACCGCAGCTCGGAGCTATATGTAGCTGACCTTTTTACCTATGCGATTTTATCAAAAGGGGACACGTGAGTGAGATTAATCCAGCAATTTTTAATCATTCTAGTGTTAATCCTTGCGCAATGGTTTCATTTCCCTATTTTGTCTTCTATACCGGGGATGGCCGTTGAGGGCTGGTAATCACATCAGGAAGCACCGGTAGGTGAACGGAACCATCCAACTTGCCTTGTGTCCCATCCTAGCTTGTCCCACTGGGTGTTGACTCTTTGGAGACTGGTTTTTATCTCTCCAAAAGTGGACTATATTATCAACTATTTGCACATTTTTTATAGTGTTTGTATAGGAGGTTTGTTTTACATCACCCAATTTTGGTGCATTATATCCAGTTCCGTTTTTATGTGTAAAAGATCACTGTATGACACATACTAGTGTATGTTTGCAGTCACTTTATATTTATGCACATAAGTCTATTTATTTATTTTATTTATACACTCTACACATTTTTTTCTACTGAAAGGTGTTATTTGACACATAGGATTTGTGGATTTTAGCACTTATTGTGATATTAATTGGTTAATAGTAGCGCAATCATTCATTTATATTTTTTACTAATAAATGTGACAGGATGCTAGTGAGAGCAATTCAGAAGCAGAGATCCTCTATGTGCACAAGCTCCAATCTTGATCTGGTGCTAGAGTGTTGCATAAGTCTGATAAATTATAGTCTATTTAACTCTGTAGGATCTTTAGGCTTAAAATCAATGAAGCAAGTTCAGATTAGGACTTAGCTGGATGTGGCTACTTCTCCCACATTTCCACCTGACACTCAAACTAACCTAGAATGTCTTATTGCAATCACAGAAATAGCAGCCTTTGTCAAAGAACTTCTGAACAAAAAAAGCCCACACCCAGTTGAAGGCCTATAATGCTAAATTTTTGTTTTTTACTTTCATAGATAAAGGCACCCATATCCCCAAGGAAGCCCTGTTCGCTCACACACAAGTCCTGACCAAATAAGGGAAGAATCATACCCTTTCCCTAAAATTACTGCCCATTTCTTTGAAAACACTGACATAAAAATCTTGTATAAAATTTTGGCCAATTGCTAAAACATTATCTAGCTGATGTAATCCACCCCAATAAGATGGGCTTTATGATGGGTCGCAAAGCATAGGACAGTTCTTTCAGAGCCTTACATCAGATACAGTACACTGGGTGATCTTCCCTATGTAGTGCTTTGCACCGTAGCTGAAAAAGTTTGATAGAGTGGATTGGATCTTCATGAAATTACTCCTGAAACACCAAGGCTCAAGTGAAAATTAATGGCATGCTCTCTCCCCCATTCTCAATTTTGAATGGCACGAGACAAGGGTGCCCATTTTCTCTACTCCTGTTTACACTTACATTGGAACCCTTTCTATGAATAATCCATGTGAATCCTTACATCAAATCTGTCTGCCTTGACCGACCACATTCTTTTTTCATGTCATGGATCCTCTTACTGTATCTCTTTACCTAACATACTACAAGAATTGATAGACTTGGTATCCAATTTCAGGCCAGGTATCCAATTTCAAAATGAACTATGGTAAATCTGAAATACTCGTTATTACAGTGCCTCCAATACTTTTGCCTAATTTGAAACAAGTGTATCCTTTTACCTGTACTAATTATTCGTTAAAATATTTAGGGATCCAGTTCTCCGATATCCAGGACTGCAATATGGGCAGACCTCAATAATTGGACTAGCACCTCCTTCCCGTGGATAGAATGCACAAACATCATAAAGATGATTATTATGCCTTGGGTTTTGTTTTTTGGTGTTTTTTTTTTTTTTACAGAGGCTACTGGTAGCTATTTTGCTTAACTTCTTAGGAGTCTATTCACTGCTTTTGTGTGGAACAATAGGAGACCAAGAATTTACATGGTGATCCTTAGGAAATTGAAGAAATCTCTTGGTCTGCGTATGCCAGCTGTCTTAGTAGTACTATATTGCCAATACACTTAAACAAATTCTTAATTGGTGTTTCCATGCCGCTACTAATTTTTGACAAAAGTTATAGAATGCAGAACTTGTCATGTGCTCCTTAGATCCCCTGATCAGTTTTTGGGCTTGCAATGGATATTTCAGGTCACCTGAAGCCAGGTGACAGATGCACCCCATCGGGATCAGGAGTGCACCGCTAAGGTAGAGGACCCCATGGCTGACTGCTGCAGATGGAGCCCTGGGTGGTTCAGGAAAGTAGGTCTCCTGGAGCACCAACAAGGATCACACTGGGAGCTAGAGCATGAGATTCCACAGGGCGCGGAATCTGAGAGCCAGCAGGTGTTCACTAGAGCCCCTGATGGTGGGGATGGACTTCGTTGCAACTGGCTCCAGGTCACGGCCCCGGGGTCTCCCAGCTCACACTCACGGTAGGCTACTGAAGGATAGAGAGGAGGCAGCAGACCAGGACAACAAGGGATAGTCAGGAGATAAGCAAAAAGGTTGGGGCAACAAGTAGGCAGGGATAGTCAAAGCACACGTCAAAGGTCAGGATATAAAGCAGACAGAGACAGTCAAGGACAAGCCAAGGTCAGTAAACAGGATCAGATTTAGAGCACACGGCAAGAAGCACACAGGAAGCCAAACACACAATATTGATCAGCGAGGCTGGCTTGCAGTGCACAGGTTAATATAATGTTCCCAGTTAGCGGCTGGAGGGGAGCCATGCTTGAGGGAAGATTACTTAAGCAGACAGGGGAACAGACGGCCGGTCTCTTAAGTTTAACACAGGTAAACAGACAGACATGAACATTACTGCAGATCCATGACAGGAAACTTTGCTCCTCCCGCTCCACACTCTCAATTTATGGGACAAATTGAACAACATGTATCCCCCCCATGCCCCCTCTACAACCAGTTGTAGATTTCCCCTGGTTCCTATGTGGAGAACACATATCCTTTGTGGCACCTGGGCTTGGGATGGGGATATGAGATGTGGCAAGTGCCTCACACAGACTAAATTGTTGCTGTAGAGACTTTATGAAATAGGCTTGGGAGATTCCCTATGATAAGTGGTGACACAGCCAGCTCTACATTTTATTCAGATGGAGGTGCATATCATTCGCCCTGAATCTCCAATGACTCAGTTCTAGAAACTCTGCACTGCTCATGTCCAAGTTAAGCACATGATTTCTGTGTTGTATAAAATTTTGATGACTGATCTCTCTCCTACAAAGCTAGTATCCATTTAAGAGTGCAAACTTGATATTTAATGTGAATTTTCTGATTCCCAGTTGAGCACCCTGTATCACCAAAATCATTAGAGTTCAAATGAATCTAAGACACAAAAAAATAATTACAAGGTATTAACCAGGTGATACTGTGTGCTCGCTAAACTGGCATTAATATACACTATTGTAATGGATGTGGGAATGTCATGATGAAATGTCTATTCCAATATATATATATAAGTACATGCTTTATATATCTAACATATATCAGCTTCTGTATATCAACCTTAAAACATATTCAGATATTTGCAAAGCTTAGCTTTTCCCTCCCTTGCTGCTGTGGACTGCAACAGTTAACAGAAGTTTGCGCCTACTTGCGCCAATATTTTGTCCCTATATGTATTTATATATCTGTGGTTGTTTTGTGGTTTGCATATGCCAGTCTTATCTGACGTGTCTTAATCTTGTCAAAATGGTATATAAGTCTCGAAAAAGAGGAAATATTAATACAGAGAGTTTTTATTCTGAACTGAGTGTCAGCGTAATCACTTCAGAGCGTGCATGCTTTATATTTAATCTGATCAGGGGTAGATATTATATCAGACTTTTGTTCCGATCCAAAACACCTGGTGCCCAATGTGGGGCTATTTGGGTTCTGATCCGAGAGGGAGCCGATCGAGAAGAGGCCGGGACAAACTAACACGGGGACAGGAAGGAGATTGATCACCTCTGAAAACGGTAAGACACTTTTGATATCTTGTCTACTGTTTATCCTGTACCCCCCATGATTGGCTAATCTCTGTGTCTATATCGGCTCTCCACAGTCAGCAAAGAGACAGGTATATATCTTGTCCATAGCCTATTGAACCTGTACTAATTATATCTGCCACCTGTTTTGTTCTGTTCTGTTTTGTTGATCAATCTTGTGTTTTGTGGCGGCTGTTGGGAATAAGCTACTGATTATATAGTCACGGATGGAATTAGTTGACGTGGATAAACTCCTCCTGAGGAATAAATAATTGTGTGATAAAGCACGGGTGCGGTGAAGCAAAAGCCCCTTCATGCCTTTCAAGGATTAATCTCCTACTGCCATTCTTGGATCCCAGGAGCCTCCCTCTTAATGCAAACTCTCTATGATGCCCTGAAATCTGATCCTTTCTCACTTTCCTCAGAAGCTGTGGACAATTTTGAAACTCTAAAGGAGATCCTCTCAACAGCCCCTGCTTTGGGCCTCCCAGACTATGAAAAGACTATCAAACTGTTTGTCTCAGAGAGTCAAGGACATGCCTCAGGAGTTCTGGCTCAGGCCCATGGCAACAGACTCAGACCCATTGGGTATTACTCCTGTCAACTGGACTCAGTGGCCAGGGGGGACCCTCCTGCCTCAGAGCCGTCTTTGCAGCCCAAGCCCTCTTGGACAAGACTGCTGACCTCGTATTGGGCCATTCTTTGATTCTCCTTGCCCCTCATGACATAACTGCTATACTAAACCAAGTACAGCCCAAACACCTGTCCTCGCAGAGGCACCTCAGACTCTGACTATCCGATGTGATACCCTTAACCCATCCACTCTGCTTCCTATTCTCGAGGGGGGAACCTCCTTGGAGAATGATCTTCACCTCACTGCTCATGACTGCTTCGAAGTGATGAAGATGGAGACATCACACCTACTGACAGTCAGTGAAACAGCTCTTGAGAATCCTGACTAGACAATTTTTGTGGATGGTTCCAGGTATGCAGACAGCACTGAACGGTGCCACACAGGATACGCAGTCACCACGAAGATACAGTTCTTCAGGCTTCAGCATTACCTTCCTCCATGTCTGTCAAGGCAGCAGAACTCCAGACCCTAACCATGGCAAGTAAGTTGGCAGAAGGAAAAAGAGCCAACATCTATACAGATTTGAGATATGCCCTTGGTGTGGCCTGTTATTTTGGGATCACCTGGAAAACCAGAGGGTTCCTGACAGTAGCAGGAACACCTGTAAAACACAGTGCAACTATCAAGGACTTAATGAATGCCCTACTCCTCCCAGCACAAGCGGCTATACTTAAAGTAAAGGCGCACGGCAAGCTGGTTTCCTAAGAAGCATGAGGCAATCACCTGGCAGATACCGCTGCGAATGCACCTATCCTGGATGACCCAATAGACACCCCTGAAGAGACTGTACAAACCACCATGATTCTACAAAACCCTCCTGTAAACAGGACTCACCTCAAGGAGCAACAGGAGGCAACTGACAAAGAAGGAAAAGAAGTGTGGATCAAATAAGAAGCCACAGAAGTTGAGGGAATCATCGAATTAAATAAGAGACTGTGTCTGCCACGATTAATGTTTAATGCAGTGGTACAGTGGGCCCACGGTGCCTCTCATCTTTCAAAAACCTTGATGAACGCCCTGATCAACAAATACTACTTGGCTCCGGGGATCACCCCACTCACCAATAACTTCTGCGAGTCCTGCACCATCTGTGCTAAGTGCAATCCTGGAAGGACAGAGAAGGTACCTTTGAAGCATCTAGCAAAAGCCCAGTACTCCTTCCAAAGGATACAGATCGACCACATCCATATGCCGAAGAGTGGCCGATATGAATATGCATTGATTGTCAATGACATGTTCTCCGCATGGCCAGAAGGCTATCCCATTACCAACATGATGGCAAAGACCACGGCTAAAAGAGTTTTAACGGAAATAGGGTGCAAATATGGTGTCCCATAGGTCAAAGAGAGTGATAAGGGGCCGGCTCTCACAGCCTCAGTGACCAAGGAAATATGGGCAGCTTTAGTGGTCACACTAGCTTTCCACATCCCATACCATCCTCAGAGCAGTGGGAAGGTGGAAAGATTAAATGGCACAATAAAATCTAGAATGCTAAAAATGTCTCAGGAAACAGGAATGAGTTAGCCAGACAGCCTACCCATTGCCTTATTCAGTGTTAGGTACACTCCAAGGGGAAACCATGGCCTGCCACCCTATGATATATTGTTTGGTTCAGCCCCCAGACTGGGCTGTTATTTCCCACAACAGTTGCAGCTCCAATCTGATGTACTAACTGATTATGTGACTGCTTTATCTTGAGAATTAACCTGTATCTATTCGCAAGTGTTTTCTTCCATTCCAGATCCTGTGCTAGATACAGGAACCCACAGGCTGGTTCCCGGTGATTGAATCTTGGTAAAGAAGTTTGTGAGATAACATACTCTTGAACCCAGATATGATGGTCCTTTCCAGGTTCTCCTAACAACTGCCACATCAGTCAAGGTGGCTGGGAAGAACACGTGGATACACGCCTCGCACTGCAAGAAAGTCTCTGTACCTGAGGAAGAGGCCCTGGGGACCAAATGATTCTGTATATCCTTTTCATTGTAATCATTGCTCAGGCACAAGAAGTAGCCATCAAACAAAAAGATGGTATAACACAATTCTGGTATAACTCATCCAATACACATGTTGCCACTTTTATATCCTCTTATGAACAGATAATTCCAGGTACTATGTACTAGATCCGGTACTGGGATAAAACAGTAAGACCTATGACTGTGTATGTATGCATTACTGATTCCTATTGGGGTAACAACTGTGATTCCTGGGGAGCAGTGGGTTGGACCACTGGGGATACAAGCTGGGGGTACAAGCCTGAGAACGCCTTGAATAGAAAGGACCAAAACCAGAAAAAAGGCCCATGTAGACAAATGGTTAAGTGTACATTTTCAGTCTTAAGAGTATTTATCAATCCAGACTGTACAGTGCTTTTAAAGGGCAAACTAAATAAAAGTACAGTCTTAATGCTATCAACAACATAACCACAGTTCTAACCTCTGTCTGACTCTTAAATGGAATGAATTTAATGATCTTAACATAGGCATCCATGAAGCCCACAAGGATAGCACTTTATGTATAATTTAGTGCTCTACTTCTGACTTACATTACGGATATATAAAAAAGTAACATGGAGAAGATTGTCACATAAGCAACTTTGGAAGAATTATTGTGCTCTCACTGTCACTTTGCTTTATTTCTGCAAGAGTACTTGTCAAATGCACATAAAGAAAGGCCAATGACCAAATTGCTTTCCTTTAAGTTTTTCTTTGTCTTTTCTTTGAGATTTGTTGTTTGTCACAACAAAATATTGGTCTCAAACTTACTGTTGTGCAACTCATTTGAAGGAAACTTAAACTGAGAAAATATGGAGGGTACCATTGTTGACCTTTTTTCTGAGAATGCTGGTTGCTTGGCCAGTATTAAAAAAGTGTATGTTATGACCTAATTCTGACTTTCTAACTTTCTTATTTATTCCAGGTCAGTGATTGTAAAGCATTGTAGCCAGAAACTGACAAGAAACTGCAATTTTCCAAAAGAGGCAAGCAACATGAGCCCCTGAATTTTTCCTAGTACAGGTTTCCTTAAAATTACCTAAATACAGATGACTTTACCTTGCTATTTTGTCTTCAATCTTTGTGGCAGCAGTATGTTATACAGCTTATTTTCATTTTCTTATATTTTTGTATAACCATGTGTTTATACTGTAAAATCAGAAAGTCCATTTGAAGGGGGATTCCACCTAAAATAATATACCATGTAAAATTGGCACACAAGCCATTTTGTAGAATAATGTTAATAAAAAATGATCCTTCCATTTAAATCTGAAGCCACTGGAATTTTCTAAAAGGATCAAAAAATTCAGCACAATATGGCAACCTGGATGTGTTCTGTGTGTTGTGTAGAGCACATCTCAAAGCATGTAACATCCTGCTTAAATAGTTGACACACTGATTTTCTCAGACATTGACAATTACTCATTCATGCAACACTGTACCCAATTAATTATTTTTGGGGTATTTATTCAGCACTGGATTTTTTTTAAAGAAAAATATAAAATAAACGTTTGTAAAAAACAGTTTTTCTTAAAAAAATTCTCCAGAAATTTAGATCAAAATGTAATATGATACATTTATTTTCTAAAAAAAATCAAAAGGAGTTTATCAGAAAATTTTACAGGGGAATTCAATATAACTATTAACTGCACTTTTTTCGGGATAATTCCCTCAAAAGCTGCCTGCGCCAAATTTAGGCAAGCATTTGTGCCAGTGTCAGTAAAATGACCAACACATGTGGCAAATTCAGGAAGTTCTTTCTACTACCACTTTAAGAATCTTTTGCTATGGCAGTGACAAACTCTTAAAGATTTAAAGATGCCTGACTGGTTTTGCCAGTTAGCACTTGCTGCATCAGAGGCTAGAAACCTACCAAACATGAAGTTATATGCTCCTCAAAATGGCCACCAAAGGTCATTGTACAGAGAATGCACAGTTACATTGTGTAGCGTCTGACTAGATTTAAGCCCTGTACACACAGGCCGAATGTCCGGAGACACTGGCCCGTTCAAAAATTAGGAGTTCATACTTTTCACTGACTTCACTACCTGTGTGATTTTCTGGTTCAGTGACAAAGTATTGAGGCTAACTAGCATATTCTGAAGAAGGTCCACAATGGCGAACATAAAACTGCCAGTACAGATTGCAGGAAGTGATATCAGGGAAGAGTTAAAAGTGCACTTATCCCTTAAAGTAAATGGTAAATTAATTATTTAAGCAGCATCCAAGCTCCATTAAGATTAGAAATATTCATCTTATTCTGTTGCTGCTTGCTTTGTTACTGATTTTGGCTGCACGATATGCTATGTGCTGCCCTTGTACTGTGTGTTGGGTTTTACTGTGCACTGCTGTGTCCCCTGCCCACCCCTGTGGTATATGGTGTCTACTGCTGTCTCCTGCACTGGAAATGGTGTGTGCTGATGTATTCTCAGTCCATTGTCTTGGGAATTGTGTTTGCAGCTGCATTGTTTATCCACTATGCTGAATAGTATGGGTTGTGCTGTGCCCATTGTGCTTCATATGATGTGTGCTGCTGAGTTCACTGTTATGGGTATAATAGGCACTGCTGTGTGCTCTATTTTCACTCTGCTGGGAATGGTATTTGTTGTTGTGCATCTAGTAAAGTTTTATGCTTGCTGCTACATTCTGTGTCCACTGTGCTTGGTACAGTGTGTTGTCACTGCTATGGTGAGAATGGAGTGTGCCGCTTTGTGCTGTTTCCAGTGTGCAGGGTATGGAGTGTGCTGCTTTGTGCTGTTTTCCGTGTGCAGTAGTGCTGTGTGGATGTGATGTGTGCAGCTTTCTGCTATATTCCTTGTGTTGTAAATGGTATGTATCTTTTTTACTGCATATCATTTTTGGGGGAAGTGTGTGCTGCTGTATACTCTGTCTAGTATTCTGGGTATGGTGTCTGGTATGTGCATGCTTCCCAAAAGTCCCTGATTCTTCAGCACTGCCCCAGATTTTGATACAAATCTCACAGTCCTGCAGATCTGAGCACTGGTCTGCAAATCCCCTGCCCAGCATTGCTTATCTGCACAGTGGTGCAGCAAAGTAGGAGAAACAACTGATGTTATGAGTCAATCAACATCAGTCAGCCTTGACAGAAAAGTAGAGGTCACACACCAATGACATAACTTGGTTTAGCAAATTTTTATTCAGCCATACAAGCAACTCAGCTTAACCCCACCTGGAGCTCGCCCCTCTCTGACATATTTCAACCCTTCCTGCTTAATCATTGAAAGATAATATTAGACTGGCACCTGAGTTGGCCGTTAAGTAAGGCAGGCCATAGACGGTGCTAGGAGCCTAGCTAACAAAATCTGGATCTGGAGCTGGAAAAAAAGTGGATCTGGAGCTGCTATTACATGAGGAGGACTTAGACTTTGTGGGAATAACTGAAACTTGGTTTGACACACGATTGGCTGGCCAATATACCGGGGTATTCCTTGTATCAGAAGGACAGGGAAGGTAGAAGAGGGGGGTGTGTGTTTATATGTCAAAAGTGACATATGAGTGGTAGAGAGGAGCGACATTATGTATGGGACTAGAGGGGAGGTGGAATTCGTATGGGTAGAGGGTAGTGGGGGTATGCTATAGGCCACCCAACATGAAGGAGAAGGAGGAGCTGGAATTACTATCTCAGTTAGAAATGGCAGGGAAACAGAGAAATTTAATCATAATGAGGTCTTCGATTATCCCGATTTCGACTGGGCAGAGGGAACAGCTCACTCACTAAAGGCCCGTCATTTCGTGAATATTTTACAGGACAACTTCATGTCCCAAATGGTGGACTCACCAACTAGAAAGAATGCTCTGTTAGATCTATTTTTTATGAACAATCCAAGTCTGATCTCAGATGTGGAGATACGCGACAGCTTCGGATCTAAGGATCATAGCGTTTACCATAAATCACAGGAAAAAGAGGCATATGGGTGGTACAAAAACACAAAATTTCAAACAAGCAAATTTTTCTGAACTACGGTCATTGCTACATGACATTAATCGGGACCAAATTCTGGAATCATTGAACACAGAAGAGAAATGGGAATGCTTTAGGAGCATATTAAATAAAGATATCAAGCATTGCATTCCAATGGTCAATAAATATAGAAGAGCAAAAATTAAACCTGGGTGGTAAAACTGTAATGTGAGTAGCCTCATCAAGGAGAAAAGTATGGGCTTTAAAAAAGGGAATGGGTCAACACCAGCATTCCTGCATTACAAGGAATGCAACAAGAAATCTAAAAATCGCAATCAAGGCAGCTAAAAAAGATTACGAGAGACACATAGCGGAAGAAAGTAAAAATAACCCAAAAAAGTTTTTTAGATATATTAACAGTAAAAAGACAAAAATGGTGCACATTGCACACAAAAGATGAGGGTGGGAGGATGGTTACAGATGACACAAAGAAGGCAACTGTACTAAATGCCTTCTTCCCCACAGTTTTTACACAAGAAAAAAAAGGGTTTACCGACAGCGACTGTAGTGTTAGTGGCACAACACAAGACATACCCACGTGGCTAACAGAGGCCGGAGTCAAAGATAGACTTAGTAAGTTCAACACAAATAAATCACTGGGACCAGATGGCTTACATCCGTGAGTCCTCAGAGAACTCAGTCAAGTTATAGCCAGACCATTGTTCCTGATCTTTGTGGACAGCATAATGACAGGATTGGTACCAGCTGATTGGAGAATAGCCAATGTGGTACCAATATTCAAAAAAGGACAGAGACATATTCCGGGGAATTATAGGGCAGTCAGCCTAACATCAGAAGCAGGTAAATTATTGGAGGGGATGATTAGGGATTATATCCAAAGTTTTAATGAGGAGAAGCATATGATTAGTGTGGTAATCAGCATGGGTTTATGAGGAAACGTACCTGCCAGACCAGTCAGCTAACATTCTACCAGGAAGTGAGCAGCCATCTAGATATAGGGAGGGCTGTGGATGTGGTGTATATGGACTTTGCAAAAGCATTTGATACAGTCCCCCATAAACGCTTGATTTACAAGCTAAGGTCTGCAGGCTTAGACCATAGGGTTTGTGCTTGGGTAAAAGACTGGTTACAGGGACAGGTCCAAAGGGTAGTGATAAATAACATGTACTCAAACTGGTTTGGAGTAGTGAGTGGGGTACCCCAAGGTTCTGTCTTGGGACCAATTCTACTCAACATATTCATAAATGACATAGAGGATGGGATAAATAGTTCAGTCTCAGTTTTTGCGGATGACACAAAGTTAAGCAGAGTAATAAACTCTCATCAGGACATGGAAATTTTGCAGAATGACCTGAATAAAATAGAGTGGGCAGACAAATGGCAAATGAAGTTTAATGTGCTGAGCCTACTCTAGCCAATATTATGCTGGCCATACAAGATTGCAAAGACTCTCCACACAGATATCTTCCATCCACATGGATTTTTCACTGTTAAAACAGGATGTTCATATTTGCGTGATAGAACCGGGGTCACTGAGGAATGTATCAGTTCATTGGAAGAAGCTGTGCACCCCTTGTCTACCACAGTGCGGGAGCATACAAATGAAATGGTGGGTATCCTTGCTAAGCTTGATGAACTGGAGAACAGGAACAACCCCTGTTTTGTGGGGTTCCTGAAAGGCACAGTGGGCTCCCATCCTGAGAATTTCCTATACTCCTGGCTGCGGGATATCTTTGGTACTGATGCACCTTCTTTCTCCTATGTTGTCGAACATGCACACCGCACCCCTTCACGTCCCCCCACAGCTGGAGCCCCTCCACGCTTCCTTATGGCGCAGATCCTAAACTTCCAAGACAAAGTTGCCATCCTATGCCTTGCACAGGAGAAAGGGCCTCTCAAGTACAATGGCAATACCATTTCAGTCTATCCTGACTTCTCAGCTGATGTCCAGCACCAACGCATCTCCTTTGAGGGTGTGAAAGCCCGCCTGCGTACTGAAGGCTTACCTTATGCTAAGCTCTTCCCTGCTAAGCTGCCAGTTATTTATGATGGCAAAGCTCACTTCTACGCCAACCCTAAAGAAGCTATGGTGTGCCTAAACAATTGAAATGGCCCTAGGCCCAGGTGAGGAGGATAATGAATGTGGCCAATCATCTTTGGAACTCCGTTTTGATACCTCACTACAAATCCCGTATCTTTTGTAAAGCTGACTGGAAGCCGTGATTTGTATACATTGCTTTCCTAAGCTACCTAGGGCACTCAGGAAGATTGCTGCCTTTTCTCTTGCAATCTACAGGGCTGATATCCTACCATTAGTATAAATAAAATCAGGTGTGCTACTAATGTCAAACACACTGGTAAGAAATTCACCTTTAAAATAAGGTATAAGTATTCAACAATAACTAAACACTGAAAGTGAATAAAGAACAATAAATAAATTAAATCATGTGTACAGTCCATCTAAAGAGCAAATAAAAGTCCTTAAAAAGTGATCCCCAACGGTGTGCGCTTTCCCTATACACACAATCCTTCCTTCAAGTAAGGAATGCAATCTCCTTTATATGTTAAACAAGCCAGATAATGGTAGAAAAGGCCGCTTACCAGATGCGTGGGACCCCTATTACGGGGGTCTTCAGGGCTCAAATTTTCCAGATCTTGCAGGCAGGGACAGCTGATTTTAGCTTCAAGCAGAGACTTCCATCCACCTTAGACCCTTCCGAGCGATATGGTATTGGTACAGCAAACTGTAGAAACTCTTCCTGCAAGTTATGATTCTTACTTTCCTCCATCTATGATTCCAAGCGTATCTATGCTGTTATATGCTGTTTGACTTGCTATGGCACAACCATTGAAGATAATTTCGTAGAACACTAGGGAATCGAATTTGCCTCAAAAGCGGTCCCTGGTGTTCTCAGTACACCGTCCCCTTATTATCTGTCTCTAGGAAACACATTTCACCCGTTCCAACATGAAGGCCCTTAAGCGGCCATGGCTGGCACAGACCTAGTATGCTATCGATATGACCTACTCTAGAGGGGTCTCTATTTTATTGGCCAAATCCCTCTCTGTGGAGATTTTACAAGTCAAGTTAGATCCTGATGGAAGGTTTATTGTGCTTATGATACAAATTGCCTCTGTGACACTCACAGTGGTTAACATTTATATCCCCCCGCTTTTCTCTATAGAAGTGTTAACTAGATTGTCACTTATTCTCCTATCTAGGTCTCCAGGCCCCATGCTCTATGTGGGAGACTTCAACGCTGTGATGGACTCGACCATGGACTGCTTAGGGGGTGGAGGTAGATCCTTTACCTCCTTTACTGACTGGGCTCAGGTCTATGGACTTACTGAGATATGGCATTGGAAACATCCAGATGTATACCAATACTTCTGCCATTCAGATTCTTTCCACACCATGTCTCGCATAGATCCAGCGTTTGCTCCACTGAAAGTTCTTCCATTTGTCTGTACTGTGTCATATTTACCTAGAGGTATGTCAGACCATTCCCTATCTGTGGATCTCCTACTCCTTCCAGGTTTGGGCCCGACTGCTTGGCATCTGAATTCACACTGGCTGGAGGATGAGATGGTGCAGGGGGAGTGTAGGAAAGCATTGTTGACTATTGGAGCACGAACTTAGACACAGTGGACCCAGTGACAGAATGGGAGGCCTTTAAAACCATGCTGAGGGGTACTTTTATGTCCATTACTGGTGTTTTGCGTAAAAATACTCAACAACGTACTGAATCGGCAGAATCTGCCTATGCTATTATCCCTAGCCTTGATACCCGAGATACCTGGCTTCAATTTCGCAGGGAATAGGAGCTCCATTTATTAGACCTCATATAAAAACGCATGCTACACGTTAACCCAAAAATCATTTGAACAAGGTAACAAGGTGGAGCGACTCTTAGCTTACTTGACTAGGCCTGAACACTCCCCTATCTCTATTCCACACATCCTGACTACCCAGGGCCTTGATTAGAGACACTCCTAGAGATATTATGGAGACCTTCCTTGACTTCTACAAGGACCTATACTCCTCCCGAGTAGACTACACTGATTCCCAACTTACTGATTATCTAGCTCAGATACCTCTTCCCTCCCTGTCGGCTACAGACCGTGCAGACTTGGAGGCACCTCTCTCTGTTGAGGAAATCGCTGTGGCAATTTTGCAACTACCAGCACATAAGACACCAGGCCTAGACGGCTTCCCAGCTGAATGGTATACCCAGTTTCAGCACCTACTGTGCCCAATTCTTTTACATACCTTTATCAATGCCCTGGACCTTGAAACTCTTCCCCCCACTATGCATGACGCCTTGATGATCCTATTATTAAAGTCACTGGAAACGAAGAAATCCTGTACTGCCACATCTTTATTGTAAACAGTAAAAATCCAACATACAGTCATGTTTCAGGAAACACAGAGAACAATAGCTAACACGTTTCACATCAATGGATGCTTACTCTCAGCTATGAGTAATTACTCATTGATGTGAAACACGTTAGCTACTGTTCTCTGTGTTTCCTGAAATATGACTGTATGTTGGGTTTTTGCGGTTTACAATAAAGATGTCTTTATTCTTCGGAGTGCGGCAGTCCAGGATTTCTTCGTTTCCATAGACTTGCGCAGAGCCAGCACCTGAATCCTATCTAGTAGGGTGGGAGCAACTGTATGGGGTCCGGAGGCTTGGTGAGCGTCATCTGTTTCCTTATTAAAGCCACATAAGGACCCTCCTAAATGTGATTCATATTGGCCAATTTCCCTCATTAATGTGGATGTTAAAATCCTATCCAAAGTTTTGGCCAACCATCTGAATGCTGTGGTTGCGAACTTGGTCAAGAGTAGGGATGAGCCAAACACCCCCCTGTTCGGTTCGCACCAGAACATGCGAACAGGCAAACAATTCGTTCTAACGCGCGAACACCGTTAAAGTCTATGGGACACGAACATGAATAATCAAAAGTGCTAATTTTAAAGGCTTATATGCAAGTTATTGTCATAAAAAGTGTTTGGGGACCTGGGCCCTGCCTCAGGGGACATGGATCAATGCAAAAAAAGTTTTAAAAACTGACGTTTTTTCGGGAGCAGTGATTTTAATAATGCTTAAAGTGAAACAATAAAAGTGTAATATCCCTTTAAAATTTGTACCTGGGGGGTGTCTATAGTATGCCTGTAAAGTATGCCTGAACAGTCTGACAGCAAAATTACATTTCAAAGGAAAAAAGTCATTTAAAACTACTAGTGGCTATTAATGCATTGCCGGTCTGACAATACACATAAAAGTTCATTGATAAAAACAGCAAGGGAATTCCCCACAGGGGAACCCCGAACCAAAATTTAAAAAAAAATGACGTGGGGTCCCCCTAAATTCCATACCAGGCCCTTCAGGTCTGGTATGGATATTAAGGGGAACCCCGGCCAAAATTTAAAAAAAAAAAGACGTGGGGGGTCCCCCTGAATTCCATACCAGGCCCTTTAAGTCTGGTATGGATATTAAGGGGAACCCAGCACCAAAATTTAAAACAAAATGGCATGGGGTCCCCCCAAAAATCCATACCAGACCCTTATCCAAGCACGCAACCTGGCAGGCCGTAGGAAAAGAGGGGGGATGAGAGAGCGCCCCCCCTACTGAACGTACCAGGCCACATGCCCTCAACATTGGGAGGGTGCTTTGGGGTAGCCCCCCAAAACACTGTGTCCCCATGTTGATGAGGACAAGGGCCTCATCCCCACAACCCTGGCCGGTGGTTGTGGGGGTCTGCGGGTGGGGGGCTTATCGGAATCTGGAAGCCCCCTTTAACAAGGGGACCCCCAGATCCCAGCCCTCCCCCCTGTGTGAAATGGTAAGGGGGTACAAAAGTACCCCTACCATTTCACTAAAAAACTGTCAAAAATGTTAAAAATGAAAAGGGACAAGAGTTCTTCTGGTTCTTCCTCCGGTGTTCTCATCCAGCATCAACTTCGCTGCGTCTTCTTCCCTGGCCAGGGTTGTGGGGATGAGGCCTTTGTCCTCATCAACATGGGGACAAGGTGTTTTTGGGGCTACCCCAAAGCACCCTCCCAATGTTGAGGGCATGTGGCCTGGTACGGTTCAGGAGGGGGGGCTGCTCTCTCATCCCCCCCTCTTTTCCTGTGGCCTGCCAGGTTGCATGCCCGGATAAGGGTCTGGTATGGATTTTTGGGGGACCCCACGCCCTTTTTTTTTTATTTTTTGGCGCGGGGTTCCCCTTAATATCCATACCAGACCTGAAGGGCCTGGTATGGAATTTAGGGGGACCCCCACGTCATTTTTTTTTTAAATTTTGGCCGGGGTTCCCCTTAATATCCATACCAGACCTAAAGGGCCCGGTATGGAATTTAGGGGGACCCCCACATAATTTTTTTTAAAATTTTGGTTCGGGGTTCCCCTGTGGGGAATTCCCATGCCGTTTTTATCAATGAACTTTTATGTGTATTGTCGGACCGGCAATTCATTAATAGCCGCGAGTAGTTTAAATGACTTTTTTTCCTTTGAAATGTCATTTTGCTGTCAGACTGTTCTAAACACAGGAAACATGGTCGTACATCCAGCACTGCAGTAACACTTGGTGATGTGGCGAGTCCCATAGGTGCAGTTCAAGCTGGCGAGGTGGCAAGCACAAGTAGTGTCCTGCTGTCACCAAGAAGATGAACACAGGCCCGTCATGCCCATAGTGCCCTTCCTGCTGCATTCGCCAATCCGAATTGGGAACCCACCACTTCTGCAACACCCGTACTTCCCCCATTCACTGGCAAACCCGGCATTCATGTGGAAACAGTTGATTTTACGCCACTGAATTTTTATTCGCTGTTTTTCACCGAAGACCTCTATAGATCTACTGTGTACCAAAGCAATTTATACGCTGGCCAACACATCGCCACTATTCCCCAGTCCTCCCTTCCCAGAGATTGGAGACCAATTACGGTCTCTGAATTGAAGCTCTTTCTGGGCCTTTCCCTCAACATGGGCATAACTAAAAAGAGTGAGTTGCGGTCATATTGGTCCACTGACCCAATTCACCATATACCCTTGTTCTCTGCCTCCATGGTCAGGGCACGATACGAGCAGATTTTGCGGTTCATGCACTTCAACAACAATGAACTCTGTCGTCCTCGTGGAGACCCTGAATACGATCGGCTCTACAAAATTCGTCCCCTCATAAACCACTTCAACCAACGTTTTGCAGACTTCCTTACTCCCCATCAAGTTGTCTACGTTGATGAGTCCCTGATTAAGTTTTCTGGCCGCATGTCATTCAAACAGTACATTCCCAGCAAGCGTGCCAGATACAGGGTCAAGATGTATAAGCTCTGTGACAGGGCCACAGGCTATACATGTAGTTTTATGGTTTATGAGGGCAAAGATAGTCCCGTAGAGCCGACAAACTGCCCTGACTACATAGGAAGCGCTGGCAAGATTGTGTGGGACTTGGTGTCACCCTTATTCGGAAAGGGGTACGACTTGTACGTGGACAATTATTACACGAGCGTGACACTTTTTAGTCACCTTTTTGATCAACAGATTGGAGCATGTGGCACCGTGCGACCTAATCGCTAGGGCTTTCCCCAGTGGCTTGTAGATTCCCATCTTAGGCTGGGGGAGAGAGCCTGCTTGCAGTCTAATAACTTGCTCACTATAAAGTGGAGGGATAATAAGAATGTTTTTCTTCTTACCTCCCTTCATGCAGACACGATGGTCCAAATTACTACTACCTCTGTGTCCACGAATATAACCAAAATATGGGAGGGGTGGACCTCAACGACCAGTTGTTGGTGCTGTACCTGTACCGTACCAGACGCTGGTACAAGAAAGTGTCTGTTTATTTATTTCAATTGGCTTTGCTGAACGCTCATGTGCTATACAGAGCTTCAGGACGAACTGGATCCTTCCTTAAATTCCAGGAAGAGATCGTCAGAGCCCTTCTGTTTCCAGATGGTGCTCCACCTCACCTTCCCCAACCAAATGCAGTAAGCCGGCTGCATGAGAGGCATTTTCCTTATATTCTCCCGAGTACCCCTACCCAACGAGCCCCCCACAGAAGATGTTGTGTTTGCAGCAAGCACGGATATAGGCGTGACACCAGGTATTATTGTCCCTCCTGTCCTGACAATCCTGGTCTATGCATTGGTGAATGTTTTGAATGCTACCATTCACTAGTTGAGTATTAGCTTTGGGTACAGCACTTGCACAGACTAGACACACTAACACAGGGTCTCCCAAGATGCCATCGCATTTTGAAAGACCCGAACCTGGTACCAGTTACAAAAGTTATAGTTACAAAAAAAAGTGTAAAAAAAAAAAGTAAAAAAAAAAACCACAAAAAAAAAAAAAAATAGTTGTCGTTTTATTGTTCTCTCTCTCTCTATTCTCTCTCTATTGTTCTGCTCTTTTTTACTGTATTCTATTCTGCAATGTTTTTTTGTTATTATGTTTTACCATGTTTGCTTTTCAGATATGCAATTTTTTTATACTTTACTGTTTACTGTGTTTTATTGGTAATCATTTTTTTGTTTTCAGGTACGCCATTCAGCTACAGAACAGATTTATTTATCTTGACAGCAACAGCGTTTGCTCCCACGATACATAAAGCCTTGACTCCAGCGCTGTCGGAGGTGATTTCACCACCACAGTTACATACTTCAGCATATATGCTGAAGCGTGGGGGGAAGCAGTGGGTGGAAGAGCGATTTGCTCCTACAATTGGCGGGAGGATGCCCCCATGCTTCGGCATATATATATTTTAGGCACAGGTTGCGTTAAATGTTTTTTTTTTTACTATGTTTTTTTTGTATTTGCTTTTCAGGTATGGTAAGTCTTACTGTTATACTGTAATGTTACTTTGTTTTATTGTTAACCATCATTTGCTTAGCAGGTACGCCATTCAGTTGCAGCGCTGACTTATTTATCTTGACAGCAACAGCATTTGCTCCCACGATACATAAAGCCTTGACTCCAGCGCTGTTGGAGGTGATTTCACCACCACAGTTACATACTTCAGCATATATGCTGAAGCGTGGGGGCAGCAGTGGGTGGAGGAGCGATTTGCTCCTACCTTTTGCGGGAGGATGCCCCCATGCTTCGGCATATATATATTTTAGGCACAGGTCGCGTTAAATGTTTTATTTTTTACTATGTTTTTTTTGTATTTGCTTTGCAGGTATGGTAAGTCTTACTGTTATACTGTAATTTTACTTTGTTTTATTGTTAACCATCATTTGCTTAGCAGGTACGCCATTCAGTTGCAGCGCGGATGCCCCATGCTTCGGCATATATATACGATGCATGTATGCCCATCATTAGAAGTGGGTGGATGAAGGGAGGTAATCTAATGGTGGGCATACCCACCGATCAATCTCTTTTTTTCATTCAGCCCACAGGCTGCATGAAAAAAAAGTTTACAATATATGCTCAACAAGGACCATCAACGTACTGGTATGTTGCTGGACTTTGAATGGTTATACCAGAATGATGCCTGCAGGTTTAGGTATCATCTTGGTATCATTCTTTTCAGCCAGCGGTCGGCTTTCATGTAAAAGCAATCCTAGCGGCTAATTAGCCTCTAGACTGCTTTTACAAGCAGTGGGAGGGAATGCCCCCCCACTATCTTCCATGTTTTTCTCTGGCTCTCCTGTCCCAACAGGGAATCTGAGAATGCAGCCGGTGATTCAACCAGCTGACAATAGAGCTGATCAGAGACCAGAGTGGCTCCAAACATCTCTATGGCCTAAGAAACTGGAAGCTACAAGCATTTCATGACTTAGATTTTGCCAGGTGTAATTGGGAAATTGGAAAAGCATTTTATCACACCGATCTTGGTGTGGTCAGATGCTTTCAGGGCAGAGGAGAGATCTAGGGTCTAATAGACCCCAGTTTTTTTCAAAAAAGAGTACCTGTCACTACCTATTGCTATCATAGGGGATATTTACATTCCCTGAGATAACAATAAAAATGATTTAAAAAAAAATGAAAGGAACAGTTTAAAAATAAGATAAAAAAGCAAAAAAATAATAAAGAAAAAAAAGCACTCCTGTCCCCCCCTGCTCTCGCACAAAGGCGAACACAAGCATCGGTCTGGCTTCAAATGTAAACAGCAATTGCACCATGCAAGTGAGGCATCACCGCAAAGGTCAAATCGAAGGCAGTAATTTAAGCAGTAGTCCTCCTCTGTAAATCTAAAGTGGTAACCTGTAAAGGCTTTTAAATGTTTTTTAAAATGTATTTAGTTTGTCGCCACTGCACGTTTGTGCGCAATTTTAAAGTATGTCGTGTTTGGTATCCATGTACTCAGCCTAAGATCATCTTTTTTATTCCATCAAACATTTGGGCAATATAGTGTGTTTTAGTGCATTAAAATTTAAAAAAGTGTGTTTTTTCACAAAAAAATGCATTTGAAAAATGGCTGCGCAAATACTGTGTGAAAAAAAAATGAAACACCCACCATTTTAATCTGTAGGGCATTTGCTTTAAAAAAATATATAATGTTTGGGGGTTCAAAGTAATTTTCTTGTAAAAAAAATAATTTTTTCATGTAAACAAAGAGTGTCAGAAAGGGTTTTGTCTTCAAGTGGTTAGAAGAGTGGGTGATTTGTGACATAAGCTTCTAAATGTAGTGCATAAAATGCCAGGACAGTTCAAAACCCCCCCAAATGACCCCATTTTGGAAAGTAGACACCCCAAGCTATTTGCTGAGAGGCATATCGAGTCCATGGAATATTTTATATTGTGACACAAGTTGCGGGAAAAAGACACTTTTTTTTAACAAAAATGTCACTAAATGATATATTGCTCAAACATGCCATGAGGATATGTGAAGTTACACCCCAAATTTCATTCTGTTGCTTCTCCTGAGTATGGGGATACCACATGTGTGAGACTTTTTGGGAGCCTAGTTGCGTACGGGCCCCCGAAAACCAAGCACTGCCTTCAGGCTTTCTAAGGGCGTAAATTTTTTATTTCACTCTTCACTGCCTATCACAGTCTCGGAGGCCATGGAATGCCCAGGTGGCACAACCCCCCCCAAATGACCCTATTTTGGAAAGTAGATACCCCACGCTATTTTCTGAGAGGTATAGTGAGTATTTTGCAGGCCTCACTTTTTGTCACAAAGTTTTGAAAATTGAAAAAAAAAATGTTTTCCTTGTCTTTCTTTATTTTCAAAAACAAATGAGAGCTGCAAAATACTCACCATGCCTCTCAGCAAATAGCTTGGGGTGTCTGCTTTCCAAAATGGGGTCATATGCGGGGGGGGGTTGTGCTATCTTGGCATTTTATGGCCTTCGAAACTGTGATAGGTAGTGAGGAGTGAATCAAAAATTTACGCCCTTAGAAATCCTGAAGGCGGTGATTGGTTTTCGGGGCCTTGTATGCAGCTAGGCTCCCCTAAAAATCCCACACATGTGGTATCCCAGTACTCAGGAGAAGCAGACGAATGTATTTTGAGGTGTAATTACATATATGCCCACGGCATGTTTGAGCACTATATCATTTAGTGACAACTTTGTGCAAAAAAAAAAATTGTCACTTTCCTGCAACTTGTGTCAAAATATAATATATTCCATGGACTCAACATGCCTCTCAGCAAATAGCTTGGGGTGTCTACTTTCCAAAATGGGGTCATTTGAGGGGGGGGGTTTGTGCCATATGGGCATTTATGGCCTTTAAATTGTGATAGGTAGTGAGGAGTGAAATAAAAAATTTACGCCCTTTGAAATCCTGAAGGCGATGCTTGGTTTCGGGGCCCCGTACACGGCTAGGCTCCCAAAAAGTCCCACACATGTGGTATCCCCCTACTCAGGAGAATCATCAGAATGTATTTTGGGGTGCAATTCCACATATGCCCATGGCCTGTGTGAGCAATATATCATTTAGTGACAACTTTGTGCAAAAAAAAAGTTTGTCATTTTCCTGCAACTTGTGGAAAAATATAAACAATTCCATGGACTCAACATGCCTCTCAGCAAATAGCTTGGGGTGTCTACTTTCCAAAATGGGGTCATTTGGGGGGGTTTGTGCCATCTTCGCATTTTATGGCCTTCAAAACTGTGATAGGTAGTGAGGAGTGAAATCAAAAATTTACGCCCTTTGAAATCCTGAAGGCGGTGCTTGGTTTTGGGGCCCCGTACGCGGCTAGGCTCCCAAAAAGTCCCACACATGTGGTATCCCCGTACTCAGGAGAATCAGCAGAATGTATTTTGGGGTGCAATTCCACATATGCCCATGGCCTGTGTGAGCAATATATCCCTTAGTGACCACTTTGTGCAAAAAAAAAAAAAGTTTGTCATTTTTCAGCAACTTGTGGAAAAATATAAACAATTCCATGGACTCAACATGCCTCTCAGCAAATAGCTTGGGGTGTCTACTTTCCAAAATGGGGTCATTTGGGGGGGTTTGTGCCATCTTTGCATTCTATGGCCTTCAAAACTGTGATAGGTAGTGAGGAGTGAAATAAAAAATTTACGCCCTTTGAAATCCTGAAGGAGGTGCTTGGTTTCGGGGCCCCGTACGCGGCTAGGCTCCCAAAAAGTCCCACACATGTGGTATCCCTGTACTCAGGAGAATCAGCAGAATGTATTTTGGGGTGCAATTCCACATATGCCCATGGCCTGTGTGAGCAATATATCATTTAGTGAAAACTTTGTGCAAAAAAAAAAAGTTTGTCATTTTCCAGCAACTTGTGGAAAAATATAAACAATTCCATGGACTCAACATGCCTCTCAGCAAATAGCTTGGGGTGTCTACTTTCCAAAATGGGGTCATTTGGGGGGGTTTGTGCCATCTTCACATTCTATGGCCTTCAAAACTGTGATAGGTAGTGAGGAGTGAAATCAAAAATTTACGCCCTTTAAAATCCTGAAGGCGGTGCTTGGTTTCGGGGCCCCGTATGCAGCTAGGCTCCCAAAAAGTCCCACACATGTGGTATCCCCGCACTCAGGAGAATCAGCAGAATGTATTTTGGGGTGCAATTCCACATATGCCCATGGCCTGTGTGAGCAATATATCATTTAGTGAAAACTTTGTGCAAAAAAAAAAAGTTTGTCATTTTCCAGCAACTTGTGGAAAAATATAAACAATTCCATGGACTCAACATGCCTCTCAGCAAATAGCTTGGGGTGTCTACTTTCCAAAATGGGGTCATTTGGGGGGGTTTGTGCCATCTTCACATTCTATGGCCTTCAAAACTGTGATAGGTAGTGAGGAGTGAAATCAAAAATTTACGCCCTTTGAAATCCTGAAGGCGGTGCTTGGTTTCGGGGCCCCGTACGCGGCTAGGCTCCCATAAAGTCCCACACATGTGATATCCCCGTACTCAGGAGAATCAGCAGAATGCATTTTGGGGTGCAATTCCACATATGCCCATGGCCTGTGTGAGCAATATATCATTTACTGACAACTTTGTGCAAATAAAAAAGTTTGTAATTTTCCAACAACTTGTGGAAAAATATAAACAATTCCATGGACTCAACATGCCTCTCAGCAAATAGCTTGGGGTGTCTACTTTCCAAAATGGGGTCATTTGGGGGGGTTTGTGCCATCTTCGCATTTTATGGCCTTCAAAACTGTGATAGGTAGTGAGGAGTGAAATCAAAAATTTACGCCCTTTGAAATCCTGAAGGCGGTGCTTGGTTTCGGGGCCCAGTACGCGGCTAGGCTCCCAAAAAGTCCCACACATGTGGTATCCCCGTACTCAGGAGAATCAGCAGAATGTATTTTGGGGTGCAATTCCACATATGCCCATGGCCTGTGTGAGCAATATATCATTTAGTGACAACTTTGTGCAAAAAAAAAGTTTGTCATTTTCCAGCAACTTGTGGAAAAATATAAACAATTCCATGGACTCAACATGCCTCTCAGCAAATAGCTTGGGGTGTCTACTTTCCAAAATGGGGTCATTTGGGGGGGTTTGTGCCATCTTCGCATTTTATGGCCTTCAAAACTGTGATAGGTAGTGAGGAGTGAAATCAAAAATTTACGCCCTTTGAAATCCTGAAGGCGGTGCTTGGTTTCGGGGCCCCGTACGCGGCTAGGCTCCCAAAAAGTCCCACACATGTGGTATCCCCGTACTCAGGAGAATCAGCAGAATGTATTTTGGGGTGCAATTCCACATATGCCCATGGCCTGTGTGAGCAATATATCATTTAGTGACAACTTTGTGCAAAAAAAAAAGTTTGTCATTTTCCAGCAACTTGTGGAAAAATATAAACAATTCCATGGACTCAACATGCCTCTCAGCAAATAGCTTGGGGTGTCTACTTTCCAAAATGGGGTCATTTGGGGGAGTTTGTGCCATCTTAGCATTTTATGGCCTTCAAAACTGTGATAGGTAGTGAGGAGTGAAATCAAAAATTTACGCCCTTTGAAATCCTGAAGGCGGTGCTTGGTTTCGGGGCCCCGTACGCGGCTAGGCTCCCAAAAAGTCCCACACATGTGGTATCCCCGTACTCAGGAGAATCAGCAGAATGTATTTTGGAGTGACAAAAAAATTAATATTCAGTGGGCTCAACAGGCCTCTCAGCAATTTACTTGGGGTGTCTACTTTCAAAAATGGGGTCATTTGGGGGGGTTTTGTACTGCCCTGCCATTTTAGCGAGTCAAGAAATGACATAGGCAGTCATAAACTAAAAGCTGTGTAAATTCCAGAAAATGTACCCTAGTTTGTAGACACTATAACTTTTGCGCAAACCAATAAATATACGCTTATTGAATTTTTTTTTACCAAAGACATGTGGCCGAATACATTTTGGCCTAAATGTATGACTAAATTTGAGTTTATTGGATTTTTTTATAACAAAAAGTAGAAAATATCATTTTTTTTCAAAATTTTTGGTCTTTTTCTGTTTATAGCGCAAAAAATAAAAACCCCAGAGGTGATCAAATACCATCAAAAGAAAGCTATATTTGTGAGAAGAAAAGGACGCAAATTTCATTTGGGTACAGCATTGCATGACCGCGCAATTAGCAGTTAAAGCCACGCTAAATTGTAAAAAGTGCTCTGGTGGTTAAAAGAAGCTGGAAGTGCCAATATTAGGGGGGTGATGTGAGGTGATGTGAGGAAGTATAGTAATAACTGCCCAAGTAACAAAGATGCCCAAAATTGAATAAGAAAGTAACTTTTTCTGAACAAGCCTGCTGCGCCTGCAAGTACGTTTAGAACTGCATGAGGTCAATTTATGCACTGCACATGCGCAAGTGGCATTTGGATATTTGCACACAGCTCATATTAGCGTTGTTACGTTGCCAACATGTGACATGTCCCTTGTTAGAATTATGTAAAAAGACTCTCCTCCTAATGCATATATGATTTCTTTGAGCTAGCTTTTGCTTTTAAAGGGAAGCTCTACACTCCAATGCTCTTGTCTCCACTTCTAATGCATATGTTTTATTTGGGCTAGCTTTTGCTTTTAAAGGGGAACTCTACACTCCAATGCTCTTGTCTCCACTACTAATGCATATGTTTTATTTGGGCTAACTTTTGCCTTTAAAGGGGAACTCTACACTCCACTCCATACTCCAAAGGCTGTGAGCTGCCTTCACCAATCCAAACCACTTTTGGGGTGCTCAAGCCCCTTCTGCCCCCAAACATCCACCCCCTTTCATTAGCTGGCGTGCTGTGTTTGGCTAGGGGTTTGTTAGTGTGTGGGAGGGAAATGTTATATTTTGATTTAGCGGTGGTATTTTTCACGTGGGGGTTCTCATTTAAGCCTTTCCAGACCCAAATGGCCTTGTATGTAATGAGGGGCAGGCTATTTTTTATGTTAAAATCTTGCAGCTGCAATGTCGATTTGTAAGTTTGTTCTAAAGCTGTACATCTTTGAAGCAGCATTGTAGCATTTTGGATACATGCTACAGATGCACCACTTTACAGGCAGAGTAAACCCCCCCCCCAAAATTAATAGCTTTAGGGCAAGTTCACGCTATAGAAACGCAGTCCAGATGCTTTTCTGCATGTGCATTTTTGATGCGTTCCTGTGCGTTTCTGATGCATTTTTTTTGCTTTTTACAGCGTTCCAGTACAGTCCAGTGCAGGAAAAATGCAGCATGTTTTACTTTATTTTCTGGAACTGGAACACACTGAAACTGCAAGCAATGGTGTCAACCATGCCATTAAAAAAACATATAACCTACTTTCCATGTGTTTTTGATGCAAAAAAAACGCACTGGACTGCATGTGGTGTGAACTGGCCCTTAAGCAATTTTGCATATTTAAAGGTATTTCTCCTTGTTATGTTTTTGGGGTTCTCCAAATTGTTGACAACTGATATATGTCCCTTAGGGTGGGACCTGGGCCCCCATACCCATTTTAAGGCCAATAACTAGAAGATAAGCCAGCCAAGTGGGGACTAGCAAAATTAACAAGTCATGTCCCATAGACTGCAATGGTATTTGTTGTATAACTTTTGTACATGTTAAGCTCTTTGTTTGCCCCCCCCTGGACCGGGGGGTGTTTGTCCCATCTCTAATTCTGTAGCATGCTGGATGATGTGCTTCATTTTGGACAGGGGTGGCTTATTTTGTGCTAGCTGCATTTGGGTTGGTCTGGGCATACTCATGGACTTTGATTTTTTTCCTGTGCCTTTTGGTGTGTGAAATGCATTTGGGTTGGTCTGGGCATGCTCAGGGACTTTGTTTTTTTGGGTGCTTTTTGTGTGTTTCTTGGATGTTTCTGGGCATGCTCAGAAAGTGTGTTTTTTTGGTTAGTAATTTAAGGACATCCTTAACAGGTGAAGTTCTGTCTCTACATTGGGTGAACTTGCATTTTGTAGGCTTCATGGACTGTCCATGCGTTTTCAATTGCCTCATTAGCACACAAACCTATGTTATATAAAGCTTGCAGATAGCATTCTTTACCTTGCCCTGAAAAGAGGCAAGATTGTGTGTGGGGGGCTGGCAAGAGAGTACAGTTGGGTGTCCTTATCAAGTTTGTAACACATGTATTTTCTCCTTGTTTTTTGTTTGTTATGCCTTTGCTAAACAGATGTGTTTTCAAGCAAGTTTGTTTTTACTTTGGTGTGGTTTTTTTTGGGTGGGGGATATTTTTCCATGAAATATTTTTGATGTTAATGTGTGTCATTTTTACTTTGTTCACATTGATTTAATTGTCTGTGCTGAATTATTTTGCTAAATCATTCTCAAGATGTTATGACTAATATTTAAATCATTAATAGATGTCCTTTATCTTCTGTTAATTTCCAATGCAAAATGAGCAGACCTCAAAAACCATTTTCTGTTAGTGTCCCAAATTAACATACGTGTGGTTTTTTTTTTTAATTATTTATTTATTTATTTGTTTGCTTTCCTTGCTCTTTTCCTGTTTTGTTGACCAATAAAATTTGATGCAAATTTAGATGTTTGTTTTTTGTTTTTCATGCAACAGAATTCACAGCTACTTTCCTGGTGCCTCCATGGCAGCATACCTGTGATAAGCTCTGCCCTGGAGTCCTCCTCTCAGGATAGGTAATACATTATAAAAGTGACAATCATACCCCCCAGTTTCTGGTGGGGCTTATAAAAAGAGTACTTCTATTGCCGATTATTAAACTTTTTGCTTGTTTTAAAGTATATGGCTTGCCTG
The DNA here is from genome assembly GCA_037952925.1 of Lithobates clamitans. Lineage (NCBI taxonomy): Eukaryota > Metazoa > Chordata > Amphibia > Anura > Ranidae > Lithobates > Lithobates clamitans. Next base: position 1,158,244 of record JBBGZY010000429.1, read on the forward strand.
CTGGGGTCCTTATATGTATGTATGTATGTATGTATATATGTATATATATATATGTATGTATATATATTTTGTATATTAAAAAAAAAGCAGGGAAATAACAAATATATTAATGAGTAATATATGTAAAAATTATACCGCAGGTGGGCAGATGGGAGGGGGTAAGACTTTAATTTCCCCTTTTATGTATTTTATCTGGTTGCTTTCTTTAACTTTAGTATCCTATCCTGCTGAGTTTTCTGCCCTTGCCTGCCCCCTGCAGTTATGAGTTAGCCACCGTCAGACCAAGACCCTCACTTTCCTAGGTAAGGGCACGTACCTAAATAAGAAAAAAAAAAAAAAAAAACTTTATTTTTTGAATAAAAGAGTGCCTTTACGCTGTTACTCTCGTTCAGCCCTATACGCCAAAGCATGTCTAATCAGACTTCTGACCATCACAGTGGACACTGCCACCCACGTTCTGGGCAAAGCCGATCAACTAGTTCCTGCCACCATTCCGATGGAAGGTCAGCCTCTTAAAGACATCGGTCATCCAGCCCTCCTAGGTGGGAAAGTACCAAAAAATGCCGGGCATGTGGAACAATCCCGATGGCAGATAAATTGATCTGCAAGGACTGTTTGCGGGGTTATGTTGATCAAGAAAAATCAGAGGTTCAGCAAGTGACAGATTTGATAAGAAGAGTGGTTAAGGACTCTTTAGCCGAGTTAATACACTTGTCTCCTTCACAACAGGGCACACCTAGTGTCCAAGACACCGCAGGGCCACTTCTCCCAGCAACAGGATAGAGGTGATTCAGAGGATTTTACGGATGATTCCGAACCCTCAGGCTTTAACTTCTCTTTAGTGCAACCGTTTGTCTATGCAGTAAAGCAGGCTATCGGCTTGGAAGAGGCGGAGGAACCACATAAAAAGGCTAAGTCGTTTTTCCCTTTTTTAAAGAAAAAGCTTACCTTTTTTCCCTTTATGGAGGAATTAAAAGATCTGATAGAAGGGGAATGGAAGAAGACGGACAAACGCTTCTCCTTAAACCGGCTTCAAAAGTTATACGCTTTGACAGAGTCTGATTCTGCCCTTTTGGACACTCCTCCAGTGGTCAATGCTGCAGTGGTACGCCTAGCAAAAAATATCACCCTACCTATGGAGGACTCAGCCTCCTTTAAAGACCCTTAGGTGTATAGACGCTGTAAGGAAACCAGCAGAAATCGCCTGGCGCGCGCTGGTGCGCATGCGCGCACACGGGAGACCACAGATGCGTGCGTGCAACGCGCAGGAGCGCGCCCTAGCACCAGTTGGTGCCAGTGGGCCTATTTAAAGGAGGCCCCAGCTACTGATCGGTGCTGACTGGTCTTCAGCTGGTCTTCAGCTGTGTCCCTGTTACTCTGAACCTGTGTTATTCTGCCTGATTCCCGTTGCTGACCTTGGCTCCCGTTTACCCGGCTCTAAACTCTGTTATACCTGATCTCTGGTTCCTGATCCTGGCTTCCCATCTGACCCGTCTCTGCCTGATGTTCTGGTACCCTGCTGCCCGCCTGTTGATGAACCCGGCTTCCCATCTGACCCATCTTTGCCTGATGTTCCGGTACCCTGCTGCCCGCCTGTTGACAAACCCGGCTATCCCTGTGACCTGGCCCTGGTGCCCAGCTTGGCCCAGCACAACTACCCGAGTGTCTGCAACTACAGTCCTGTGACCAGCTGCGACTTCCTGCTCTGCAATCACAGTCCTGCGACCAGCTGCAACTTCCTGCTCTGCAACTACAGTCCTGCGACCAGCTGCGACTTCCTGCTCTGCAACTACAGTCCTGCGACCAGCTGCTACTTCCTGCTCTGCAACTACAGTCCTGCGACCAGCTGCAACTTCCTGCAACAGGGTTCCTGGTTTCCACCTGCAGGCACTCGTGTGCCTCCTGTTCATTGGCTCCTTCTGTTTCACTCTTAGCGGGACCTGGACTGGAGATACAAGAGAGGCCAACCTTGTCAATTCAGTCTCCCTTCAGGTACGTGACAGACTCAGACTTAAAAAAGGCCTACCAGTTGGCCGGAGGAGCCTGTAGACCGGCGGTAGCATTGGCTTCAGTCTCTAATGCTATCAGGGTCTGGACTGAGAATATTGAGACAGCGATTCATGAGGATGTACCAAAAGATGACATCATTAAAGCATTGGAGGAACTCAAATTATCGGCGGACTTCGTAGGGAAAGCACCCATTGATTCGGTGAGGTACTCAGCCAGAGCGAAGTTGCACACTATTATGGCCAAGAGAGCACTGTGGCTCAATCCCCTTTAACGGGAAAGCTCTCCTTGGGGATAAATTGGAGAAGGCAATCTCTAGAGTGACTGGGGGGAAATCAGGATTGCTCCCCCAGGACAGGAGAGTGAGACGCTCTCGAGTTGTGTCTTCTATGTTTCAATCCTCCAGGAACAAGAACTTCTCTCACTTTTGGCAAAATAGAGATAGCAAAAAATTGGAGAAGTACTCAGGCCACTTTTCTAAAATCAAACAAACAGAGGAGTCTCGCCAATCCCCAGGAGGGGTCGAAAACTTTTTGACAGGAGGCCACTCCAACTCCCTCCAGTAGGTGCCAGGTTGAAAAGGTTTGCAGAAGTCTGGTCCAGCCTGTGCAAAGATCCTTGGGTGGTATCTACAGTCCGTTTTGGTCATTTCTGGACATTCCTAGATCATCCCCCACAAGACTCATTCATCCTAACAAAACAACCAACTTTTCCTTTAAAAAGTGGAGGCTCTGCAGAAATACCTTCACCTGCTCCTAGTTCAACAAGCAGTAATTCCTGTCCCTCCATCAGAGAGATTCACAGGATTCTATTCTCCTCTCTTTCTTATTCCCAAAAAGAGTGGAGAGTGGAGACCAGTAGTGGATCTGAAAAGATTAGACCGTTTTATACAGTTGGACTCTTTCTAGATGGACTCTTTACACATGATCATCCAGATGGTCCAACCGGGAGACTGGATGATCTAGGTAGACTTACAAGACGCTTATTTCCATGTCCCCATTCTCCCTGCCTTCCAGAAATTCTTAAGGGTAGCAGTGGGTTCCACACACCTCCAGTTCCAAAGCCTCTCTTTTGGGCTGTGCACATCCCCAAGGATATTCTCAAAGGTGTTAATTGCAGACTTGGCACCCCACAGGGAAAAAGGACTGCAAGTTTTTCACTTTCTGGACGACATCCTACTGCTAGCGCCCAGTCCACGCCAACTGTTGGAGCACAAATTCTCCTGTCCACCCTGAGGGAATTTGGATGATTGGTGAATACAGAGAAGAGTCTCCTGACAACAACCCAGGTAATGATTTACCTCAACGCTCTTTCAATACCTTAACCACTTGCCGACCGCCTCACGCCTATATACGTGAGCAGAGCGGCACGGGCAGGCAAAATCACGTACCTGGTATGTGATGCCTTCCCGCGGGCGGGGGGTCCGATCGGACCCCCCCCGGTGCCGTAGGTGGTCGGCTCTTGTTCGTGGGTGATTGAGGGTCAGGGGGAGGCCATCCATTGATGGCCACCCCCTCCCGATCGCTCCCAGCTAATCAAATGCTTCCTCTCCCTCTGTAATGTAAACAGAGGGAGAGGAAGTGATGTCATCTCTCCTCGAGCCGGTCTTTTTGATCCAACGCCGAGGAGAGAAGACATCCAAGTAAGTGTACAAACACTACACGCTCAGTAGAACACGCAGGCACACTTTTCACCCCCCTGTCCCCCCCCTGATCACCCACCGATCACCCCCCTGTACCCACTGTCACTCTGACACCAATAGCAGTGTTTTTTTTTTTTGCATTGGTGTCAGTTTGTGTCAGTTATAAGTGTTAGGGCAGTTAGGTTAGCCCCCTTTAGGTCTAGGGTACTCCCCTTTAGGTCCAGGGTACCCCCCTAACCCCCCCTAATAAAGGTTAACCCCGTGATCACCCCCCGTCACCAGTGTCGCTAAGCGATCGTTTTTCTGATCGCTGTATTAGTGTCACAGGTGACGCTCGTTTAGGGAGGTAAGTATATAGGTTCACTGTCAGTGTTTTATAGCGACAGGGACCCCCATATACTACCTGCTAAAGGTTTTAACCCCCTGATTGCCCCCTAGTTAACCCTTTCACCAGCGATCACCGTATAAGTGTTACGGGTGACGCTGGTAAGATAGTTTGTTTTTTGTAGTTTATTATAGTTTATTATAGTTTATTACAGTTTATTATAGTTTATTATAGTTTTAGGGCACCCACCGTTTATTACCTTATAAAGGTTTAACCCCCTAATTGCCCGGCGGTGATAGAAGTTAAGTTTTTAGGATCAGATAAGGTCTGCGTCGCCCCAGGCAGCGTCAGGTTAGCGCCAGTACCGCTAAAACCCACGCCCGCAGCATACACCTCCCTTAGTGCTATAGTATCTGAACGGATCGATATCTGATCCGATCAGATCTATACTCCCCAGCAGTTTAGGGTTCCCTGAAACGCAGTGTTAGCGGGATCAGCCCAGATACCTGCTAGCACCTGTGTTTTGCTCCTCGGCCCGGCCCAGCCCAGCCCACCCAAGTGCAGTATCGATCGATTACTGACAGAGTCAGGCCTGATCCCTGCGATCGCTAACAGTTTTTTGGTAGCGTTTTGAATCAGTCGCTGACAGTCAGGAGCTTTTTTGCCTGTGAGTCTCACTAGTGTACCCCTAAATTTAGAGGCCAAAATGGCAAATCGAAGGTACACTAATGAAGAGGCCTACAGGTTTCTGAGCATGACAGATAGTGAAGAGGAAGTCACTCATCTGTCAGATTCAGGCTCAGAATACGATCCTGTAGAGGACAGCGGCTCCATGACAGATAGCTCTGACGACGGAGTTGTGGTCCCTGCTAAGGTCAGGCATACCAGACCCCGAACTTATTCTGTCCTTGAAGTGCAAAAACCGCAGGGCTCTCGTATGGAGCAGAGAAGTACTAGTGCCGCTATTCCTTCTGGTGAACTGGCAAGCACCAGCGGCCTAGTACACCCTGGTCGTACATCCAGCACTGCAGTAACACTTGGTGATGCTGCCACCAAGAAGACGAACACAGGCCCGTCGTGCCCATAGTGCCCTTCCTGCTGCATTCGCCAGTCCGAATTGGGAACCCACCACTTCTGCAGCACCCGTACTTCCCCCTTTCACTGGCCAACCCGGAATTCAGGTGGAAACAGTTGACTTTACGCCACTGGATTTTTATTCGCTGTTTTTCACCGAAGATCTCTATAGATCTATTGTGGACCAAAGCAATTTATACGCTGGTCAATACATCGCCACTATTCCCCAGTCCACCCTTGCCAGAGATTGGAGACCAATTACGGTCTCCGAATTTAAGATCTTTCTGGGCCTTTCCCTCCTCATGGGGTTAAATAAAAAGAGTGAGTTGCGGTCATATTGGTCCACTGACCCAATTTACCATTCACCCTTGTTCTCTGCCTCCATGGCCAGGGCACGATACGAGCAGATTTTGCGGTTCATGCACTTCAACGACAATGAACTCTGTCGTCCTCGTGGAAACCCTGCATACGATCGGCTCTACAAAATTCGGCCCCTCGTAAACCACTTCAACCAACGTTTTGCAGACTTGTTTACCCCCCATCAAGTTGTCTGCGTTGATTAGTCCCTGGTTAAATTTTCTGGCCGCTTGTCATTCAAACAGTACCTTCCCAGCAAGCGTGCCAGATACGGGGTCAAGATGTATAAGCTCTGTGACAGGGCCACAGGCTATACATATAGTTTTATGGTTTACGAGGGCAAAGATAGTCACGTAGAGCCGACAAACTGCCCTGACTACATAGGAAGCGCTGGCAAGATAGTGTGGGACTTGGTGTCACCCTTATTCGGAAAGGGGTACCACTTGTACGTGGACAATTATTATACGAGCGTGCCACTTTTTAGCCACCTTTTTGATCATCAGATTGGAGCATGTGGCACCGTGCGACCTAATCGCCGGGGCTTTCCCCAGCGGCTTGTAGATTCCCGTCTTAGGCTGGGGGAGAGAGCCTGCTTGAAGAATAATAATTTGCTCGCTATGAAGTGGAGGGATAAGAAGAATGTTTTCGTTCTCACCTCCCTTCATGCAGACACGATGGTCCAAATTCCTACGGCGACTGGTGTTGTGGAGAAACCCCTCTGTGTCCACGAATATAACCTTAATATGGGAGGGGTGGACCTCAACGACCAGTTGTTGGCGCCGTACCTAATTGCCCCGTAAGGCCAGACGCTGGTACAAAAAAGTGTCTGTTTATTTATTTCAATTGGCTTTGCTGAATGCTTATGTGCTATACAGAGCTTCAGAACGGACTGGATCCTTCCTTAAATTCCAGGAAGAGATCGTCAGAGCCCTTCTGTATCCAGATGGTGCTCCACCTCACCATCCCCAACCAAATGCAGTAAGCCGGCTGCATGAGAGGCATTTTCTTTATGCCCTCTCGAGTACCCCTACCCAACGAACCCCCCAAAAAAGATGTTGTGTCTGCAGCAAGCGCGGATTTAGGCGTGACACCCGGTATTGTTGTCCCCTCTGTCCTGGCAATCCTGGTCTTTGCATTGGTGAATGTTTTGAACGCTACCATACACTAGTGGAGTATTAGCGTAGGGTACAGCACTGTACAGACTAGGCACACTTCCACAGGGTCTCCCAAGATGCTGTCGCATTTTGAGAGACCCAAACCTGGTACCAGTTAAAAAAGTTAAAGTTACAAAAAAAAGTGTAAAAAAAACAAAAAAAAGTAAAAAAAAAGAAAAAAACACAAAAAAAATATAAAATAAAAAAACCAAAAATAGTTGTTGTTTTATTGTTCTCTCTCTATTCTCTCTCTATTGTTCTGCATTCTATACTGCAATGTTTTATTGTTATGTTTTTATCATGTTTGCTTTATAGGTATGCAATTTTTTTATACTTTGTTTTTTTTATTGTTAACCACTTTTGTGTTTTCAGGTACGCCATTCAGCTGCAGAGCGGATTTATTTATCTTGACAGCAACAGCGTTTGCTCCCACGATACATAAAGCCGTGACTCCAGCGCTGTCGGAGGTGATTTCACCACCACAGTTACATACTTCAGCATATATGCCGAAGCGTGGGGGCAGCAGTGGGTGGAGGAGCGATTTGCTCCTGCCTTTTGCGGGAGGATGCCCCCATGCTTCGGCATATATATTTTTTAGGTAGGCACAGGTTGCGTTAAATGTTTTATTTTTTACTATGTTTTTTTGTATTTTGCTTTGCAGGTATGGTAAGTATTACTGTTATACTGTAATGTTACTTTGTTTTTTTGTTAACCATCATTTGCATAGCAGGTACGCCATTCAGTTGCAGCACGGATTTATTTATCTTGACAGCAACAGCGTTTGCTCCCACGATACATAAAGCCGTGACTCCAGCGCTGTCGGAGGTGATTTCACCACCACAGTTACATACTTCAGCATATATGCCGAAGCGTGGGGGCAGCAGTGGGTGGAGGAGTGATTTGCCCCTGCCTTTTGCGGGAGGATGCCCCCATGCTTCGGCATATATATTTTTTAGGTAGGCACAGGTTGCGTTAAATGTTTTATTTTTTACTATGTTTTTTTTGTATTTTGCTTTGCAGGTATGGTAAGTATTACTGTTATACTGTAATGTTACTTTGTTTTTTAGTTAACCATCATTTGCTTAGCAGGTACGCCATTCAGTTGCAGCACGGATTTATTTATCTTGACAGCAACAGCGTTTGCTCCCACGATATATAAAGCCGTGACTCCAGCGCTGTCGGAGGTGATTTCACCACCACAGTTACATACTTCAGCATATATGCCAAAGCGTGGGGGAAGCAGTGGGTGGAGGAGCGATTTGCTCCTGCCTTTTGTGGGAGGATGCCCCCATGCTTCGGCATATATATACGGTGCATGTATGCCCATCATTAGAAGTGGGTGGATGAAGGGAGGTATTCTAATGGTGGGCATACCCACCAATCAATATCTTTTTTTCGTTCAGCCCACAGGCTGCATGAAAAAAAAGTTTACAATGTATGCCCAACAAGGACCAGCAATGTACTGGTATGTTGCTGGACTTTGAGTGGTTATACCAGAATGATGCCTGCAGGTTTAGGTATCATCTTGGTATCATTCTTTTCAGCCAGTGGTCGGCTTTCTTGTAAAAGCAATCCTAGCGGCTAATTAGCCTCTAGACTGCTTTTACAAGCAGTGGGAGGGAATGCCCCCCCCACACCGTCGTCCATGTTTTTCTCTGGCTCTCCTGTGCCAACAGGGAACTTGAGAATGCAGCCGGTGATTCAGCCAGCTGACCATAGAGCTGATCAGAGACCAAAATGGCTCCAAACATCTCTATGGCCTAAGAAACCGGAAGCTACGAGCATTTCATGACTTAGATTTCGCCGGATGTAAACAGCGCCATTGGGAAATTGGGAAAGCATTTTATCACACCGATCTTGGTGTGGTCAGATGCTTTGAGGGCAGAGGAGAGATCTAGGGTCTAATAGACCCCAATTTTTTCTAAAAAGAGTACCTGTCACTACCTATTGCTATCATAGGGGATATTTACATTCCCTGAGATAACAATAAAAATGATAAAAAAAAAATAAAAATGAAAGGAACAGTTTAAAAATAAGATAAAAAAGCAAAAAAAATAATAATAAAAAAAAAAAAAAAAAAAAAAGCACCCCTGCCCCCCCCTGCTCTCGCACAAAGGCGAACGCAAGCGTCGGTCTGGCGTCAAATGTAAACAGCAATTGCACCATGCATGTGAGGTATCACCGCAAAGGTCAGATCGAGGGCAGTAATTTTAGCAGTAGACCTCCTCTGTAAATCTAAAGTGGTAACCTGTAAAGGCTTTTAAAGGCTTTTAAAAATGTATTTAGTTTGTCGCCACTGCACGTTTGTGCGCAATTTTAAAGCATGTCATGTTTGGTATCCATGTACTCGGCCTAAGATCATCTTTTTTATTTCATCAAACATTTTGACAAAATAGTGTGTTTTAGTGTATTAAAATTTAAAAAAGTGTGTTTTTTCCCCCAAAAATGCGTTTGAAAAATCGCTGCGCAAATACTGTGTTAAAAAAAAAAAAATTAAACACCCACCATTTTAATCTGTAGGGCATTTGCTTTAAAAAATATATAATGTTTGGGGGTTCAAAGTAATTTTTTTGCAAAAAAAAATAATTTTTTCATGTAAACAAAAAGTGTCAGAAAGGGCTTTGTCTTCAAGTGGTTAGAAAAGTGGTCGATGTGTGACATAAGCTTCTAAATGTTGTGCATAAAATGCCAGGACAGTTCAAACCCCCCCAAATGACCCCATTTTGGAAAGTAGACACCCCAAGCTATTTGCTGAGAGGCATGTCGAGTCCATTGAATATTTTATATTGTGACACAAGTTGCGGGAAAAAGACAATTTTTTTTTTTTTTTTTTAGCACAAAGTTGTCACTAAATGATATATTGCTCAAACATGCCATGGGAATATGTGAAATTACACCCCAAAATACATTCTGTTGCTTCTCCTGAGTACGGGGATACCACATGTGTGAGACTTTTTGGGAGCCTAGCCGCGTACGGGACCCCGAAACCCAAACCCCGCCTTCAGGCTTTCTAAGGGCGTAAATTTTTGATTTCACTCTTCACTGCCTATCACAGTTTCGGAGGCCATGGAATGTCCAGATGGCACAAACCCCCCCAAATGACCCCATTTTGGAAAATAGACACCCAAAGCTATTTGCTGAGAGGTATAGTGAGTATTTTGCAGACCTCATTTTTTGTCACAAACTTTTGAAAATTGAAAAAAGAAAAAAAAAATACGTTTTTCTTGTCTTTCTTCATTTTCAAAAACAAATGAGAGCTGCAAAATACTCACCATGCCTCTCAGCAAATAGCTTGGGGTGTCTACTTTCCAAAATGGGGTCATTTGGGGGGGTTTTGTGCCATCTTGGCATTTTATGGCCTTCAAAACTGTGATAGGTAGTGAGGAGTAAAATCAAAAATGTATGCCCTTAGAAATCCTGAAGGCGGTGCTTGGTTTTCGGGGCCCCGTACGCGGCTAGGCTCCCAAAAAGTCCCACACATGTGGTATCCCCGTACTCAGGAGAAGCAGCAGAATATATTTTGGGGTGTAATTCCACATATGCCCATGGCATGTTTGAACAATATATCATTTAGTGACAACTTTGTGCAAAAAAAAAAAAAAAATTGTCACTTTCCCGCAACTTATGTCAAAATATAAAATATTCCATGGACTCAACATGCCTCTCAGCAAATAGCTTGGGGTGTCTACTTTCCAAAATGGGGTCAATTGGGGGGGTTTGTGCCATCTGGGCATTTTATGGCCTTCAAAAATGTGATAGGTAGTGAGGAGTGAAATTACAACTTTACGCCCTTAGAAATCCTGAAGGGGGTGCTGGGTTTTCGGGGCCCCGTACGCAGCTAGGCTCCCAAAAAGTCCCACACATGTGGTATCCCCGTACTCAGGAGAATCAGCAGAATGTATTTTGGGGTGCAATTCCACATATGCCCATGGCCTGTGTGAGCAATATATCATTTAGTGACAACTTTGTGCAAAAAAAAAAAATTCTCACATTCCCGCAACTTGTGTCAAAATATAAAATATTCCATGGACTCAACATGCCTCTCAGCAAATAGCTTGGGGTGTCTACTTTCCAAAATGGGGTCATTTGGGGGGGTTTTGTGTCATCTTGGCATTTTATGGCGTTCAAAACTCTGATAGGTAGTGAGGAGTGAAATAAAAAATGTATGCCCTTAGAAATCCTAAAGGCGGTGATTGGTTTTCGGGGCCCCGTACGCGGCTAGGCTCCCAAAAATTCCCACACATGTGGTATCCCCATACTCAGGAGAAGCAGCTAAATGTATTTTGGGGTACAATTCCACATATGCCCATGGCCTGTGTGAGCAATATATCATTTAGTGACAACTTTGTGCAAAAAAAAAAAAATTATCACATTCCCACAACTTGTGTCAAAAAATAAAATATTCCATGGACTCAACATACCTCTCAGCAAATAGCTTGGGGTGTCTACTTTCCAAAATGGGGTCATTTGGGAGTGTTTTGTGCCATCTTGGCATTTTATGGCCTTCAAAACTGTGATAGGTAGTGAGGAGTGTATTCAAAAATCTATGCCCTTAGAAATCCTGAAGGCGGTGCTTGGTTTTCGGGGCCCCATACGCAGCTAGGCTCCCAAAAAGTCCCACACATGTGGTATCCCCGTACTCAGGAGAAGCAGCTGAATGTATTTTGGGGTGCAATTCCACATATGCCCATGGCCTGTGTGAGCAATATATCATTTAGTGGAAACTTTTTGTAATTTTTTTTTTTTTTTTGTCATTATTCAATCACCTGGGACAAAAAAAATAAATATTCAATGGGTTCAACATGCCTCTCAGCAATTTCCTTGGGGTGTCTACTTTCCAAAATGGGGTCATTTGGGGGGGTTTGTACTGCCCTGCCATTTTAGCACCTCAAGAAATGACATAGGCAGTCATAAACTAAAAGCTGTGTAAATTCCAGAAAATGTACCCTAGTTTGTAGGCGCTATAACTTTTGCGCAAACCAATAAATATACGCTTATTGACTTTTTTTTTACCAAAGACATGTGGGCGAATACATTTTGGCCTAGATGTATGACTAAAATTGAGTTTATTGGATTTTTTTATAACAAAAAGTAGAAAATATCATTTTTTTTCAAAATTTTCGGTCTTTTTCCGTTTATAGCGCAAAAAATAAAAATGGCAGAGGTGATCAAATACCATCAAAAGAAAGCTCTATTTGTGGGAAGAAAAGGACGCAAATTTCGTTTGGGTACACCATTGCATGACCGCGCAATTAGCAGTTAAAGCGACACAGTGCCAAATTGTAAAAAGTGCTCTGGTCAGGAAGGGGGTAAATCCTTCCGGGGCTGAAGTGGTTAACCGGAACAGTGTGCCTTCCCCCCCAGAAAGTGATGGCGATTGTCCAGAAGATGTGCTATGTAAGAACACTGTCTCACCTGTCAGCCTCAGATTGTTTAAGTCTAATCGAGACCATGTCATCCTGTATCCCGATGCTACCCTGGGATCATTGGCATTTGAGGACTGTTCAAATGGGCTTCCTACCACAATGGAGGAGGAAATCACTGTATCAACGCATTGCGATCTCGGCTTCCATGAGGAGGAGTCTTCTCTGGTGGTCTAAAGAGGATGTAGTATCAAATCTTTGTCTTCTTTATTGTCCCTCCTGGACCATTCTTACCACTGATGCAAGCTCGATGGGTTGGGGAGCACACTGCGATCACCTTGCGGTTCAAGGAAGGTGGGACGTTCCCACGAAAGGGGTAGTCTCCATTGTCTTGGATTAACGGGCGGTCTATCTAGCCATACTGAGTCTAGGAGAACATCTGCACCAGAAGCAAGTCCTAGTACGTCTGGACAACAGAGCGGCAGTGTCGTATATACAACGTCAGGGGGGAACCCACGGCATCACTTTACTGAGAGAAATGGAGCCCATTATGTTGTGGGCAGAGAGAAATTTGCTAGATCTGAAAGCGGTTTACCTGCCAGGCCATCTGAATCAACAGACGGATCATCTGTATCACTGTTTTCAAGACAACAACAAATGATCTCTTTACCCTTCGGTGTTCAATTGGATCAGGAGTCTCCAGGATCCTCCGGAAATCAACCTTTTTGCCTCTCCAATGAATACCAAATTGCCAAGATTTCTCTCCCGGAGAGTCCGCCTAAACCTGCACTACCACTACCGCGCTAGATGAAATAGAGAGCACAAAATAGAGCTGCCACTTAAATATCAAATCATATATACATTTTTTTTCCATCATTGTTATAGTTAGCACCGCTATCCATCTGCACCACTGGAGGGTGGATTCTGTTTATATAAGATTTCTCCCCCGCTTGCCTCATCCACGATCAGAAGCAGTAGATTCCCTCTCAAGCCCATGGCATTGCAAGACGGCGTATGCATTCCCTCCCAGACCCTTGATTTCCAAGTTTCTACTCAGATTGATGAGGGAACCAGTCAAAGTGGTGGCTATTCTTCCTTACTGGCCGAGGAGGCCATGATTTCCCTGGGCAATGAGCCTCAGCATGGGACCTTCCACAAATTATGTGTATTCAAAAATATGAAATAAGTTCAAGTTGTTTGTAACAGACAAATGCACGGATCCTACAATACCTTCCACCACACTACTCTTGGAATTTTTGCAAGCTGGCTTGGACCTTGGTCTCATTCTCAGTTCACTTAAAGTCCAGGTGGCAGCAATTTTGGCAGCTACCCAGAAAAGATGGGCAGAAGACGCACTCATCATTCAGTTTTTCAAAGCAGTCAAGAAAATTCGACCTCCAGTAAAACTTTCCTTTCCTGCTTGGAATCTGCCCTTTGTACTGGACTGTCTGACGGCTCAGCCTTTTGTTCCAATAGAATCCGCTTTCTTATGGAACTTGACGCTCAAAACAGTCTTTCTAATTGCAGTGATGTCAGGGGAAAGAGCCTCGGAATTACAAGCTTTGGGGGCAGAAGAGGAGCACATAGCCTTCTTTCCGGATAGGGTGGAACTGCGGACAGTTCGGGGATTTGTCCCAAAAGTCTCTTGTCGGGCCACTCTCTCGGAAGTTTGGGCACTGCCTACCTTTACGGATCCACTCCCAGGTTCGCTGCAAGAATTGGATATTTCCAAGGTGTTAGGATACTACCTGCAAGCCACAAGTCCCTTTAGAACATCAAACAAACTATTCATACTTCCTTGGGAAATAGAGGGAAAGAAGCCACATCAAGAACTATCGCTTCCTGCATTTGCAAGCTGATCCAAAAAGTGTATAGGGCTAGAGCGATGGATCCTCCGGCGGTAAAAGCCCACTCAACAAGAGCAGTCTCTTCATCATGGGTGACAAGGGCTAATGTCTCTCTGGAAACCATTTGTAAGGTGGCCACATGGGCACCCCCAAACATGTTCATGCGGCATTACAGAATTGATCCAGGAGCACTCACCTCAGTGGAGTTTGAGAGAAGGGCAATTGAGTCAGCTCTCGCATTACCTTAATAAAATTTTCTTTATGAGCATTACCCACCCTGTTGTTAGCTATTTATTATATCACAGGTATGCTGCCATGGAGGCACCAGGAAAATGGAAAATTGTTTCATACTTACCGTAATTTTCCTTTCCTGGTGCCTATCCATGGCAGCATACATGCCCTCCCTTGGTATTCAATATATTAGGAGAATGCTATTGGGGGGTATGATTGTCACTTTTATAATGTATTACTATCCTGAGGGGAGGACTCCGGGGCAGAGCTTATCACAGGTATGCTGCCATGGATAGGCACCAGGAAATGATAATTATGGTATGTATGAAACAATTTTCCTGGTGCCTTCATGGTAGCATATGCATGAATTGTGTGTATGCTGCCATGGATAGGTACAAAGAAAGGAAAATTACAGAGCGGTAAGTATTCAATTTTTCCTTTTTACTGCAATGGTTCTCTGCCTCAGTCCTCAAGTACCCAGACAGGACATGTTTTGTGAATTTATCTTCTCTAGAATAGCTGTCCAAAATACCAAGCCGTTGACTGTGATTTAAAGCATCTGTGCAAGATGAAGAAAAACCTGCAAACATGGCCTGTTGGGGATAATTGAGGACAGGCTTGATAAGCACTGATTTAGAGCACTGCGCTAAACTCTAGCTCAAGGCAATCCTATTTTAACTGTGGGCATTTGAGGAAAGCCAAGTGAATGTTAGAACCCCTGCTTTTTTTTTAGGTTGGGTTTTGTGTCCCTTTTCTTAAAATTGGCTTCACTTCCAGTCACATAGCCAAACAGGAAGTGAGGGTCCAACGTCTACCAATGTCTTTACTCGCATACACACAGATCAATCTAACTAGTGTCCCCATTAAGCAAATTGCATTCTAGCACTTTGTTGTGTACACCCCAAATGATTAGGCAGTTTGGGGTCTAGTAAAGGAAAATCCACTGTTAAGTACAAATGTAGTCGCTGAATCAGAGAGGAAGCACTGGTAATTTTAACATCCAATCATGTAGAAGCAAAGATGGTGTTTTTTTCTTTTCCTTGCATGTCCCCCTCGGATATCCAGCAAGTGCACTTGTAGTGCAAAGTGGATTTGCCTTTAGTAAATAAACCCCAAAGTCCAAGATAACTAATAATTTGGGGTGTACATAGCAAAATGCTAGAGTGCAATTTACCTAATGGGGAAGCTATTTAGATTGACCTGTGTTTCCCCTAGGAAAGAGATTGGTAGGGTTTTACCCTCACTTCCTATTTGGCAGGATGTGACAGGAAGTGAATAAATTTGAAGGAGAAAGTTGCAACATTTGAGAGGTGTCTTCACCCTATCAGGGGTGCAGACGTCTCCAAAATCTGACCAGACTTCTAATCCCTCTGAACTCTATCCCCAAGCAAAAATAAGAAAGGATTTCATTTAGTTGAACTTTGCAAAGACACGTTCCTAAGTACAACTGTGATGCATGTCAATGGCCCATTTAGACCTTGTTTAATAGAAAACACCAGTTGCCTTTCACTAGAAATATTTGTTAGTCCAGTCCTCGAAATCTGCATCTGCTTTACTATTAATTTCCATAAAAATTGGGTTTCTGCAGCTAGATGCATCAAATGCATCTAGTCGCGCAACTGCTGTGTGCGCACAGGTATGTGCATATGTGGTTCTCGGAAAGCTGTGGCCAGCACACAGGAATGACATCACACCCCTACAGGAAGTTGCTTGTACTGCTGCTAAGTTCTATGAGGAAGAGATGATCCTTATTTGCAAATTAAGAAAAAAAATATTTTTTAATATGGGGTGGTGTTTGTGTGGGTCCCTAACACACATTCGGGCCAATTTACAGCATGTTTTTAGATTGTGGGAGGAAACCCACACAGGCACAGGGAGAAAAACTCCAGGCAGATGGTGTCACAGGTGGGATTTGAACCAGCGACCCTTTTTGCTGCTAGATGAAAGTGCCACTACACCACTGTGCTGCACAAATATGTAACTATAGATGTAGGTTCTTGTGTCCACTTGTGAAAATACAAGTGGGTCATGTCTCTACATTCCAAATTTGGCACTTAAGATGGTCATGCACTATACAATCTGATTGGCCAATCTCTGTACAACTCGATATTTTGGGAAAATAGGTAATAGGAAGACGTACTTAAACAATTAATTCAAATTATAGGAAATCAAACAGGCTCTTGCACTAAATCAAATTTTTTAGGATCTAACTGATTGCAGTGTATGGTCACCTTTAAAGATCAAGATCTGAAAATATTAATTTATTGGGCTTAGAAACACTTTTCTGTTTTTTGTAATGTATTAAAATATTTGTGTGAAAATGGAAAAAAAAAAAAAACATTTCAAAGTAATAGGAATGAGATTAGCATCAAAAGGGTTAATTAAGTGAGAACAACTGCTAATTGCCTAACAAGACACATTCAATGAGATGGGCGTGTGCTATTATCAATGAGAAAACAGAAGTTTGCATATTTATTATCACGTTGCGCATCTGCGTGCGCCATTACACA
Source organism: Lithobates clamitans (assembly GCA_037952925.1). Classification (NCBI taxonomy): domain Eukaryota; kingdom Metazoa; phylum Chordata; class Amphibia; order Anura; family Ranidae; genus Lithobates; species Lithobates clamitans. Next base: position 1,174,754 of record JBBGZY010000429.1, read on the forward strand.
CGCTCAATTAATGATTTATCCGGCGCACCAGTTAAGGTATGAACCAGCGCAGTGCATTCGTCTTAGTAAATGACCCCCACTATCTTTTACTTTTTGCTATAATAAATATCTCACATTTTTTTTTCAAAAAAAAAAAAATTTTCCTCAGTTTAGGCCGATATGCATTCTTCTACATATTTTTGGTAAAAAAAACGCAAAAAACGTTGATTGGTATGTGCAAAAGTTATAGAATCTACAAAATAGGGGATAGATTAATGGCATTTTTATTATTTTTATTTTTTTACTAGTAATGGTTGCGATCTGCAATTTATATCGGGACTGCGATATTGCGGCGGAGAAATTGGACACTTTTGACACATTTTTGGGACCATTGACAATTATACAGTGAGCAGTGCTATAAAAATGCACTGATTACTATATAAATGTCACTGGCAGGGAAGGGGTTAACACTAGGGGGCAATCAATGGGGTAACTGTGTTCCCTAGTGTGTGTTCTAACTGTAGGGAGGTTGGGACTGACTAAGGGAAGAGAGAGATCGGTGTTCATACTTGGTATGAACACACAATCTCCTCTCTCCTGAGAGAATTGGTTCTCACTCTGTCACGAGCAATCAGGGGTGTCATTGCATCCGGCGGGCACACGCTGCGGGCCCCTAGTTGCCAAAAGGTGAAGCGACGTAAGGTAATGTTGATTTGCCCAGCCGAGCCAACCTGCCGCAGAAAAACTATTTCAAAAGGGAAAAAATAGACTGCAGCATCTAACAATACCCTCCCCTCAGACTGAAAATACTGCTGTCCAGAGGTGTTTTAGTTGATCCTGAAGTTAAGTGGAGACACCCTAAGACAGAAAGTGTGTTACTGGTCAAATCAGCAGTTGAAAATAAAGGACCCCCCCCCGTAGGCTACAATATATTTATGCTTAGGTGTTTAATACCACTTGACCTCTGGAAGATTTACCCCCTTTCATAACCAGACCATTTTTTGCGATACGGCACTGCATTAAAAAAACTCTCTAAATTTATATATTATATATATATATATATATATATATATATATATATATATATATATATATATATATATATATATATATATATATATATATATATATATATGAATCTGCACAGGAGAGCCACCCTGTAGTGAAGTTAACCCCTGATCCCAACATTGAACCCTGACTTTAACCACTTCAATACTGCGCAATTTTAACCCCCTTCCTGCCTAGGTCGATGTTCAGCTTTCAGCGATGTCGCACTTTGAATGACAATTGCATGGTCATGCAACACTGCACCCAAAATAAATTTAGATTTTTGCTTTCTTTTAGTGGTATTCACCACTGGGTTTTTTATTTTTTGCTGTACAAATTAAAAAGACTGAAAATTTTGAAAAAAATATTTGTTTGATGAGGCTGCACCAATGAGGCTGCACTGATGAGGTGGTGTTCCATCAGATTTCATAACGGAAGTGATGTTTTGTCACGGCCATCTTGGTACACAACGCACTCGGCCACACTAAGGCCCCATACACACTATTAGATTTTCTGCAGATTTTTGTCTTCAGATTTACCAAAACCATGTAGTGCAAGGGCCTGCCTGATTGCATTCAAATTAAAACTCTTAAGGTTTGACCTCATATTATATGGTTTTGGTAAATCTGAAGACAAAAATCTGCAGAAAATCTGATAGTGTGTGTATGGGATCTTAGCCTACAGTCTGAAGTCGCTAAGCGGACATCTTTTTACACCCACCACCGAAATCTTGTATTTCACACTTATTTTTACCACTTAACTGAGCTTATATCTTCAAATACAGTATTTACTGTAGAAGTCTGTGACACTGTTTTGATGTTTTGAATTTTAAAAGCAGCGGTAAGCCTGCTGATCTCATGAGTTTGCTAATCTGACAGAATACTGCTGCTTTTAAAATTCAACATCAAAACAGCGTCACTAAATAATGTATTTCACTATATGAGCTCAGTTTAGTGGTAAAAATAAGTGTGAAATGCAAGACTTCGATGGGTGTAAAAAGATGTCCACTTGGAGACTTCAGACTATAAGTTTACTGCGACTGAGTGCGGGGTGTACAAGATGACTATGATGGAACGTCACTTCCGTAACAAGCTTTGACGGGTCACCTAATCTGACGGAACACTTGCACTAATGAGATGGCACTGATGAGGTGGCACTCATGAGGCGGCACTAATGGGAACTGATAGGAGGCACTGATGGGCACTGATATGCTGCACTGATAGGCACTGATGGGACTGCACTGCACTGACTGCCAGTTAACGGCTATCCTATTCTCACACAGACACAGCGTGGGAGGAGAGGACTGCCGATAACTAGCAAGTCTGTTTAACATATAATCAGCTGTGATTGGACATAGCTGATAACATGGCAAAGGGTGGCTATGATTGGACCTTTTCTGAAACCTGTGATCAGCTGTTTCCAAAGAGGGGGTCGGATGCGTGCCTCCTGGAACAATATTTTCACCTTGGATGGAGTAAGGAAGGATTATAACTCTAAACCATTTTTTTTTTTTTTTGCCGTCTGTGTCCCATGCGGAATTTTCCCTTCACTTCCAGTCCCATAGTCAAAATAGGAAGAGAGGGAAAATCCTTCCAAAGTGAGGGAGTTCCTGGTTGTAACCATGATCACCAGAACTTATGTCCCCATTAAACCACTTCCCCTCTATTACTGTTTGCAGGATAATTCAAAATGCTGGATTTTCTTTTACTTTTGCTTTCAGTGTTAGCTCCAGACAGATCCCATGAGATCAATCAGTACAGTGACAGTGAAGATATTAAAGTCAGCAGGCAGGGAATGCAAGAATCTGTTTTTGTAATGCTCAGGAGACAAGACACAGCTCACACAGGGGACACACATTGAGAGACTGCGGGCAACAGGTTACCAGCCACCCTCAGCCCCCTGAGACCTGCCTGGAGCTATGAAAAATGTACATTACGGCTGATTCTTTTATGTTAGTGCCTATTGCTTTTTATTTCATTAAAGTGTTCTCCTTTCCTAATGTTGGTTTGCATCATGTATTCTTTTTTTTTTCCTCACATTTTGAGTTTTATTGAAACGTCTGAAGAATACAATGTTGTACATGAAAGGGAGGCTACAGTCAGTCTGAATGGCTTCTAGAGTTTCAATTGTACCCATATGGAATAGATCTTACCCATATGGAATAGAGGGGATTATTAATACCTTGTGGGAAATCTGGATTATCCACTAAGGGTGTTAATAGGCCGGGTGCAGAGAACCTGCTATGCAGAGATGTGAACAAGGCTTGACAGCTGAGTGTTTCTGTCCACTCCCTCCTATGTACTTGGCCATACACTATGCCATCTGATTATACAATCTCTGTACAATTTGCTTTAGATTTTCCATAAATATGGAATAGGATGGCCCACTTATCCATTCACTCTGTATCCAATCAGGCAGGCCCTTGTACTACATAGTTAAAGGCAGATCTAAAGGAGATTGTACAATCAGATTGTATAGTAAACTGCACAGAACCCAGAACACACAAGCCTGTGTATTTAGTGAGAACAGTGATCACTTATTGATTGCATTCCATTTAAAAAATGTGTACCGGTAATTCTGAGGTAGGTAGGAGGGTAAATAATGCAGGGTGTGTGCTAATGAGTCCAGCTGGTCATTTCCTTCCTGTGTCATGACCTATAGTCTGTTCAGGAAGTAAGGCAGAATTCATTGAGAATTTTTTTAAAGAACTATGTGAAGAGTGAGATAAGCATGTGTAGAATAAATGGAAAGCTGTTTTATTTCTGCAAAAGAAGTACATTAATGGTATATTGGTACAAAGGGGAGCTGGAATTTAGAGAAAAGAAAACAAAGTGAACTTTAAACCTATTCACAACCTGCCTAATCAGATGTTTTCCAGTTTTTTGCAATTGCATTGCGCGATTACAGCCCAATTTCCATCCTCTCTGGCTATAGCACCTGACCCTCTGGAAAGTATGGCATGCTGCTTTGGGAGGAGGCTTGAGACCGGAAAATATCTGGAATGTTTGCTGCAGATGGGGCAGTGGCACGTTGCTGTTGGATGAGGGACGAGTGCCAATTCTGTTTGCCTATAGTGCAGGGTTCAGGATACCAGGAGATAGCATCCTGTATTATGTGTCCTACTTACATGTGTACCGGCATGGCTGACTGTAGTGTCTACCAGAGTTGCTTGCCATAGGGTGAATAGGCAGGAGCACAAATAGAAGTGATTTGCCCTATTGTCAAATTCTTTTACTTTATGTATGTTTTTGGATGTCTTGCTTGCATCACAAGCTTAACATCATTGCATCACAAGCTTAACATCACGTCCCATCTTTTTCAATGGATCTGAGATCAGGACTATGAATTGGCCATTTGAAAATATGACATTTCTTTTATCTGAGCCTTTCTTTTATAGATGCATTCCTGAATTTGGATTTTTGTCATGTTGCATGATGGTAATATGTCAGATAGGCATGCCTCTGAATGGTCCTATTGTGTGCGTATGTTCTACCCCCTCTTTGGCCACCTTTACATGCACTGTGAAGAGGTACTGCAGATGGAAGTTGAGACTGCAGATCTTAAAAAGAGGTCACACTCACAATACACAATTATGCACACAAGGGAGGGGTTCAGATTATCCACAGGGGAAGAAGCTTTCGTCAATATACATTTATAATGATAATTCTCTTTTACGCCTGCATATACACATGATAGTTGTCCCTGATGTAAAAAAAATGCATAAAACAGTAAAGAATTATTATAATTTGTATTATATTTCTGATAATTCAATGAAATACATTTGCAAAACATGTATTCACCTTTTAATCATATTAAAAGGTTATATTTTACCATGTGTAATTCGTTCATACTATTTCAGTAATTTAGCACATGGGAAATGTAAAATGATATGGATATTTATTTAGTAATCAAACAAAGTCACTTTATTAAAAAGAAAAGAGAGTAAAACAGCAATGTGTAGAGAATAGATTTAAAGTAATCCCCTGAAGTTAAAAGAGTCTTAAATGAATTTATTGTCTTCTTTGTTTATTGTAGTACTTGTATTGTACACATGAAAACTAAACACAGTAATAAAAGATAAGTACTTATAGATAAATGCAATGCAATCGTAATTTCTCCCAAGGTGCTAGACCAACTTCCAGGTTTGATACTAAACTAAAAATTGCTTTCAAAGTTATGAAATATGCTAAAACACATTGATTATTGAATGTCATTATTTTTCATGGTATGTTACTACACATTTAATGTTTCTGTAGCAGATGCTATGGTATTTTGTTCAATTACATAATGAAACATTTAAACCATGTTGTGACAGACCTAGCCGGGAGAGAGACTTTTGGAGGGGACTGAATGCCAGCCTCCTGCAAACCAATGTTCTATTGTGTTTGTCTGCCTTGGATCACAGGATGTGTATTGCACTGGAGGGTTTGTGTTTGTCTGTCTTTGATCACAGGATGTGTATTGCATTGGAGGGTTTGTTTTTGTCTGTCTTTGATCACAGGATGTGTATTGCATTGGAGGGTTTGTGTTTGTCTGCCTTGGATCACAGGATGTGTATTGCATTGGAGGGAGGGGGGATTCTTCCAACAGCTCTCCCTGTTAACACTGTGTATTGATGAGACATTATACACACCTGACCTGTGTGTCCATTGTCATTGGACAGTTGAACCCGCCCTCTTTTCCAAGGGTGGGGGGGAAGAGTCTCTGAGTTATTTTATGTGTTGTGTCCATGTGTTATAATAAATGAGTTGATTCCTGCTTGACCCTGAAGACAGAGCATCTTGTCTCATTTTTGGGGTGGATTATTTGTATGGGTTCATCGTTCGGCTGATTGAAGTGTTCGGTAGCTGCCTTTGTGTTTGGGTATGGAATGTCCTAAACGACTTTAACCCCTTTCATACTCGGGGTGTCGTTACACTGGTGGCAGCAGTGGGATTCACAACAGCACCAATTGAAAGGAGAAAGGTACATTTTGCTGCTTTTAAAAACTTAATTGAAGCAGAAGGGGAGATTGATGGGTACCTTGCAGATTTTGAATGACAATGTGCCCTACACCGGGGGCCCACAGAGGAATGGGTTACCATTTTGTCTGGGAAATTGTCCGGCCGGGCCAGTGAAGCGTTTAGGGCCATCCCAGACAAGGATATTATGAACTATGGGCTGGTAAAAGAAGCACTTTTGGCCAGGTATGCCGTCACACCGGAGGCATACCGGAGGCGGTTCCGAGAGACGAACAAGCGGACTGGAGACTCATATACCGAGTGGGCATGCCACCTACACCGCACGGCATCCCACTTGGTCGCTGGATGCCAAGCAGTATCCGGGGAAGAGGTGCTGCAGCTGTTCCTGCTGGAGCACTTCTTTGACAAGCTGTCACCGGAAGTCAGAGAGTGGGTCTGGGACCGAAAACCTTTCATCTTGCCTGAAGCAGCTCGCCTGGTGGAAGAATACACAGACGCCCGCAAACTGGATAACCCTGTGGTCAAGACAACAGCTCGGGTGGATTATCGATCAGCGGCACCCCCTCTAGCTGGTGCCTACAAACCACAGTTGTACCGCCCTACAGCACCACCTCCAGTGGCCACTTATTCTCGGCAGCCCAGGTTCAACTCCCAGGACTACTCACAACCCCTCAGGTGTTTCGGGTGTAAACAGCTAGGGCACAAAAAGCCAGACTGTCTGTTGAATCCAGCCAGGCAGTCCCACTCGTGGAGAAAGCCAGTAGGGGGGAATCCTCGCACATTCATGCCTGCAGCTCACTGCATTGAGGAGGAAGAACGTTGGGGTGTCCTGCAGGAGGCTGATCTAATACAAGCAGCTAACCAGGACAACCGGCAGCAACACAGGCAGACCGTCCGGGTTAATGGAAAGGTAGCCAATGGCCTACGTGATACTGGCGCCACCATGACCCTACTACGGAAGAACCTCATCCCAGAGAGCCAACACACCGGGGACACTGTAGTCGTAAGGGTAGTGGGAGGCACCATTTTCCAGCTACCCGTTGCCCGTGTTCACCTGGATTGGGGGGTTGGTTCGGGACACGTGAATGTGGGGGTGATGAAGGATTTGCCAGCGAATGTACTACTGGGGAATGATTTGGCCCCCCTCATTTCTGCTTACGCCCGATAGGCCCTGCTGAAGCCAACCCAGTAACTATCCGTGCCCAGATCCGCAACAGCATGATAGCGTGAGCCCAGTCACCCTGTCTTCTCTCCAGCGGCTGAAAAGACTACAGGGAGAAGGGCCAGTCCAGGCCTCTCCCCAGCGGCGGGCGTGTTCTCCGAGAGAGGCAGAGGTTGGCTGGGTAAGTAATGATCTGTTTGGAACAATTTGTTTGGGGTACGATGTGGATACCAACATCAGAGGACTGGAACTACTGACTAACTTCAGAGTCAAGCCGTCTGGGGTCCCCTCCTGTGTTAGTCTCCTGCCGAAAGGGGAAAAATGTGACAGACCTAGCCGGGAGAGAGACTTTTGGAGGGGACTGAATGCCAGCCTCCTGCAAACCAATGTTCCATTATTTTTGTCTGCCTTGGATCATAGGATGTGTATTGCATTGGAGGGTTTGTGTTTGTCTGTCTTTGATCACAGGATGTGTATTGCATTGGAGGGTTTGTGTTTGTCTGTCTTTGATCACAGGATGTGTATTGCATTGGAGGGTTTGTGTTTGTCTGCCTTGGATCACAGGATGTGTATTGCATTGGAGGGAGGGGGGATTCTTCCAACAGCTCTCCCTGTTAACACTGTGTATTGATGAGACGTTAAACATACCTGACCTGTGTGTCCATTGTCATTGGACAGTTGAACCCGCCCTCTTTTCCAAGCTTGGGGGGGAAGAGTCTCTGAGTTATTTTATGTGTTGTGTCCATGTGTTATAATAAATGAGTTGATTCCTGCTTGACCCTGAAGACAGAGCATCTTGTCTCATTTTTGGGGTGGATTATTTGTATGGGTTCATCGTTCGGCTGATTGAAGTGTTCGGTAGCTGCCTTTGTGTTTGGGTATGGAATGTCCTAAACGACTTTAACCCCTTTCATACTCGGGGTGTCATTACACATGTATAATACCTTACCTAAAAAATGCATGCATTTTTAATATGGCAAACACGGGAGAATGTTAATAATAATATCCTATAATTGCCTGCTTGTTTTATCAGAACAAGGGGTCATAACACTAGCTTATTTTGATACACATTTTTGATCCAGCAAGGGAAAAGTAAATTCAAGCTTTCTAACAATAGAGTGTCCATAAATTAATCTGTAATATGCAAAGGATTTTAGCACTACAATGTCATGAACACACAGCATGAGTTTATTGAACTCTGTGTGCTCCTTACTGAAGTGAACACTAGCCAGTGCATCTAAATCCCAAGCTATCACTTAAAAAGTATGAAAAAGTCTAGGTTTTCATAACTCCCTGTATAGCCTCCTGTGCAGAGCACAGTCATTTGTCTTTCAACAAAGTCGAGCTGTTTGACATCAAACATGCAGCTTTAGGCCAGGTTCACCTTAGTACTCTGCCTTTTGGCCACAGCATGGGTGTATACGCAGTTTTCGTGCATTTTATACACATTTTTAGCCACAGTCTCATTGACTTCTATTAGGTTATGCATTTTTGCTATGTTTTCTGAAGGCGTATAAAAAATCCTACATGCGGTATCTTTGCTGTGTTTTCAGAAAATGCGGCAAAAATTTGCAACCCAATGAAGTCAATTGAACCGTGGCTAAGAATGCGTATAAAATGCTCAAAAAAATGTGCATACACCTGCGCTGTGGCCAAAATGCAGTGCACTAGTGTGAACCTGGCCTTATGGTAAAATATGGTATTAAAACTTGGGTCCTCTTGTGCTAGTGTTACTGATTCTGGTAGTCTTTAAAAAAGCAGTGTTCAGATTCTCCACATAACAACAGAACACAAACTGAAAACAATCACTTTCACATCTATAACTTAGAACTGGGTTCAGATTTTTAAGATTGTTATTGGTTCACATTTTCTATACAACTCTAGAAGCCGGGGGAGTATATATTTTTTTCTATGAATTCATCATTTTTTATTTTAATACTGTTGACTTGTATATTCATGATTTTGATTTAATTTTTGTATTAACATCTTGTAAATTTTTAGTTTTTGGTTTCTCTAAAGAATACATGAATCAGAAGAGACTGTTGTGAGACTGCTGTGTATATATTTTTTTTAATTGTTTATTTAACATGTTTTTCATACAATATAAAATAACAAATGATTATCAGAATCTTTCACAGATAATGCAAATATACACTGTCAATGAAGATTGGATTACAAACAGAAGTGAAATGGAGTACTTAAGGTTTATGTAGATACATAGGTATTGAGAAACCCAACTAGGTATTGATGATGACTAGGGATGAGCTTCGAGTTCGAGTCAAACTCATGTTCGACTCGAACATTGGCTGTTCGCAAGTTCGCCGAACACCGAACAATTTGGGGTGTTCGCGGCAAATTCGAATGCCGCAGAACACCCTTTAAAAGTCTATGGGAGAAATCAAAAGTGCTAATTTTAAAGGCTTATATGCAAGTTATTGTCATAAAAAGTGTTTGGGGACCCGGGTCCTGCCCCAGGGGACATGGATCAATGCATAAAAAAGTTTTAAAAACGGACGTTTTCTCAGGAGCAGTGATTTTAATAATGCTTAAAGTCAAACAATAAAAGTGTAATATCCCTTTAAATTTCGTACCTGGGGGTGTCTATAGTATGCCTGTAAAGGGGCGCATGTTTCCCGTGTTTAGAACAGTCTGACAGCAAAATGACATTTCGAAGGAAAAAACTCATTTAAAACTACCCGCGGCTATTAATGAATTGCCGGTCCGACAATACACATAAAAGTTCATTGATAAAAACGGCATGGGAATTCCCCACAGGGAAACCCCTAACCAAAATTAAAAAAAAAAAAAAATGACGTGGGGGGGTCCCCCTAAATTCCATACCAGGCCCTTCAGGTCTGGTATGGATATTAAGGGGAACCCCGGCCAAAATTTAAAAAAAAAATGACGTGGGGTTCCCCCTAAATTCCATACCAGACCCTTCAGGTCTGGTATGGATTTTAAGGGGAACCCCGCGCCAAAAAAAACCAAAAAAACGGCGTGGGGTTCCCCCAAAAATCCATACCAGACCCTTATCCGAGCACGCAACCTGGCAGGCCGCAGGAAAAGAGGGGGGGATGAGAGTGCGGCCCCCCCCTACTGAACCGTACCAGGCCACATGCCCTCAACATTGGGAGGGTGCTTTGGGGTAGCCCCCCAAAACACCTTGTCCCCATGTTGATGAGGACAAGGGCCTCATCCCCACAACCGTGGCCGGTGGTTGTGGGGGTCTGCGGGCGGGGGGCTTATCGGAATCTGGAAGCCCCCTTTAACAAGGGGACCCCCAGATCCCGCTCCCCCCTGGGTGAAATGGTAAGGGGGTACTTACCCCTACCATTTCACTAAAAAAGTGTTAAAATAGTTAAAAATGACAAGAGACAGTTTTTGACAATTCCTTTATTTAAATGATTCTTCTATCTTCCTTCATCTTCTTCTTCTTCTGGTTCTTCTGGCTCTTCTGGTTCTTCCTCCGGTGTTCTCGTCCAGCATCTCCTCCGCGGCGTCTTCTATCTTCTTCTCCTCGGGCCGCTCCGCACCCATGGCATGGGGGGAGGCTCCCGCTCTTCTCTTCATCTTCTTCTTCATCCTCTTCTCTTCTTCATCTTCTTCATCTTCATCTTCTCTTCTTAATTTTCTTCTCCGGGCCGCTCCGCATCCATGCATGGAGGGAGGCTCCCGCTGTGTGACGGCGTCTCCTCATCTGACGGTTCTTAAATAACGGGGGGCGGGGCCACCCGGTGACCCCGCCCCCCTCTGACGCACGGGACATGACGGGACTTCCCTGTGGTATTCCCCGTGACGTCACAGGAAAGTCCCGTCAAGTCACCGTGCGTCAGAGGGGGGCGAGGTCACCGGGTGGCCCCGCCCCCCGTTATTTAAGAACCGTCAGACGAGGAGACGCCGTCACACAGCGGGAGCCTCCCTCCATGCCAGCATGGATGCAGAGCGGCCCGGAGAAGAAATGAAGAAGAGAAGAAGAGAAGAAGGAAGAAGAGATGAAGAAGAAGAAGATGAAGAGAAGAGCGGGAGCCTCCCTCCATGCCATGGGTGCGGAGCGGCCCGAGGGGAAGAAGATAGAAGACGCCGCGGAGGAGATGCTGGACGAGAACGCCGGAGGAAGAACCAGAAGAACCAGAAGAACCAGAAGAAGAAGAAGATGAAGGAAGATAGAAGAATCATTTAAATAAAGGAATTGTCAAAAACTGTCTCTTGTCATTTTTAACTATTTTGACACTTTTTTAGTGAAATGGTAGGGGTAAGTACCTCCTTACCATTTCACACGGGGGGGGGGCGGGATCTGGGGGTCCCCTTGTTAAAGGGGGCTTCCAGATTCCGATAAGCCCCCCGCCCGCAGACCCCCACAACCACCGGCCACGGTTGTGGGGATGAGGCCCTTGTCCTCATCAACATGGGGACAAGGTGTTTTGGGGGGCTACCCCAAAGCACCCTCCCAATGTTGAGGGCATGTGGCCTGGTACGGTTCAGGAGGGGGGGGGTGCACTCTCATCCCCCCCTCTTTTCCTGCGGCCTGCCAGGTTGCGTGCTCGGATAAGGGTCTGGTATGGATTTTTGGTGGAACCCCACGCCGTTTTTTTTTTTTTTTTTTGGCGCGGGGTTCCCCTTAAAATCCATACCAGACCTGAAGGGTCTGGTATGGAATTTAGGGGGAACCCCATGTCATTTTTTTTTTAAATTTTGGCTGGGGTTCCCCTTAATATCCATACCAGACCTGAAGGGCCTGGTATGGAATTTAGGGGGACTCCCACTTCATTTTTTTTTAATTTTGGTTCGGAGTTTCCCTGTGGGGAATTCCCATGCCGTTTTTATCAATGAACTTCTATGTGTATTGTCGGCAATGCAATAGCCGCGGGTAGTTTAAAATGGCTTTTTTTCCTTCGAAATGTCATTTTGCTGTCAGGCTGTTCTAAACACGGGAAACATGCGCCCCTTTAAAGGGATATTACACTTTTATTGTTTGACTTTAAGCATTATTAAAATCACTGCTCCTGAAAAAATGGCCGTTTTTAAAACTTTTTTTTGCATTGATCCATGTCCCCTGGGGCAGGACCCAGGTCCCCAAACACTTTTTATGACAATAACTTGCATATAAGCCTTTAAAATTAGCACTTTTGATTATTCATGTTCGTGTCCCATAGACTTTAACGGTGTTCGCGTTTTCGAGCGAACTTTTTTCCTGTTCGCATGTTCTGGTGCGAACCGAACAGGGGGGTGTTCGGCTCATCCCTAATGATGACATACTCCTGTACAATTTGGTTTACCCATATATCTTATCATAGTTAGCATGAGGATCTAATACAAAGCAAAAATCCATATGGTGAGAGGATATAATCAGTAGTAGATTGAGATCAGCGTCACTTTGTGGATAAATTGACCCCAGGAAACCTCAGTTACTTAAAGGGAACTGTGAATTTTAGAACCATAATCAGAATCATCCCAGGGCTTCCATATTTTCAAGAATTTATGTGATAAACCCTCAACTATGGCTGTTAAATGTTCCATTCTCCGTACATCCGATATAATGGAAAGGGTTTGTATAAGGGTAGGAGAGGGGGTAGAGAGCCATAGTTTGGGAATAGTTCTCTTAGCTGCCAATAATATGAAGGACATCGATCTGCATTTAAATTTGTGAATACCAGGTAAGGGAAGGCCTAGGATATAATGCATAGGGTTTAGGGGTATGGAAACCCCTATAAATTTTTCCAGGACCTTCTGTATTTGTGCCCAAAATTGGGTGAGTGGAGGACATTCCCAAAAGATATGAAAGTGTGAACCCACCGCTTTATTACATCTCCAGCACATATTTGAGGTAGTCGGGTTGTATTTGTGTAGTCGGTCAGGGGTTTTATACCAGAATAATGGAATTTTATATGCGGATTCTTTAAGTGCGACACATCAGGAAATTTTGGAGGTAGACTCCCAGATATTCTTCCAATCCAACAGAGAAATGTCGTGTTGGAGTGCCTGAGACCACCGCTTCATATAATGATGACTATCTATCTTTAGGGTTTGGCTTCATGTAGGATTGTATAGATGGTAGAGATTAAATGGGGCTCATAGGGGCCGTTGGTGCATAAGATTTCAAAGTTTGTTGGTTTGTCTAGGGAAAGGGCGGGAGCTTTAGAGGTGAAGAAATGTCTGAATTATAAATAAGCGTAGAGACACGTTTTAGGCATCTGGTGTTGTTTTTGTAAGTCGGTAAATGTTAGTAAGTGTCACATAGCAGGGTTGACCAGATGCCTCAGCTGAAAGATCCCGGCCCCAGTCCAATGCAACATATGATTATATGACAAGCTATCTGGGATATCTGGGTTGAAGAGGAGGTTTATAAGAGGCGAGCATGGAGAAGATAGTGAGTAAAGCTCGGAGCACCTTTTCCATATTGCTAAAGTAAACAGCATTGGAGCTAGGCATAAGCCTCTCAGCTGAGGCATGTGTTTGTCACTAGATAGCCATAGCAGGTAACATGGATGTACAGGTAAGGTAATGCTCATTTCAATTTCAGCGCATCTGTTTGGGGCTTTACTGTTAGTCCAAGAGATGAGGACTCCTAAATGTGAGGCGTAATAATATTTAATGAAGTCAGGGGCCCCTAGTCCATCTCTATTTTTACGTGCCATGACCACTGATCCTGCCACTCTATGAGATGCATTATTCCATATGAAGCGGAAACTTCTCCTTTGGAGAGCCTTCAGCTGTGACATAGGAATGGCAACTGGAAGTGTCTCGAATAGGTACACAGCTTGGGAAGTATCGACATTTTGAGGATGTTTATACGACCTAGGAGGGAGAAGGGAAGGGCCGTCCAACAGGTCAGGAGACGGTTGATTTCCCTAAATAGTGGAGGAAAGTTGGCTTGGTATAAAGAAGAATATGATGATGTAAGCTGTATGCTGTGTATATTTTATCATCATTGCTAATCTATGGCAGATTGCATGATATGGCTGCACTCTTGCATTCCCTGGAATTGCAGCAGTTGGCAAACAGAGAACAGGGCTCACAATCTGATTGCAAGCAGATTGGTACCAGTGTGGTATAGTTATCATAGGCAGGACCAGACAGGGATCTGTATTTCTGGTGTGTGCATGTGGGCACTGGGAAAGGTCACTCTGTAGGATTTATGGCTAGCAGGCTAGCTTGGGGAGTCTTAGAGACATGTAACAGTCATATAGGAATTATACATGTGTATAATATACATATGTGCTTTTTTAATTTTAGATTCTACAATCAGGTTCAGGAAAGTTGTAGAATATTTATTAAATGTTATTGTGGAAAAATACCATATGAAAGTTATATGTCAGGCATGGACCAGACTGTCATTACCTGTACAAATGTTTAATCTGATCATGCTATAGCAAGCAAGAATCATTTTATGAGTAAATGATAGTGATAACTTCTAAAGTACAGGGATAGTATGGATTTAAACTTAATAAATCAGGCCCCCTATGTGGCTAATTGATTATATTTCTGCTTTCAGTCAGCAGAGGTGCTGCCACTTTCCATGACATACAATAGCCACTACAGTGAGGCTCTATAGATCCATTTATGAAATATCCCAATGAAAATGTGCAATGTTAACCTTATAAAAATATGAGACAGAATTTAAAAAAGTACTTTCAGTGAAAACTTTTCAAAAATATCTTATATTTTAGTTAGCAAAGCTAGCAAGGTTTAACATGTACATCATCAACAGCAAATGGCTATATCAGAATTATGGCTGCAGGCGCAGCCATGATCCTGGTATCAAAATTTTCAGCTGGCAATGGGGCTTTACTGTAACAGTGATCTGAGAAGCTTTAATAGACCCCAGATCTTTCCATAAAGAGTACCTGTCACTGCACATGCTATCACAAGGGATGTTGTTTATCCCTAGTGATAGCAGTAACATCATCTTTTCTATTTTACCAAAAATTGGATATTATATTGTATTTGTGTGCACTAAAATTCACTAAAGTGTATGTTCTCCTGAAAATTTGCATTTGATAAACCACTGCGCAAACATTACATGACTTCAAAAACTGCAATGGCCACCATTTTAGTTTCCAGGGCCTTTGCTTTCAGAAAATATATAATATTTAAGGCTTCTTTTTTTTTTTTTTTTTTAATTGTTTATTTACCAGGTCTTACATATAATAAGAAGGTATACAAAACACTGCGCTCTAAAGTGTAAACAAAAATATGACAGCAGCCGCATACATTGTGACAAACAATAAAATTCAAAATGAAGGGGAAATGCAGCGCTATAAAGGTGAAATAAATATATAACAATGTGTCCAACCATAAGTGTTAACCCTGGTGGTGAATCATGTGTTAAATAAATCATAAATTTTTGTATAAAAAGAAGTCCACTTGTATCAACACTATAATGCCCCGTACACACGGTCGGATTTTCCGATGGAAAATGTCCGATCGGAGCGTGTTGTCGGAAATTCCGACCGTGTGTGGGCGCCATCGGACATTTTCCATCGGATTTTCCGACACACAAAGTTGGACAGCAGGAGATAAAATTTTCCGACAACAAAATCCGATCGCGTCAATTCCGACCGTGTGTGGCCTGTTCCGACGCACAAAGTGCCACGCATGCTCAGAAGAAATTCCGACACGGGACAGCTCGTTCTGGTAAACTTAGCGTTCGTAATGGATAAAGCACTTTCGTCACGCTGCAATGTAAAAAATGGTTTAATACAGCGCACTCTCTTCTTCTTTATAATGTGACAAGAATTAAGTCATTTTGATGCTCATATTCACACACACTTCTCACAAACTTTTTTCGTTACTATTTATTGGGATTCCCTCAATATATTTTGATTTCTCACATCTGACAACATATTTTTTATTTTATTATTTTTTTACTTTAATGTAGAATCTTTTTTTGTGTTTCTCTTTTTATTTATTTATTTTTTTTGGTGATTTTGATTTGTACTCCCGAAAATGTTTGTGTGTTTTTTGTGACAAGTTCCAACAACACCATTGATATGTTGTTCTATTTAATCTGTAGGAGGAGATTGTTTGGTATTGTTGTCCCTTGTTAATTTCACATTGTACTTTAGAAATGTACCTGAATACTCACCAACAAACTGTCCTTTTTGGATGAAAACACACACAGGAGAGTAGAATTTACCTAAAAATATTTTATTAAGGGGTCACAACTATAAACAAAGAGGGAGGCAACGCTGGAGAAACTGCAGAAGTGGGCGAAGCCTGGGACTCCCAGGGCAGACATCAATTATTTAAAAGCAAAATTGGTGGCCTGAGGAGTCCATATCTAAGGGAGGACAGTCTGGTCCAGAAGTCCCAGAGATCCGGAAAGCAGCAGATGACATCTGTGTCCCCAGGCTGTGGTCATACGAGAGACTGCAGCTTCTGTCAGACCAGACTGAACCCAGGGCAATCACTCTCAGGTCTTCTTTCCACGCTTCCTTACAGGCTTTGGCTGTGGTGGTGGAGTTGTGGCAGCAGGAGGAGGAGGAGGAGGAGGACTTTATAAATCAGGTCCTCAGAAATCTTGCGTTGGCCCTCCTGCATGCCCAGCAATTTGGTGGCAGCCATGCAGGCAAAGGCCTCTGCAGGACTGGGGAAGGCTCTGAGGGACGCAGAAGCCTCCTGGATCAGCCTGTACGCTGAATCCTGCACAGGACTGGGAGTGGCCTTCCTGGCCCTTTTATATGGCAGGTGGAGGGGAGGGACGTGAGACTCAGTCAGGCTGCGACTTGTCCCAGGCTTCTCTTGGCTGCCACTTGTCCCTGGCTTCTCTTGGCTGACACTTAGCCCCGCCACCTCCTGGCTGCCACTAATCCCCGCCTCCTCCTGGCTGCCACATTCCACAGCCTCCTCCTGGCTGAAGTCTTCCTGTGTATGAAAAAGGGACATAGTTTTAGTATTGTTTTCATCAATCACACACAATTTTCACCTCCTGACTGCTGCAAATTGAATGTTAACAAATATAACAGACTATCCTTCTGAGCCCAGCATTTTGCATTCTTGTCCCAATTATTTTTGCCCACTACTGTCTATTGATATGTAAAACACTTTCAAGCAGCAATTAGTGATCAATAATAACATCTAGTAAACATCATTTCTTTATTGACCAGAAATCAGTAGAAGAATGCTATACCTGACTCCAGCTGGGCTCCTCCACTTCTTCCTGGCTGGAAGGCACAGGTTGGACATCAGAAGCCTCAGCTGGGATGGAAGGAAGGGTGGAAGGAAGAGTGGAGAGGGATTCCCTGACTTCAGTGTGGTCTGACAGAAATCGCAGTCTCTCATAGTACCACAGCCTGGGGACATAAACATCATCTGCTGCAGCTCCGGACCTCTGGGAATCTGTGACCTTCTTGCGCTCCCTAAGATAAGTGCTCCTCAGGCCCCCAATTTTAGCTTTTAAATAAGGGATGGTTGCTGTGGGGACCACCGGCGTCACCAACTCCAGCAGTTTCTCCAGCGCTGCCTGCCTCTTCTGTTTGTGATTATAGTGGGGGTGTCTGACCTGCCACAGACAGGGCAGCTCCCTGTACTTGTCTATGAACAGGGGCAGGAAATTGTGGTCGTTGAACCCATCCATTTTCTTTGCAAGACACAACACATGACAAACCCTAATGTCAGGCCAAACTCCCCTAATCTTGTTACAATATAGGCTTCAATTTCAAAGCAGTATAGGCCCAAGTTTAGATCCTACCTTCGTTAGCACGATCGGCGTCTCCGATGCTCCTTCCTCCGCTCACAGATCGTACGTAAGACGCGCGTTACGATTTATACACACTGCGCATGCGTATAACTCCGCCCGCCCCTGACGTTCTTTCTATTCTATTCCCCGCCTCTTTTCGTTCGGCGCTGTGGAGGAAGAGCACATGGCGGAGAGACAGCAGGATAGTGCTAAGTACAGCAAAGAGGAGGAGGAGGAAAGGCCAGAGCCTGAAACGTCCCGATCCAGAAGGAGATTAAAGGACTCAAATATGTCCTTTGGGGAAATGTTGGAAATGGTGGACATCCTGAAGAAGGCCGACTATGATGGAAAGTATGGGCCTTACCCCAACCACAATGTCCGAAAGGCCAAGATCATGGCGAAAGTGGTCAGGAGTCTGCACCGGAAATTCGGGGTACGACGATCGAAAGATCAGCTCAGGAAGCGGTGGTCGGACCTGAAATTACGAGAACATGAGAGTGCTGCAAAAAAGTAAGTAGTTGTGCTGTGTTCCTATTGTTCTTGTGTTTATTACGTTCGTGCTGCTCCATGTGCTTTTAGGAACTGTTGTACAGTTTAAAATGGCAACTTTCATGTTCATGGGCACATTATTTGTTCGGATCACACATTTTTTTTTCGGACTATAAAACACCATTGTTTAGCCCATATGCATTTGGCCACCGTTTTGAGGCCCTATACTTGTCTTCAAAGAATTGGGTTGTGTATATGGCTTTGTTACAAGAATGAAATGCAAACTAGTTTGTGTGTAAGGAGAGGACACTGAGCAGCTGTTTTCACATCTGGACACTGGAGCACTAGTGTGGGACACAAGAACACCATTTTTATTAGGGGGGCCACACAGGTGCTCCAGTGTATACTATAGGGGGGGCTACATCTGTGAAGCTTGTACTAAACAGGTAAAGTATTGCAGCTTGACAAAGGACACTAAAAAAGCTACATCTTGGAACTCTGCTAAAATAGACAATTGTACCCCACTTCCAAGCAATGTTTCATCTTTAGAGTTCTGCCATCAAATATCTGTGTGCTAAGTATACCATTTTTGTTTTACATAGGGGAGAAAAGACTCGGAGGACACCCCTCATCCGAGGAGACCAGAGCCCCCCCCCCTCTGGAAGAAGGGAAAATCCCCCCAACACAAGAAGAGCAGGAGGAAGAAGACGTGGTGGAACTAGTCACCACAACAGGTGAGTGTCTGCGACCACAGGCTCAGATAAGAGATGGATGGCGGCATTTTTTTAGACCTAATTTATTTTGGGTTTCCTCTCTTTTTAGGTGATCGTGAGGTTGTGGATGAAGATCCTTTCACATCCGAAAGTGCCCAGATCCTGATCGGGGAGATCATGGGGTGTAATTTACAATTGGAAAACATCAAGCAAAACATCAATGATGTTATTCCAAAATATAAAAACATCATTGATGTTTTGGGGCGAGTTTAAAACCCCTCCAAATCACTTTCTTCTTTTGTGTGCTACAATGTGCGAAATGTTTTTGTGATTTTTCCCAAAGCCAAATTTGGAGGATGCACACAGTGTGTCAACATGTGCTATCTGCCATCACGGGAGATCAATGGACGCGTTTTGGGGGTGCAACCCCTTCCTCAATAATAAAGTAGCGGTGAGGAAGGGCTTTCTCCCCCAAAACACATCCCTTGATCCCCCGTGATGGCAGCTAGCACATGTTGACATTGGGAAATTTGTGTGCATCTTCCAAATTTGGCTTTTCCAGGGGTGATTTCCCCCCATCTGAACGCAATATCAAACACAGTTCCTAAATACTCATGTCTGATATTGCCTTCCAGTTCTACCAAATGTGAACTTTGTAAGATCAAGATTTGTGTCTTTCTTGTGGGTTTTACACAGGCCTGTTTTCTATAAAATGCACATTTTGATTTTGGATAATGACACCACAAAATATGTTATACAATAAACATGTCGGTTTGTCAGAAAAACCTTTGGTAAATGCACATGTGATTGTGCAGGTATTAAAAAGATTGTTCATCAAGAATGTGTGGATTATTGTCTCACGCTACAACACTTTTGGGGTGATGTAATTGTTGTTTGATGAGAAAATGGGGGTAATTTCCTAAGGGCAAATCCACTTTGCACTACAAGTGCAGTTTCAGGGCAGTTGCAAGTGCACTTGTAGTGAAAAGTGTCTTTGCATTTAGTAAATAACAGCCAACAGTGCTTTGTATAAGGTTACACAATCACAACATTTTCTGCACTCCACACAATTCTGTCAGGGTCAGCTAAAACAAACACAAGCAGTAAATGTCCACACAGAAGAGCCTGGGGGGAGATGCCTGTCAAGAACTTGAGGTCCTGCAGACTTCTCCCTGTCGCCAAATACCGCAAGGTAGCGACCAACCTCTGCTCCGGAGTGATGGCTTGTCTCATGCAGGTATCCTGCCTGCTGATATAGGGGGTCAGCGAAGCCAACAAACGGTGAAACACTGGGTCCGTCATCCGGAGAAAGATCCTGAAATCATCAGGATTATTCTCACGGATCTCACGGAGCAAAGACATATGACAGAACTGGTCACGCTGAAGCAACCAATTCTTGGTCCATGAACTCCTCCCCACCCTGTTCGTGGACTGGACTTGTGTCAAGGTCAGGACCCCAACACCAAGCCCCCGCACAGCACGAACTGTACGAGGAGTACGCATACGAAACATGGCTAGAAAACGGTCGGCTGCTCAGAACGAAGTAACAGAACGCACTGAAGAACAGCAAGGCCTGTGAAGAGCAACCTGAAAAACAGCAACGAGCGGACAAGATTGCACAGAAAACTCCAATACGAACTGACTGCACGCACTGAAGAGCAAATACAAACCCACAAGCACAAACTGAACGGCAGAAAACGATCTGAAAGCCACGAGTCTGAAAAAGCGCGAATCGTCTCTCACCAAACTTTTACTAACACGAGATTAGCAAAAGGAGCCCAAAGGGTGCTGCGCTTGGTTCTGAACCGGCCTTTTCTAGTCTCGTCGTATGTGCTTGACGTCACCGCGTTCTTGGCGATCGGAAATTCCGACAACTTTGTGCGACCGTGTGTGTAGGCAAAACAAGTTTGAGCCAACATCCGTAGGAAAAAATCAGAGGATTTTGTTGTCGGAATGTCCGATCAATGTCCGACCGTGTGTACGGGGCATAAGAAAGACACTTCCGAAGTGGATAGTAAAAAGTCCTAGAAGGACTTGCAGGGATGGTGTGAGTCCGTAGATGGAAAACAACATTAATGGTATACGGTGTGAGTCCGTAGATGGAAAAAAACATCAGTGGTATTTGACATCAATGAGTAGAGAACGATGGGTACTCTTACCAGATGAGGTGGACTCCCGTGTCTATGACATGGAGTCAGTAAAGCAGTAAGCCCGTCCCGGGCTATAGAGGGATGTCCGGAAGGCTGGAACTCAAAGGGTGCACTTCAACCAACGAACCTTGAACGATCGTCAGGATGGATGGCCAAAAATATGCAATCTCTCTCATCAAGGTGATCAACTTTCGATGATCTCTAAATTATAAGAGATAATCTAACGTGTGAGGTAAGAAAATGCCAGATGCCTGGCCACATCCTCTGTGTGTCTCCCGACCTCCAAGATGGATGGATCCGACAGCTCCAGGCTCAGCGTCCCAACACCTCCGACTGGGAGGTGTTGGGAACAACGTGTCCCATCGGTTGGCAGGATCAGTGGTCATGGCACGTAAAAATAGGGGAGGTTTAGGAGCCCCTGATTTTATTAAATATTATTACGCCTCTCACTTAAGGGTCCTCACTTCCTGGACTCACAGGAAAGCTCCCAACAGATGGGCCGAGTTCGAAATGAGCATTACCTCACCGGTCCATCCGTGGTACATGCTCTGGCCATCTAGTGACAAGCACATGCCCCAGCTGAGAGGTTTATGCCTGGCTCCAATGCTCTTTACCCTAGCAATTTGGAAAAGATGCTCTGATCGATATTCACTATCTTCTCCATGCTCACCTCTTACAAATGTTCTCTTCAACCCGGACATCCCTGATAGCATGTCCTATGATCGTATGCTGCATTGGACAGGGGCTGGGATTTTTCAGCTGAGGCATCTTGTTAACCCAGCTACGAAACACCTACTACCCTCCGTTGACTTACAAAAGCAATAACAGATTCCTAAAACACTTTTCTATTCCTACTTACAGTTTAGACACTTCTTCGCTACCAAATCCCCCTCCCTCTCCCTGGACAAACCATCAGACTTCGAAATGTTATGTGCCAAAGGCCCCTATGGGCCCCATTTAATTTCTACCATATATAGAATCTTACATGAAGCTAACCCCTTGAAGGTAGATAGTCATCATTACATGAAGAAATGGACTCAGTTTCTCCAACATGACATTTCTCTGTTAGATTGGGAGAGTATCTGGGAATCCACCTCCAGAATTTCCCGTTGTGTCGCACACAAAGAATCTGCATACAAAAATCTATTTTTCTGGTACAAAACTCCAGAACGCCTACATGCATACAACCCGACAACCTCAAAAATGTGTTGGAGATGTAATAAAGCTGTGGGCTCACAATATCACATTTTTTGGGAATGTCCTCTAGTCACCCAATTCTGGGCCCAAATTCAAATGGTTCTGGAGAAGCTGTTGGAGGTCCCCGTCCCCCTAAACCCTATGCATTACATACTGGGTCTACCTGTTCCAGGTATCCACAAATCTAAAAGAAAACTGATGTCCTTCATATTATTAGCGGCTAAAAGAACCATTCCCAAGCACTGGCTCTCTACCTCCTCTCTCACTCTCACGCAAACCCTCTCCACTTTGCCGGATATACAGAGAATGGAACATCTATCCACCGTAGTTGATGATTCAATCCCAAAATTTTCACATATATGGCAGTCATGGGATGAATCGGAATATAGCTCTGAAACATACAGTTCTAATTGAGAGACAGCGGTCTTGTACAGACAATTTATCTTTAGGTCTTTACTGCTTTCACTAAATGTTGACTATGGCACTTCCATTTTCGTGCCTCTGTATTGCTTGTGTACCCCATATAGATAGCGAGAGTATTTATCATTGCAACCAAACCGTACATATAAATATAACTATTCCTTTTTCACCTAGTTGGCTTTCTTAATATCTAACTAATTACATAAGCTTTTACATTTCACCCCAACTATGTATATTTTTCATTGACAATGTATATTTACATCACCTAGAATTGAATGTGCTAATTACATGTTTTTTGTATTATATGTAAAATTAAGGGGAAATGCAGTGCTATAAAGGTGAAATAAATATATAACAATGTGTCCAGTCCATAAGTGTTAACCCTGGTGGTGAATCATGTGTTAAATAAATCATAAATTCTTGTATAAAAAGAAGTCCACTTGTATCAACACTATAGGAAAGACACTTCCGAAGTGGATAGTAAAAAGTCCTAGAAGGACTAGCAGGGATGGTGTGAGTCCGTAGATTTTGTTGAAGTATAATTTTTTTTTTTTAACAACAAGGTTGGTCTTTATTGAAAAAAAATGGTATACAATACAGGATAATTCAAAACAATATAGTGGTCACATAGTGATACATACATGACACACAGAAGGAGCAAGCACATAGCAAATAGTTAGATTAGTTGGTTAATGACGGTAATAATGAGGGGGGAGAGAAAGTGGGGGGGGGGACAATAGGGATGGGGAACGGGATGGGGAAGGGTTGGAGGAAGAAGGGTAGTAACAGGATAAGATGGGGGGAGGGGGGAGGGGGGTCAGCAAGAACACTATACAGTGCACAACAAACAGGAAAGTGTTAAATCATGTTTAAAGGAGACCTCATCCAGGATCAGTCCACGGCTGCCACACTCTCGTGTACTTCTGAGGGCATCCTCTACTTAAATATGTCAGTTTGTATATAGGTAAGACAGCATTGACTGAGTCTTCCCATGCCCTCACCGTGGGAGATCTACGAGAATTCCATTCCATTAATAAAATCTCCTTCTTGGCCTAAAAGAGCAACAGCGAGACTAACAGCTTGGTATATCTAGGTCTTTGGTCATTATCATGTATGCCTAACAAAGCTAATTCAGGCGTCATAGGTATTTCAAGTTGTAGACGAGCGTTAATGCCCTCCATTATGGCAGACCAGTATAAGGATAGCCTGGGGCAAGACCAAAACAAATGGATGTTGGAGCTATCAGGAGACTTACAGCTGGGGCAATCTGGGGACCTCTCTGGGTATATTCTATGCAGTCTCTGAGGCATAAGGTATATCCTATAGAAGAACTTGGCTTGTATTAGTTTATCTCTAGAGGATATCACCAGTCTAAAACTTTCCTCAAAACTTTCCTCACAAGATTCCCTCCGAGGCAGGGATATCAGTCTCCCACCTATTCCAGAGTATGTCCATCTTCGGAGAATCTTTCCGAATAAGAGTTAGATATATCGCAGACAGGGGTTTGGGAAGGGACTCTTGGGCCAGCAATTCCTCAACCGCATCCGATTTAAGATTGGGTGGAGTCGGGAACTGTGCTCAAAAGGCATGTCGCAACTGATGGTAACAGAACAGCATCCATCGAGGGAGACCATTCTTCCAAACTAATTCTTGGAAGGTTCGCAGAGAACCCACCACCACAACATCTTTTAATATTTTAATGTTATACCGGGCCCAAAGCTGCGGGTCAGGGATTGTCCGAAAGTGTGGGAGGGACGGGTTTCCCCACAAAGGGCAGAAAGGGGACTATCTATCCGGGGAAAGAAACCTTCTCCTGGCCAGGCTCCACACCCCAAGAGTAGTTCTGGTAGGGATCAGTAAAGAGGGGTACGCTGAGGCACCTCGGTATATCAGGTTACCTAACTCCTTGAGAGAACCTACAACAGTCGCCTCAAGGCAGACCGCAGCGTTGGCTCTAGACTGCTCCAACCACCACCTGACCGTAACCAATATGGCCGCCCAATAGTAGAGCAACAGGTTGGGCAACGCCAACCCACTGCAATCAACCAGGAGTTGTAGAGTCGATCTAGCCAATCGAGGGGGAAATCCCCGCCACAGAAAGGAACCAATGCAGCTATCCAGTTCTTTGAAGAAGGATCGGGGTATCATTACAGGGCAGTTTCTGAACAAGTAAAGGAAATTAGGAAGATAAATCATCTTTAGAATATTAATTTGTCCTAGTAAGTTAAGTGGTAAGTTAGCCCACCGAGAGTAGTGCTCTTTAAGGCGTGACACTACAGGCTGGATATTAAGGCGTTGGAAGGACTGGGGATCTCGTGTGACCCTAATTCCTAAATAAACAAAGTCGTCTACCCATCTCAACGCTGATTGGGCCGCGGATTGTCTACACTGCGCATCAAGAGGGAATAAGACAGATTTACTCCAGTTGATCCGGATTCCAGAAAACCTTCCGAATTCATCAAAGGCGGCCAGGGCAGCGTGTAGGGAAGGGCCAGCATCTTGCAGGTACAACAAAGTATCATCTGCATATAACAATATTTTCTCCTCCAGAGGGCCAACCCTGAGCCCCTTAATATTTTCCAATTCCCTGACTAAGTAGAAGAATGGGACTTTAAATGAGACACTAGGTCTCCATCCCTATACGTCAGTACATAAAACAGGAGGGTTGGGACCTTAGATGAGGTGAACAAGGAAGGCCAGGGGGACAGTCAAAAATTGCATAAAACACTTTATTGATACATACTAGTGCAATGCCACAATTGGAGTTTAAGTGTAGATTGTAATAACAGGTCATATAGCAGTCACATAATAACTGATACATGGCAGACATAATAAACAGCCCCCAAATGGATGCAGGGAAAATAATCCTAATCTGGAAAAAATATTCACTAGAGTAACATAGAATATTAAGGTAATAAAAAACTTGTAGGTATATGATTGTCTGGCGCATGTCGTAAGCCCGACGCGTTTCGTGTATTGAACACTCTTCAGGGGCGATATAGCACCAGGGTCTACAAAGGAAAAGAACAGTGTGATAAAAACTGTATGGAAAAGAAAAAGCAACCGCCGCCCACAGCTGCTGGGGAGGCCGCCATCTACGTGTCTGCACTAGAAGGAAAGCACAGCGTCAAAAGCCGTGACACTCACGTCAGGGTGAGTGTCACTCAGGGTTCTCATTCAGGCTTAGCCTGCTTCCAGGCAGCATGTAGATCACCGGGTCAGTTCCGGTTGGCCACTTCTCACCATCCTTAGGTAAGGGGGGTTTTACAGGGATATTTCTGTACTTTTTGTTTCAAGCAGGGGCCCCAGTCATATTTTGGGGCTATACCTTATACATTTTACTTTTATTACTTTAGGACCCTATCCCCACCAATTACCAGTGTGAACCACTACTCTCTGGGGACCCTTGTGTTATGTTTGAGTCTCTCCCGGCCCCTCTCTTCTTTGAGCTCCTTCCTCAGCTCCCGGGCCCGGGCTATTTGGCTGCCGGCAGTCGTGGACCCCTTTGGATTCACTATCGCGTGGCATGTGAGTACCCATAGGAGACTAGGGGTTCTGTTTCCCCCCTTTTTTATTCATTTTTTTAAATTCATTTTTTATTAATTTTACTTTTTTTTGCTTTTTCTTTTTCATACAGTTTTTATCACACTGTTCTTTTCCTTTGTAGACCCTGGTGCTATATCGCCCCTGAAGAGTGTTCAATA
The DNA here is from genome assembly GCA_037952925.1 of Lithobates clamitans. Lineage (NCBI taxonomy): Eukaryota > Metazoa > Chordata > Amphibia > Anura > Ranidae > Lithobates > Lithobates clamitans. The sequence continues at coordinate 1,201,254 of JBBGZY010000429.1, forward strand.
CACGAAACGCGTCAGACTTACGACATGCACCAGACAATCATATACCTACAAGTTTTTTATTACCTTAATATTCTATGTTACTCTAGTGAATATTTTTTCCAGATTAGGATTATTTTCCCTGCATCCATTTGGGGGCTGTTTATTATGTCTGCCATGTATCAGTTAGGATGTGACTGCTATATGACCTGTTATTACAATCTACACTTAAACTCCAATTGTGGCATTGCACTACTATGTATCAATAAAGTGTTTTATGCAATTTTTGACAATTCCCTGACTAGAACTGCCAGGGGTTCCAAGGCCAGAGCAAAGAGGCTGGGGGATAAAGGGCATCCCTGCCGGGTCCCCCTCTGAAGGAGAAAAAAATCTGAAAGAGTATTATTGACCCGAATTCTTGCCCTAGGGGCTTTATATAACAACTCTAGCCAATGTAGAAACCTAGGTCCCACTCCAAATTTCCATAACACCGCCCATAGGTACCCCCATTCAACGGAGTCAAAAGCCTTCTCCACGTCCAGAGAGGCTATGACTCTTGTGCCTTCGTTATGATGGGATGTGGCCAAATTTAGAAACAAGCTCTACTAAGTAGTGACAGTTCTCTCAAGGTATCCTGCCAGGGAACATAAGCTCCCTGATTAGGAGACAGTACATATTCAGCCTCCCCTAACTGTGCCTGTTCTTCCAGTTGCCTCAGACACTGCGCAGACTATCTTTTCTTAGCAGCTATGCGAGCCATATATGTCCCCCTAAGCCATGACTTAAGGGTATCCCAAACTACTAAAGGTCCAGCAGAGCCCGCGTTTCCAATCCGAAAGTTACACAGTGCCTCTGGCATCTCCTCCTGTATATCCGGGTCCATAATCCAGTATTTGGACAGCCTCCAAACACCGACATCCACCACCTCAGAGAGCCCAAATGTGATAGATACCGGAGCGTGATCCGAAATTCCGCACGAGAGAATCTCCGCAGAGACTACTCTACGCAGTAAAGCCGACGAGGCAAAGGCCAGGTCAATGCGGGACAAGGTCTGGTATGTGGTGGATAGGCACGTGTATTTCCTATCAGAGGGGTGAAAATGACGCCTAACGTCTGTCATGTGGAAGGTGGAGGCCCAGCGGGACAACCCCAGCTGCTGTGGACCGGAAGCATGCAGTCTGTCCATCCCCGGAGAGGGAGTCATATTGAAGTCACCAGTAAATAATACATTCTCGATATTATAAAGTGTAACCTGCTGCATCAGCACATGGAGCATGTCTATATCGGCTGGAGGGGGGAGATAAAGGCCCACAATCACAATAGGGACCTCTGAAATCAGGGCATGAAGGATCACATATCTACCCCCCGAGTCGATCCTAACATCCAGGAGCTGAAAGGGCCGGGATTTGTGCACTAGAACACTAACTCCTCTGGCATAATTAGAGTAAGGTGCGTGGTAGTGAGAACCCACCCAGGCTCATTTTAAACTCAAAATACGGGATCCCACCAGATGTGTCTCAAGAAGCACACACACCTAGGGGCGAAGTTTCCGCAAATATAGCGGAATTAAGACCCCTCACATTCCACGCCACCACTAAGCATGTAGCCATGATGAGGGGAAAGCAAATATCTGCAACAGGGCTGCGAGCAGTGGCACCATGAGCCTGAGCAGCCAAAGAAAGCAGCCCAAGACCACAACCACCCCACAACCCTGCAACAGTGCATTTAAATGAGCAGAACCATAAGGACCAGTAATATAGTTAACCAACATTAACACCCAACTCAGGTTAGCAAGTGCCAACTCCTCCCTCCCCCCACCCTGTGCCCCTCAGAACAGTGAGGAGCACTTAAATCCCAAAAAGCCCATAGTCAAGGGACCATCTATCAAGTTGGGGTCGTGCGACCGAAAACAGAAGCTACTACATTACCAATGGCAGGAAGTCCAGGTGTGAGTAAACATAGGGAGACTCATCCCTGAGCAATGGAGTAGTATAATTGAAAAGAAAAAAACTAACATTCACCTGCCTGAGCAGGGGCTCACACTTATTGATCTGTTGCAATGTATAACAAATATTATATGGAAGAGTACCAATTCGTAAAATCCAGAAAGGGTAGATCAGGATAAAATAGGGATCCCAGCCACAGTTCTATGAACCTGATCTGTATCCAGATGTCAGTCACACTCCATACTTCTTGGTGGGTATATGCACTGATCAGTCATGAGTCAGGGTGGGTTATGCTCACCCCGTGCATCTCCCCAATAAAGAACCTTTAACAGCATTAGTAGAGTGTATGAGACAAGAACAGGGTACAAATATAGAGAATGCACTGGGTGCTTCACACCCTATAACATCAAAAAACAAGGCCGATCCCAGCAAGAGAATATATACACGACAGGTGGTCCTCACCAGCACCCTATGGTGGCAAGGTCTCCAACCAGGCAACTGCATCTTTAGGATTGGTGAAGAAGCGGACCGTCTCACCGTCCACCACCCGGAGCTTTGCGGGGAACAATATGCTATATTTCACTCCTCTCTTCCTTAGGCCGGCCTTGACAGCATCGAAGGAGCGGTGCTGCCGCTGGGTCTCCATGGTGTAGTCCGAGAACAAGAGAAGTTTGATGTTCTGGTAAGGTAATTCACCCGCAGACCGAGAGGCCCTCAACAGCTCATCATGAACCTGAAAGTTTAATAACCGGAGAATGAGAGTGCGGGGAGGGGCTCCTTCTGGTCCGGGTCTAGGTGGGACACGGTGCGCTCTCTCGACCGCGAAATAAGGGGAGAGCTGTACAGATGGCAGCAGAGAACGCAGCAAATCCTCTGTGAATAGGGCCGGTGATCTCACCTCCACACCCTCTGGGAGACCCACAATACGTAAGTTGTTCTACCTGCTGCGGTTCTACGCGTCCTCCGCTCTGTATTCAAGAGCCTTAACCTTCGTTTGGAGGGTGTGGATGGAAGCTGCATGATCTGTCACCATATCCTCCACCGATCCCACGCATCGCTCAGCCTCCGACACTCTGGACCTAATTTTATCAAAGTCCTGCAGCAACAAGCCCACATCCAGCTGAAATGTAAAAAGTGTACTAAAGCGCTGATATCCTGAGTGGATGGTGAACTAAGTGTAAATAATAGTGAAGAAATGTGCAATAATATCAGGGACTAAAATATAAATAATTAATGTGCCCACAATTCTCAATAAGTGAAATATAGGAAATTACCAAATAATTAAAAGCATCCCTTATGTGACAAAAGTGCTCTGATTGACACTGAGATAAAAACAATAATAATTAATATAAGTGCGCTGATAATCAGCTTCCTAACAAATATGAAGTAAAATAAGTGACAGGTGATACCAATCAAAAATCCAAAAATTATTAAACTAATAATAATTAAAGAATATATATATAGCTATCTTCACAAAAACATCCAGGTAAATTTCAGAAGAAAAATTAATAAGGAATATAGCAGCAAACATATAAAGATCTCAATCCTTAATACATCAAACAATTGGTTTTCCATATGTTCAGAAAAAAAAAATCCATTATACTAGTTTTGGCCGATTTTCTTCCATCAAACAATCAAAACCGGGGCTGCACATCTCAGACCTGCAGTCCTGAGGCTTAATGGATGGTAAATTAAATCCTCCCAATTCGTATTTAAAATAATGCAAAGAGATAAAAAAAGAGAAATATCATTGCGCAATGAAGCTACTTGATAGAATCCTCTGCATCCGCAGCATAATCACTCACATTTCAAAGGAAGAATCAACAACGCTTGTAAAACTATCAGGGAACATTTTGTTTTCCTTCCTCTCACCGCTGACACTGTGTATCAGATGACGTCACTGGCTCCTCCTGATGCGTTGCATCACATGTCACGTGACTTTATCCCTGGATAAAGTCACGTGGCATGTGATGCAACGTGTCGGGAGGACCCAGTGACGTCATCCAATACACAGTGTCAGTGGTGAGAGGAAGGAAAACAAAACCCTTCCTGATTGTTTCACAAGCACATCCACCTGAACCTCCTCTATTTTAGAGGCCAAAGCAGATTGGCAAGTGGTGACAGCAGCCTGGCACGAGGTAACGGCTGCCATGATCTCAGGTATTCCCGGAGTAGCAGCGAGGAAGTCCGCCTTGTGGTCTGTTTGCAACTCCATATTAGAATCGCGCGCAGGAGAACCCGGAGAGCAGGAGAGCGGGCCGCTGTCCTCAGGGATATTCGGAGGAAATTTCAGTTTCTTATCCCACTTCTGGATGCCGGGAGTTCTGGAAGGCATCCAGACACCAGGGGACTCTCCAGTGAGCACAGTTTCAATGTAGTGATGAAAGTTCAAGCGATACTCCAGGAGCTCTCAGGGGACACGTCTACTCAGTCTGCCATGCTGGCCACGCCCCTGTTGTTGAAGTATAATCAATTAAGGGGGGTGATGTTAATGGGGAGGGCTTCCATCTTGGTAGCATTGATTTTGTAACCAGAGATAGCACTAAAGGCCGTTAGAATATTATGGAGTGAGGGTAGGGATGTGTGTGGATGTGTGAGCGTCAGGAGGACGTCATCCGCAAAAGAGGGATCGTTTGTATTCTCTTTGTCGCAAGCATACTCCAGTGACGTTAGGACTATCGCGTATAGCAGCAGCCAGGGGTTCTAAGCTGAGAACAAACAGTAAGGGCGATAGGGGGCACCCCTGTCTGGTACCGTTACTGGGGGAGAATGAAAGGGATATATGAGATGATAGTTGTACCTGGGAGGTGGGATAAGAGTAAAGGGCTTGGAGGGCTTGTATAAAAGGTCCAGAGAAGCCATATTTTGCCAGAATTGTGAACATATAGGGCCAACTGAGGCGATCAAATGCGTTCTGAGCATCTAGACTTAGTATCAGGGCAGGGGTTTTTGTTCTGGTTAGTAGATCAATTAGGTCAATAGTGCGCCTAGTGTTATCTCCTGCATGCCTTGTGGGGACGAAACCTACCTGGTCTCTATGTATTAGTGATGGTAATATTTTTGATAGTCTGTTTGCTAATGTTTTGTGAAGATTTTATAATCCAAGTTTAATAGGGTAATAGGGCAATAGGGCAATAGTTATCAGAAATAGACGGGTCTTTGCCTGGCTTAGGAATAATCATGATATGTGCATGCAAAAACTGGGAATGGGGCAAAGTACCTTTGAGTAGGGAGGAAAATAAGTTTAACATGTGTGGAGCTAGAGTTGGGAAAAAGGTCTTGTAGTACGAATAGGGGAGACCATCAGGGCCTGGGGCTTTGTGTAAGAGGAGTAGTCTAATCACGTCTGCTAGTTCCTCAACAGTAATTGGTGAATTGAGTGAGGATCGCTGCTCTGGAGACAATTGTGGAAAATGGAATGATGATACAAAGGTGTCAAACTTCTCTTGTGTGAATTGGGTCAGTGGGTCTGAGCATAAACAATTATAAAGTTTGTTATAGAAGTCCCCAAAGACCTTTGACATGGTCTGGGGGAGTAAGTTGGTGTGCCGTCGGATTGTACTATATGATCAGGGATAGATAGGGATGGGCGTGGGTTTAATTTGTTAACTAGCATTCTATGTGGCTTATCTGTATATTCATAAAACCTCTGCCCTGACCATAACATGGCCCTAGAAATTTTACTCATATCCAAAGCCTTAATTTGATTTCGGATAGATGCCACTGTACGTAATCTAGCTATTGTGGGAGATTGAAGTAAATGCATCTCCGCTGTACGTAGTCGGTTCAGAAGCTCCGATCATTGTTGGGTTAATTCTCACTTCTTATGTAAAGCAGCAGAAATGCATTCGCCTCTAAAGAAGGCCTTGTGGGCCTCCCATAGGGTAGAGGAGCTCGACACAGAGCCTTCATTTAGCTGAAAGTATTCTATAAGCTTCGATTGGAGTTGGTTTTTAGTAGTATCCTTTCGCAGAAGGGACTCATTAAGTCTCCAGTGGCATGTCTTAGGTAGTGCAGAGTGTATAGCTAGATCTAGCGTTATGGGGGCATGGTCAGACTATCTAATGGGGCCTATTTCAGAATCAACTAAATGGGGTAATAGAGGTGCAGTGAGCAAAAAATGGTCTAGACGAGAGTACATTTTGTGTGGAGGGAAGTAGAAGGTATACTGCCTATGTGTGGGATGTTTCACTCTCCATGCATCAAACAGGTTATATGAGCGTGTTAGTTTCCGAAATGAGGTGGACAGTTTGTGGGCTTGAAGTGATGGGGTGTTTTGAAAGAGTGCGTGTCTGTCTTTGCTGGGGGACATGCACAAGTTAAAATCGCCTCAAACTGATGTAAAGGGTTGTGGGGATGTGTGTAATCTCTCGAAGATCTTTGTGAGGAATCTGATCTGCCCCGAATTAGGGACATAGACATTGAATAATGTGAGGTGCGTTTTTTGGTGGACACAGTTCAGGAGGATATACCGACCATGGGGGTCCAATATTGAGGTTATAATTTTTAATGGACAAGAGTGTTTGATCAAAATGGCTACTCCTGCTTTCCCTGAGGGATCAGAGGCTATAAAAGTAGTAGGAAACAATTTGGAGGCAAACTTGAAGCGGGGCCAGCGTTACAAAAGATTAAGTAGATATGCCTGTAGCTCTTTATCAGGGACTCCACGGATCCGCAGATTCGAACGACGTTCTCAGTTCTCCAGATCTTCTTGCTGAAGTTGTATTTGGGAGACTGTGTGTTTAAGGAATGCATTTTCTTCCTCCAGTGCGTGCATATATTGTACAGTCTCGTCAAATTTAGTTTCCAAGGTGGCAGTGCGCTCTCCAAGCTGATCAATCTCCCTCTGAGCTCCTGAGCAATCTTCCCAACCTCTTTAGCTATATTGCATGTCAAATCCTGTAGAAGTGTCTGTAGTTTCAAGTCTAAGACCTCCACTGTGACTGCCTCAGCGGGATTTGTCTGCTGGGAGGTATTTCCCGTGTGAAAGATACCTGGAGTGGAGGTTAATAGTTCTGCGGCATCCGTCGGTTCTGCGGATGTATTAGAGTCAGGGGAATGCAGTTTATATAGGAATAGCTCCATGTTTTGTGCGGACTTTGATGTTGTTGGTGGTATAAAACCTTGGTATATGTTTTTCTGAAATCCTACTTTGCCCATGTAGTGCCTGGAGATGATCCTTTGGTTGTGAAAGCTGACGAAGCAGTGCAGGATCCCTTAGGAAAGGAGCGGGGGCCGGAGTGAATTTATAACATGTCCTCCATCGGTGCTAGTCGCACCTGCACCCCCCATATTTGACACTTCAGGGGCTGAATTTGGTTAACTAAAGTCTTGGGGGGGTGCCCATTTAAGAGCCTGCTAAAATATAATAAAAGGTAAGCTGAAAAGATAGCTAGCGAACAACTGCAGTTGGTATATAAGTAAGTTTTCTCTTTCTTAGGGCCAGGTATATTCACACAAGTACTGAGGAGTATTGCTATGGAGTATTGTACCTAGGTGAGGAGGAAGATGAGACTGACTGCAAAGACCGCAGGACAGCTGTGAATCTGTGATGTAGCAGGCTGGATGTCAGGGGATCTCAGGCAGGCCTTCGTTTGTGTTGGTGTCCATTACCCCTGCAGAGAGATCGCCACAACTGAAGGAGAAGCTCCGTGCATCTCAGAAATCTAGGCCGGAGGGTGCTGGAGGACCCTCAGCCCGCCGCCATCTTACGGCCTATAGGCCGCAAGATGGCGGCGGGCCTCGGGCCTGTATAATCGGCCGGTGGGGACGCTCAGGTGGGCCTCCGCTGGTCTGCAGTATAAAAGCTAACTCCGTGGATGCAGGCACGAGGGTGTCTGGATGTTCCATCGCTAGTCCCGCTGTCCGTGGAACCCCAGAGCGGGGATGATGTAGGCCTTGCGGGCCGCAAGACAGCGGTGGCTCTCTGGCTGAAACTGTCTGCAGGTCAGGCAGGAGGACGGGCTGCTGGTCGGATTCTCCACCGCAGGCTGTGGCCGGGATAGGGGACGTCTGTGGATCAGCTAGCTGGTCGGCGAGGTAGCGGAGGAGGCTTCGTAGGCCTCAAAATGACGTTGATCCCAGGCCATGAGGAGGGGGCCAGGAGATTCCACGATCAGCCGGCTGGGTCTATCAATAATGGCAAGATGAGACCAGAAGCCGCCCAGGGGGTCCCCAGGGTACAGATGATAGTTCTCCCGGGATGTCTGCAGCCAGGATGGCAATAGATTGCAGTCAGGCTTGTGGAGCTCTGTGTCCACACGTCCTCCTCGGTTTGCTGCTAGACACGCCCCCCATATTTTAGGCTTCTAAGTAATTTTTTAGCAACAAAATGCAGATTTTTACATGTATGAGGGAAATGTCAAAGTCAGCCCAATAGGCAAGTGGTTAATTAGCTGATGTACGGTTTCCTTTAACCACCAATGAGATTTCAGCTTTCATCAGTTTAGTGTAGATGAATGAATAAAAACAAGTTTCTCATTGTTTGCTTTGGGCCTTACACTTTGCATATTTAATGTCATATGTTTGATAACATTAATATATGAAAACGATAGGATTCCTGGTTTCTCAGATTGCACTTGAATTTGCATAAATCATGATGAGGTCATTGAATATTCATAGATTCCTGGAGAAGCTTTGCCGCAAATAGAGGATTAGAAAATGCAAATATTGTGCAGTGATTTGTAAATGACTATTTTCTTGTGCAAACACTCCTCTTATTTTCATCAATGAAACACTTTCTATAACTGCATTAGATGACTTAATGACATACATATTAGCCAACATCAGACTTCTTACAGTATTTTAAATCATTGCCAGAAAAGATAAAAAGTGTACTTGGTTTTCTGAAGATATGAGGTTTAAAAAGTATCAAATTCCAATTACTAATAATTATATTCCAAAATGCAAAATGCATTTGAAGGTTGTGAAAGTGATAAAAAGATGTAAGAGAATAATAAAATAAGTACATTTTGTAAAGCATAATGTAAAATGTATAACTTTGGTAATGACAGATATTAAAGTAACGGCTTGCAGAAGGCAATGCCAAGCTTTTAGTCCTCTAAGTAAAATTATTACCACCTTCCTCTCTGCATTATCAGAATGGTGTGTGGGTTGACAGATTGCAGGATAATCTGAGTACATTAACTGTACATGTATTTTTCAACTTTTAGGACTTGATGTTGCAAAATAAAAGTAAACCTAAAAGGCTGGTTCACACAAGATGCTGAAAACACACGAAAAAGCAGTTCATGATAAAAAAAAAACAATACCAATTAAAAAGAGCTGTTTACACCAAATGCACTGCATTTATATGCGTTATAAAATATTTTTATTTGCTGAATTACATTTTACTATATTAATGATCAATCCTATGCAAATCCTCTAAATAAACCTAAATAGCTATAAAATGCATCTCAGGATCTAATGTATACACATACATTAAATTCAGCCTAGTGTGAGTGGGGTTGAGTTATTAAAGGAGTGAATCATGATTACTTTTGAAAGTGAATTTTCACTTATTTTAATGAATGAGGAGCAATGGTCTGCATTTTCAAATTTCAATGAAAGAACATCTGTGCTCTTTTCCCTATTGCCCCGTACACACAGTCGGATTTTCCGATGGATAATGTCCGATCGGAGCGTGTTGTCGGAAATTCCGACTGTGTGTGGGCGCCATCGGACATTTTCCATCGGATTTTCTGACACACAAAGTTGGACAGCAGGAGATAAAATTTTCCGACAACAAAATCCGATCGCGTCAATTCCGACCGTGTGTGGCCTGTTCCAACGCACAAAGTGCCACGCATGCTCAGAAGAAATTCCAACACGGGACAGCTCGTTCTAGTAAACTTAGCGTTCGCAATGGATACAGCACTTTCGTCACGCTGCAATGTTCAAAATGGTTTAATACAGCGCACTCTCTTCTTCTTTATAATGTGACAAGAATTAAATAGTTTTGATGCTCATATTCACACACACTTCTCACAAACTTGTATTTGTGTTGTTTTAGTGGGATTCCCTGAATATATTGTTATTAGTTGTCACATCTGACAGTTTTATATTTTTTATTTTTATTTTGGATTTTAAGCTTTTTTTTTTATTTAATGTTTGGATTTTTTCCAAGGCTGATCTTTGTTCAATGTTATTTTTATTTTTACTCCAGAATATTTTTGGGTGTGTTTTGTGTGTCAAGTTACCCCAACACCATTGATATCTTTTATTATTTAATCTCAAGGAGATTGTTTGTTGTTGGTGTCCCTTGTTCATTTCACATTGTATATTTGAAATGTACCTGAATCCTCACAAACAAACTGTCCTTTTTGAAGTAAAACACAAAGGAGAGTATAATTCAAAACAAAAATCCTTTATTAAGGGATCAGAACCAAACAAAGAGGAAGGCAACACTGGATCAACAAGAGAAATTAGCAAAGCCTGGGACCCCCACGGCAGACATCAATTCTTCAACCTCAAAATTGGTGGCCTGAGGAGTCCATATGTAAGGGAGGGCAGTCTGGTCCGGGATTCACAGAGACTTGGATAGCAGCAGATGACATCTGTGTCCGCAGGCTGTGGTACCACAAGAGGCTGCATTTTTTGGCCCACCAGACTGGATCCAGGGTCCTCACTGTCTGGTCTTCCTTTCACACTTCCTTCCGGGCTGTGGCTGTGCAGTTGGAGATGTGGCAGGAGGAGGATTAGGACCTGGAGGAGGAGTAGGACCTGCAGGAGGAGGAGGAGGACCATCCCAAAGCTGTGTGTGAGGTGTAATTTGGCCCCTCATACCTTTCGCCAGAGCCTCAGATATGAGGGCCTCACACATGGCTTTTTGGCCCTCCTCCATCCTCTGCATTTTATAGGCAATGAATGCAGCAATGTTCTCCTGCCTGGTGTGTGGTGCTTCCAGGACCTCTGTAGCCCTCCAAAAGAATCTGATACCCACCTCCTCAAGGGTACTCCTCCTACTGCCACTTTCTGTTTCCAGGGGGGGTTGGAGGGACCTGCAGATCAGCCAGCCGGCTCCGCCCGGCCACCTCCTGGCTGAGACTTCCCTGTGTATGAAAAAGGGACATAGTTGTAATGTTTTGCATCATCAATCACAATCCTTAATTAGTACTCCCAACTAACATATAGTTCACATCATTGATTGGACAAGCAGAAATATTTAGAGGAATGCTATACCTGGCTCAATCTGGGCTCCTCCACATGTGGCCTGGAAGGCCCAGTTTGGGCGTCAGAAGCCTCAGCCGGGGGGGAAGGAAGCGTGGAAGGAAGACTGGAGAGGGATGGCCTGGGTTCAGTCTGGCCTGCCAGAAAGTGCAGCCTGTCGTAGTACAACATCCTGGGGACATAGATGTCACCTGCTGCACCGGATCTCTGTGAATCAAGGACTTTATTGCGCTCCCTCAGATATGTGCTCCTCAGGCCACCAATGAAAATCTTTAAAAAAGTGATGTCTGCCGTGGGGATCACCTGCTTCACAATTTCACACAATTGCTCCAGTGCTGCCTTCCTCTTTGCTTGGTTCTTGTAATGGGGGTGGTTAATCTCCCACAGACAGGGCAGCTCCCTTAGCATCTCTATGAAGACTGAAATGAAGTCCTTATCTTTCAGTACCATATCCATGTTCACTGTAAGACACAACACAAGACAAAGCCTAATGTCACACAAAACTCTCCTAATCTTGTTACAATATAGGCCTCAATCTAGAAGCAGTATAGGCACAAGTTTGTCTCTTACCTTCGTTCTTACGATCGCCGCGTCCAATGCTCCTTCCTCCGCTCACAGATCAAACGTAATACGCACGCGTGTTACGCTTTATATACACTGCGCATGCGTGTAACTCCACCCGCCCCTGACGTTCTTTCTAGTGTATTCCCCACCCCTTTTCGTTCGGCGCAGTGGGGGAAGAGCATGATGGCGGACATACAGCAGGTGCGGGCTAATTGTAGCAACGAGGAGGAGGAGGAGGAAACCCCGGATCCAGGCACGTCCCGATCCAGAAGGAGACGTTTTAAGGCCACAAATATGTCGTTTGGGGAGATGTTGGAGATGGTCGACATCATGAGGATGTCCGACTATGACGGAAAATATGGGCCTTACCCCAACCCGAACATCCGAAAGGCCAAGATCATGGCGAAAGTGGTCAGGAGTCTAGAGCGGAATTTCGGGGTACGAAGGTCTAAAGATCAGCTCAGGAAGCGGTGGTCAGACCTGAAGTTGAGAGAGCCAGAGCAGTACCGAAAGATCCGGAGAGTGCTGCAAAAAAGTAAGTAGTTGTGCTGTGTTCCTATTCTTTCTGTCTTTATTACGTTCGTTCTGCTCCATATGCTTTTATTAGTTGTAACGTTTCAAAAGGTCAACTTTAATGTTCATGGGCACATTATTCGTTCGTATCAAACATTTTTCTTTCGGCCTCTAGAACACCATTGTTTAGGCCATATGCATTTTCACACATTTTTGGGGGCCTACTTGGATGCCAAATATTTGTTTGTGTAGATGGGTTTGTTACTAGAATGAAATGCCAACTAAATTGTGTGTAAGGAGAGGACACTGAGCAGCTGTTTTCACATCTGGACACTGGAGCACTAGTGTGGGACACAAGAACACCATTTTTATTAGGGGGGGCCACACATCTGTGAAGCTTGTACCAAACAGGTAAAGTATTGCAGCTTGACAAAGGGCAATAAAAAATATACATCTTGGAACTCGGCTAAAATAGACAATTGTACCCCACTCCCGAGCAATGTTTCCTATTTCTAGTTCTGCCATCAAATATCTGTGTGCTAATTATACCATTTTTGTTTTACATAGGGGAGAAAAGACTCGGAGGACAACCCTCATCCCAGGAGACCAGAGACCCCCCCCTCTGGAAGAAGGGGAAATACCCCCAACCCAAGCGGAGCAGGAGGAAGAAGAAGACGTGGTGGAGATTGGCACCACAACAGGTGAGTGTCTGCGACCACAGGCTCAGGTAAAAGAGATGGCTGGTGGCAGATTTTTGAGACCTGTTTTTTTTGTTCTTTATCTCTTTTTAGGTGATCGTGATCCAGAACGCTTTACATCTGAAAGTGCCCAGATACTGATCGGGGAGATCATGGGGTGTAATCTCCAATTGCAAAACATCCAGCAACAAACCAGTGATGTTATTATAAAAAATAATAACATCATTGATGTTTTGGGGCAAATTTAAACCCCACAAAATCACCTGTTTTATCGTACCAAAATTTTTTAAATGTTTAGAAAAGCCAAATTTGGAGGATGCACACAGTGTGCCAACATGTGCTATCTGCCATCACGGGATATCAATGGACGCGTTTTGGGGGAGCAACTCCTTCCTCAATTATAAAGTAGCGTTGAGGAAGGGCTTGCTCCCCCAAAACACGTCCCTTGATCCCCCCTGATGGCAGATAGCACATGTTGACATTCGTAAATTGGTGTGCATCTTCCAAATTTGGCTTTTCCAGGGGTGATTTCCCCCCATCTGAACGCTTTATCAAACCCAGTTCCTAAATACTGATGTCTGATATAGCCTTCAGGTTTTACCTAATGTGAACTTTGTAAGTTCAAGTTTTTTGGCTTTCTTGTTGGTTTTACACAGGCCTGTTTTATCTAAAAATGGATATTTTGATTTTTCATAATGCTACTGCAAACATTGTTATACAACAAACATGTTGGTTTGTTTTAAAAACCTTTGGGAAATGCACATGTGATTGTGCAGGTATAAAAATGTGCCTTACTCAAGAATGTGTGGATTATTGTCTCAACACTACAACACTTTTGGGGTGATGTAATTGCTGTTTTATGCAAAAACGGGGGTTATTTCCTAAGGGCAAATCCTCTTTGCACTACAAGTGCAGGTTCAGTGCAGTTGCAAGTGCACTTGTAGTGAAATGTGTTTTTGCATTTAGGAAGTACCAGCCAACACTGTTTTTTATAAGGTTACCCAATCACGACATTTTCTGCACTCAACACATTTCTGTCAGGGTCAGCTAAAACAAACACAAGCAGTAAATGTCCACAAATAATTTCTTTTGGTTGTTTTTTTATTTGAAAAAGGTGTCACAGATTGTCTGGCATATTGATAGCCCCCCTACCCGCAAAGAACTCCAGGTAGCGTAACCGGACATCACGGGCATTCAGGGAGGGCAAGCCAGGACGGCCACTTTCAAGCGCCGTCAGTGTTGATGGATTAGGGATTCCGGCCTCGGGCCCAACTGAGCCAGCATAGTTGGCTGAATGTTTTCTTAAAAAATTATGGAGAACACAGCAGGCAAGTATTATATGGTTCAGTTTATACTCCGCCATATGGATGGGTGTCAGAAATAATCGGAACCGGCTGGCCAGGATTCCAAATGTGTTCTCCACCACTCTTCGGGCTCTGGCCAGCCGGTAATTAAAAACCCTCTGTTCCGGGGTGAGGGTCCTCATCGGGAATGGTCGCATCAGGTGGTCCCCCAGCGCAAATGCTTCATCAGCAACAAACACAAATGGGAGACCTTCAACATTGTCCTCTGGAGGTGGCAAGTCCAAGCTGCCATTCTGGAGACGCCTGTAGAACTCCGTCTGGGCGATCACTCCACCATCGGACATCCGGCCATTCTTCCCCACGTCCACATACAAGAACTCGTAATTAGCCAACACCACCGCCAACATCACTATACTATTAAACCCCTTGTAATTATAATAGTATGAGCCCGAGCTGGGTGGTGGGACGATGTGGACGTGTTTCCCATCAATTGCCCCTCCGCAGTTAGGAAAGTCCCACCACTGGGCAAAGTGGGAGGCCACAGTCTGCCATTCCTGTGGCGTTGAAGGAAACTGTTGAGGAAAAAAAAATAAACCTTACTATTTTTTCACAGAAACATGGCAAGCAGATTAGACACAAACATTATGGGGTAACCTCCAGATAGCATTTACTAAGGGGAATTTAACAAGGCCAAAGTATAAGGTACACCTATCATATTCCCCCTCCCCCCTCTCATGGGCCATTTCTAACATTATAGGGGGGGGAACTCTTGGACAGGTAACCCTCTTCACTTCATTGAGAGATGAATGCCTAAATACAGGGTATTACTTGGAACAGCCCCTCCTTAGTTACACTATTGGCAGACCACTGGACAAGTAAGAAGTGTCATAAAACAAAGATATAAATACACACTGTACACATTTGAGGACATTTGAACATTCTGCTATTACCTATCAAGATAATAATAGGATACAAAAACTTTAAACAGTACCATTGGAAAGTATACAGGCAGGCCCTTGCACTACATGCTTTGGGGAATTCATCCATAAATCTGACCAGTAAAGAGGTGGGTATAGTGTGTATGGGTTTGGCAAAGTCAGCAGATAGATGATTGAGGATAGAGAATTGGGATCAGCTGACTTAGCAGTTGGGGGGGAGGGTTAAAAAAAATTTGGGAACACCACAAAAAAAAGCCTCTGGCACTCTGCCTGAATTTAAATCAAAAATAACATTTCCAAACATTTTAGGGGGTGTTTGGGGTAAAGCACTACTATGGAGCTGATAAAATACATTGTTAAGTGACTACATGAGGTGAATATAGGCCAGGAGACACCATGCTGGGGAGGTTATTGAAGGGCAAATATGTATGAAGGACATAAAATAATAATTACCTAAAAATCCAGCATGCATGAGAACAAAGGGGGCATTCACAGCATATTACAATCATGGTAATTAGGGAATGAGGGAAGAAATACAATATATTATCAAACATTCAATACAATAAAATGTGATATAAAAGGATAAAAATCTTACCTTCATATACTCCTTCTGCAGGACCTGTATGATGGCAGAACAGGTCTCTGGGATAATGATCCCCAGAGCCTGGGGGGAGATGCCTGTCGAGAACTTCAAGTCCTGCAGACTTCTCCATGTGGCCAAATACCGCAAGGTAGCGACCAACCTCTGCTCTGCAGTGATGGCTTGCCTCATGCAGGTATCCTGCCTGCTAATATAGGGGGTCAGCGAAGCCAACAAACGGTGAAACACGGGGTCCGTCATCCTGAGAAAGTTCCTGAAATCATCAGGATTATTCTCACGGATCTCACAGAGCAAAGGCATATGACAGAACCGGTCACGCTGAAGCAACCAATTCTTGGTCCATGAACTCCTCCCCACCCTGTTCATGGACTGGACTTGTGTCAAGGTCAGGACCCCAACACCAAGCCCCCGCACAGCACGAACTCTACGAGGAGTACGCATACGAAACATGGC
Source organism: Lithobates clamitans (assembly GCA_037952925.1). Classification (NCBI taxonomy): domain Eukaryota; kingdom Metazoa; phylum Chordata; class Amphibia; order Anura; family Ranidae; genus Lithobates; species Lithobates clamitans. The sequence continues at coordinate 1,217,415 of JBBGZY010000429.1, forward strand.
TAGAAAACGGTCGGCTGCTCAGAATGAAGTAACAGAACGCACTGAAGAACAGCAAGGCCTGCGAAGAGCGACCTGAAAAACAGCAACGAGCAGGCAAGATCACACAGAAAACTCCGATACGAACTGACTGCACGCACTGAAGAGCAGATACAAACCCACAAGCACAAACTGAACGTCAGAAAACGATCTGAAAGCCACGAGTCTGAAAAAGCGCGAATCGTCTCTCACCAAACTTTTACTAACACGAGATTAGCAAAAGGAGCCCAAAGGGTGCCGCGCTTGGTTCTGAACCGGCCTTTTCTAGTCTCGTCGTACGTGGTGTACGTCACCGCGTTCTTGGCGATCGAAAATTCCGACAACTTTGTGCGACCGTGTGTAGGCAAAACAAGTTTGAGCCAACATCCGTCGGAAAAAAACCTAGGATTTTGTTGTCGGAATGTCCGAACAAAGTCCGACCGTGTGTACGGGGCATATCTGTTCCACATATGTTATAGGCCCGAGCAACATACAAAGTCATGATAAAAATATACTTCTATAAAACAAGGCATTGTGATAAGACCCATATCTTTCATATAAAATAAATAACTGGGCTCCAAGTGTGCAATGAATTAATTCATAGCGAAAGCAGAGTTAGCAACAGAATCTATAGATCCAATATTGTTTTCCAGCCAAACGTTCTCGCACTTCTAGAGAATAGTCACTGCACTGATTCCCATATAGGCTGCAAAGTCATTCAAAGTAAAAGTAAAATATCATTCACATCTGGCTCCACTGAAACAGTAATGATTTGTGACACCAGTGATCATTGTGTGCTGGGCTTTGTTTTGGAACCAATAATTGCTTTGGTGTCGTGGCTGCCAAGCAACCTCAGATTCAATTTTCTTTTTATAAATGCTTTATTTAAGGGGTACAGAGTCAAAACTGTTGCCACACAGTGGTACACAATCTGGGTGTGAGGGCTTGGACTTGAATCTGGAACCTGTGCTGTGTCTGGCAGCACCTCTTCTCACTGAGCTACCTGAGATGCTAGACAGTAACCTGTCTGATCTATCAAATAAGTCTTCTTATTTTTCCATTCAATTACATATCCTTTACTTCTCTTGGCATTTCAGGTCCCTTTCACATTTGCTTGCCCATTGCTGTATGTGCTGATCCTACTGCCGGACCATTACCTCAGCTCCTGGTTAGATGCCTCCGCCTTGTTCTCGGCTCCATGTTCATGGGTTGGCATACAGGGTGGTTTTGCCAGATACAGTGGTGGTGCATTTATTGTGGTTTTGCCCCTTTTTTATATATTTTTATTACCTTTCCAATCTACCCATCTCTCCCCCCCACTTAAGGCTTAGTTTTCTGGTTATGTATTTTCCAGATGCAACCAGACGTACATCGCATTGCTCCTGATGAGTTGAGGGTTCCACGAAACGCGTAGAGCTTCTTAGATGCGACGTCATCATACTGATATCACCTTAATACCCATTGGGGTCTCTTTAGGATCATGAATGATTTTATATCTTCGTTTTATATATTGCCCATGTGGAATAAGGGAGGATTAATTGTGTTAATGGAAATTATTAAATGTACAATTATGTATGATTATGGTATGGTACATATTCATTATCTGTTTTATATGAATATATTTGTACACACCTATTTATTAAACATTATTGTTATCTTTTCTATCTGGTTGTCAGCCAATGCCTCATTTAAAGTCCCGACTCCCCCTCTTTGACCACCTGTCTGATCTATTGGACAATCCTGCCTTTTATCTTGAATTCTGCTGAACCTTGAACTCTTTGCTCCTTCCATGAACTTCCTGATTTAAGCCATAGCCCTGAACATTCTGTTTACCAGATTATTGTGCCCTCTCGACCTGATGCTAACACGCAACAAAATCTATTTCCACCATCAAAACTGGTGAGCACAGGTTAGTACTTAGACTCCGCACTTCAAGTGAGCCTGTGTCATCTGCCATTGTGACCTGTCTGTGTACCTATCCTGCTGGGTCCTGTGTGAGCTTCCCATTACTATAGCAGCTGGTCTTTGAGCCTGACCCCTGAGCATGACACTGGGTCTTAGACTCATTAGAATGAAGTAAACATTACATGTCACTACAGCAGAACGATTCAAAAGCAGAAGTCGACTCCTTCTATATTGTGAATTGCAAGGCATATTAGAAACAGTCATTCACATAATTTTCATAAGTAGTTTAAAAAGTGGCGACGGTTGTTGTGAGAGATAAAGAAGGAGGGAGGGGCGAGAAGAAAAAAAATGCATTATTAAGGGGAAAGGAGGGGGAAGGAGGGGGTGACAGAATGGGAAGGTAGGGTGTTATAAGGGGAGGGAAGGAAAAGGGACCTGAATGAAGGAAGGGATGCAAGATCCTCATTACTACCTGGCCACCCACCCAGAGGACAGAGCAACGGGACAAGAATCCAAGGCCTTGAAGTTACTTTTATGAAGCTAAAGGGGACTGGTCTTTATAGAGAGAGTAAGGAGTCCAGGTTTTCCAATATTTCTCACTCTGTTCCTTCATTTATGTCCTAGACTCACTCTTGGTCTTTTTCCTCAGATGTTATGCATTCCACACCTTCTCATAGTTATTGCAGATTGTATCTCATCTTCCTGCTGGGTTCCACTAATCCTCCAATTTCTGATTCACCCAGCACCCCTTTTTTAACCACTTGCTTACTAGGCACTTATATCCCCTTCCTGACCAGGCCAATTTCCAGCTTTTAGCGCTCTCACACTTTGAATGACAATTAAGCGGTCATGCGACACTGTACCCAAATTACATTTTAGCAGTTTTTTCACACAAATAGAGCTTTCTTTTGATGGCATTTAATCACTGATAGGTGGCACTGATGGGCACTAATGAGGCAGCACTGGTGGGCACTGATCAGGATCCACTGATGAGGCTACACTGATGGGGGGCACTAATGGCCACTGGGCACTGATAGGTGGCACTGGTGAGCACTGATCAGGAGGCACTGATGATGAGGCACTGGAGGGCACTGATCAGCAGTACTGATAGGCACAGATAGATGGCACTGGTGGGCACAGATTTGCAGCACTAGAGGGCACTAATCAGCAGTACCCGTTGGCACTTAGGGGACCGATGTACCTCTAACAGAAGCCGGTTGCCGGCTTTATTTTTTTATTTAAGCTGACAGCATGAAGGGAAAAAAAAAGCTGGTAACCAGCTTCTGTTTACTCCTGTGATCAGCTGTCATTGGCTGACAGCTGATCACGTGGTAAAGGGCCCGCTGTGATTCACCCTTTACCCTGCTCTGTGATCAGCCAAGTCCAAAGAACTCAGCGATCACAGAGCTCACTGTGCGCGAGAACGAGAGGACTTACATGAACGCTCTCCCGGCATTTGAGGTCCGCGCTATAGTCGTCTTTCGGCTATAGCACGGACATCAAGTGGTTAAATATATTAATAAAAATCCCTGTTCACTTATCCTGGGTAAATGTACTTTTGGGTTTAAAATAAGTATACTTTCCAAGCTCACACTACTCCATGGCTCTGCAGCAGCTGGACCTCCAGTCCTCTTCTATTCAGCACTAAAATGTAAGTGGGCACTATATCATCATATACATGGCAGGGCCAATGGTGGCTTGTGACAAAACCAGTTAGAACTGGCAAGAACAGTGGCTTTTGGGTGCTAGCTGTCACAAATAAAATCAGGGGGAAGAAAGCTATGTGGCTGGAACCCCAAGGGATGTGGTGACATAAAAGTGTTTGCCCACGTTTCAGTGCAGAAGAGAAGAGGATTGGAGGACCAATTGCTGCAGTAAGTGAGGTAAGGTTGGAAAGAATACATTTGGATTATTAGGGAGCCAGGACACCAAAGCCGAGTGTAGGATCCAACATGAGGCTCAGCGTACAAAGGAGCAAGGTCTACTGCTATAATTACAGGTGCTGTTTCAGTGCAGCTGGATAGGCAGGTATGCTACCTTAGCTCTGATTGATGTTACAGCCTGTATGGGAATTGGAGTGGTGACTCTTATCTAGAAGGATTGGACTGGAGAAGAAACAGTCTGGATGATCCTGGGAGAAGACTCCATCATAGGGAAGAACCAAATTTAGTAGATGTTTAGTATATTTATTGCATTCATTGTACATACTTAGAAAGGATAGATAGCTTTCCATTGCAGGGTTGTCAAACTGGTGGCCCTCCATCTGATGTGAAGCTACATGTCCCATCATGCCTCTGCCTGTGGGAGTCATGCTTATAACTGCCAGCCCTACAATGCCCCATGGGACCTGTAGTTCCACAACAGCTGGAGGGCCACTAGTTTGACACCTGTGTTGTACTGCATTCCTAAATTGTAGTACTTTGTATGCACAACATTTTTGTTAAGTAAAACCACATTATTGCACTACAGAGGTTTTTAAGCTTCATTGATAATACTGCAAAGTAACCTTAAAAGGCAAAGCAAAATAATTGGTAGCTCGTCTGGGATTTGTGCTAAATTTCAAATGAAGCAGACCTGCTTTCTGTAGTGTTTTCTGTTGCCTATGCTAGAACAAATGCTGTGTACGCTGTTTAGGAAAAGTAAGGCTACAGAGGTTTCTAGTGTCCAGGAGGAGACATGTACCCTTCCTACCTGAGACAGTAGGTGAGTGCCTGTTGCAAAGGAGCTTGCTAGCTATCCTTCTTCTTTGAACAGAGGTTGAGGTGATAGAGTATCTGATGTTTGCTCAGATTTTAGTCTTTGGGTTCAGTAAGGGAGGGATGCAGGCAGATGCTGTGTTTGGTTTGCACTTCCTACATGAACTACATATTGAATCTGAAAAGAGCAAAGGTAAGAAGAGACTTATTGAAAGCATTGTTTGCAGTAGCAATCAATAATTTGAAAGACACTGCAAGCAAGGCAAGAGATTTAGAAAGTAGGGCAAAATCAGACCCGCAGTGGCTTTAAAGTGTGTTTAAACCACTGTAGGCACAAGCTGAGGATTTGAATTAGTGGTGTGCAGCTCTCATGATCAAGTCTAATGATTTCCTAACAAAATACAAAGGCCCGATGCCTGTAAGCAGAAGTAGGACATGTGCCATTGTTACTTCCTATAAGCAGGAAATTCTGAATTTGATCAATTAAAATAGTGATGGCCAAATTGATTCAAACAATAGGAAGACAAAGCTCCAGGAGACAAATGCAGACTTATTTACTTAAGGTGGGGGTCCATAGAGAGTAAATAGATGGGATTCCTACACCAGCTCTGCTTGAGAGGTGGAATCAAGTGGTTTGGCACAGTGGGGTTGATTTATTAAAAAAAAGTCTAAAATCTGGTGCAGCTATGCATGGTAGCCAATCGGCTTCCAGTTTTTTTGTCAAAGCTTAATTAAACAAGCTTAATTTAGAAGCTGATTGGCTACCATGCCTAGTGCACCAGATTTGATACTTTCCAGTTTTAGTAAATCAACCCCAGTAAATTCCGCCACATTAGGTGCCAGGCTTTAAAGACGTAGAGAGATGCACATTTATTCTTTCCGCTGGAAATCTATGCCTTTCTGTAAGAATGTTTAAGGCAGCAATTGGCAACCTACAGTTTGGCAGATGGAGAAAAGTGAGCAGCAAGCTATGTTTTTTGGCACAATTGGAAGGAATATATAATCTTTCTTGTCTTTAACTTTATTAAGGTAATGAAAATTGAGAGCAGGCAGATCAGATGACCAGACCAGATGGGATGAGGCAGAATAGAAGAGGAGATAAGAGCATGAGGAAAATGTGACTGATTTCCTGATGGTGGATACATTCGAGTGGACTTTCATCTGAGCATTTCCTTATGGTCTGAAGGACAATGGACGTTCATCTGGAATTTTGCATTTTAGTTACATGTGTTGTTTTTAGAAGCTAGGCCTCCCCATTGATATGCAAATGGACTAATTTGACTAGTTTGTGAAGCTCAGGGTAGGAAATTATGTACAGAAAGGGAGAGGAAAGGACTTGGACAGCCATGTGCTGGGAGACAAAGAAAGAGATGTTTGCAGGACTTTGGAGAAGAAACAGTCTGGAGGATCCTGGGAGAAGACTATTACAAGGAAAAACCAAGGTAAGCAGATGTTTAGTATACTTTTTTTTATACATTGTGCAGGCATATTTGTTAGGAAGTGTAGATAGTTTGTACATTGTAGGCACATTTTGTAATATCTGTTAATCTTGCATTGTATCCATATAACTGTAGTAGTTTGTATGTACATTTTTTGTTTAGTAAAAACACATTGACACACTACAGAGGTTTTCAAGCTTCCTTGCTTATACCACAAAGTAACCTTAAAAGGCAAAGCAAAACAGAGAGCCAGCATTGCCATGAGGATTGGACACATGTACCAAGATATCAAAGCTTTTTTTCAGCAAGTCAGATGGGTGACAGGCATCATGACTAATGATAGATTCACAACAAGAGGCATTTTTTGGGTATTTTTTATTTCTTTTAAACAGAGGATGTGTGGATGTCTTTATTTCGAGGCTACAACTTTTGTTTTTTGTAAATGAGTAGGGGAACTATGTACTCTATACTCATTCATGTAGAGGGGCAATATCTGGGGGCTCCCTTATTATTCAAGGGGCTTTCAGATTCTAATAATCCCTTTCCCCATAGACCCCCACAACCGCCAGGAAAGGGTTGTGGGAAAGAAGCCCTTGTCTCAAGCCAGGTTGAATGCTGAGGATTAAGGGTCTGGTATGGATTTTTAGTTTGACCTCATGTTTTCTTTTTTTTTTTTTGCATGCAGTCCTCTTAAAAATCCTTACCAGGCTCAAAGGGTTTGGTATGGATTTTCTGGGGAAGGAGACCTCACACATTTTTATTTATTTATTTATTTATTTATTTGCATGAAGTGCTGATATTTCTGCACTGGTTATTGTATTATTTCTAGTTCACAAAATAGTAAATTAATATATAAAAAAGTGTGGGAGATAGATAAGAATTTAAAAGAAATGCAGAGCAGAACAGCCCTTTATAAGTGTTTTAGACATTTAATATTGTCAGCATTTAAAATAATTTTGCATATATTTTAATCATTCGTACATGCAACTTGTGGTAAGACTCCATTTCATTGTAGCATTGTTTTTTAGGCTGAAAAAGACAAAGGACCAATAAAATCAACCAATTATATTTTTTTTACTTTTCATTGCAGAAATTCAAGTGGAGTCAGAGAAAGTCAAAAACCTTTATAAACCAAAGTCCATTTTTGATAACAGATGAGAAATGGATGTCCAAATGAATGGAACTATAGATGAAACCTTTTTTGAAAACTCAAAAACTCATATCTCTGCATGACAATTAATCGTCTTCTCTTTCTATCAGTTATAAAAATGAAACTAAGCTACCTGAATAATTTACTAAATTAGACCCTAGAGGCCTGTGCAATTCCTTTTGAAGTGTTGATTTGTATCCCATTGCTTTAGGAAATAGTAAATAGAGTTCATATTCAGATGTGCTTGGATGTGCAATGCCATTAATGAACAGCATAGATTTCACTTTTAGGACACTACTATGAACATCCATACACTTAAAACTATGCGATCATATCCTGTCCATAACATGTATGAACCTTATAAAATAACTAAAGACACACTTTTTTTTCAGATTTGGATAGAGTAGTGAGGGGATAGAACCACTGTCAGGTTTTTATTGCTGGCTGTGTTCCATTAGGGAGATCCACTTCCTTTAAATGCCCTCATCACCAATGTCATAGAGAAGAAAAGTGAGGGTAAATCCAGAATTTTGAATTGCCACCAGAACAGAAATAGAGGGGAAATCTTTCAATGGGGACACTTGCTCCCATGACAATTGTCTAAGATGGGATTTACCTTTTATTGCAAAGATATTCCTCTCATATACTGTTGATTCTACAGAACAGGAAGTAAAGATAATTCACCCTAGGAGACACAAATGGTGAAAAAAGTAGAATATTTTTAACCCTCCTCTACTCTTCCCCCCCAAAAAATGTTTAGCTTGGGGACATAATTATTTTATTATTGTTTTAAAGAGTGTGTATATGATGCAAACTTATCTTAGACAAACTTCCACCTTAAACAATTCTGGTATAATAGTGCATATAAGAATTCAGCTTTAACCTCCCTGGCGGTATGATTATTTCATATTTTTGATGCTGAAATTGGTACCAGACTGGACTTACGGGCATGCATATGTTCAGACAAATCAGATGTTTACGGTTTTTCCAGATTTGAGTATCATTTAGTCATCTGTAATGATTATTAAAGAAAGGGAACAGGGACAGCATGCTATTTTTTTGTAATTTAAATAATAATTCATGTGTGAAAAACAGATGGATAGCAATTTAATGCATGTTTAACCTCCCTGGCAGTATGATTATGTCAGATTTTTGATGCTGAAAGCGGTACCATTATTTTGCATGTAAATTTGGCGTTTTATATTGTAGGCCTGTAATTCTTATGAGTAATTCACTTAAATCTGTCCAAACCAGAGTCTAGTAGACATCTCGGGTATAATAAGTTTGAAACACGAAATCATAAATTATAATATAATAAATAACTATAAATAATTATACCAAATAATAATATAATAACATTTATTCAATTATGTAATCAAATCAAAAACACTGAAATTTGCTCAGTTGCAGAATTGTGGCTGTCATTACTTTTCAGTGTTTGATGATGGATCTCCCCACAAATTACTTTCGCTCAATTCTGCGAGTGATTCTAATTTATTATCGCTGTTTTCTAGCTGGTCTAAAATCACTTTTGATGTAAAGGGACAGTTTTGGTTGCCATGGACAATCTCCAGTTTCCAGGCAGAAAGAACAGTTTTTATAATATAAAACTGCATGCAGGCCACTGGAGAAACCACAAGGCCCAAAAGGGATGTGAAATAATTTCATACAGTAATGTAATCAGTAAGATTACAGTATACTGTATGTATTGTGTGTGTTTCACTTTTTGAATTTGGCGCCGTTCTCAATCCCCGTGTGTCGCAACGCTCGCAGGGAACGGAGCTCGGCTCCATGATGAATCGAGCCGAGGAGGGGCCGCTCACACTGCGGGGAGACATCACAGGATCCAGGGGACAAGGTAAGTAAGCTCTTCCTGGATCCTGCGATGCAATCCTGAGTCTGGCTTGGGGTTACCGCTTTTGGTTCTGAAATTCCATCCTGAGCCAGACTCGGGAATACCACCAGGGAGGTTAAAGACACCTATATGAAACATACTGTTTTCTACTGTTTCCTTGGCAGTATTCCTGAGTGTGGCTCAGGGTGAAATTTCAGTACCATTAGCAGTAACCCCGAGCCACACTCGGGATTGCATCTCTGGATCCTGGAGGAGGTGACTTACCTTGGCCCTGGGATCTCGGGATGTACTGTGTATGGCGGCTGGACCTTCTGCCCAATGCTCTGTGTGTTGTGGGGAAATTCATCATCAGACACAGAAACTGATTTCAGCGCCGATCCTGCGACTGACCTCAGTGATGTGCGGACTTGGTGCTCTATTGACTGCGGTACAGATTACTCAGCACTCCCAAGATTCCCATTTACTGGAGCACTGGTAAAAAAGTGGATGTTGAAGATGACAAGCCCTTGGCATACCTCCAACTATTTTTGACCGATGAGGTTATTGAAAAAATAGTTACAGAGACAAACCGGTACCAGGAGCAACAAGCTGCTACGCATCAGAAGTTTTTAAGGAGCAGAAAGTAGGATCCAGTGACCGAAGAGGACATTTGGAAATTTTTGAGCCTAATAGTTTTTCAGGGATTGGTGGGAAAACCCCTGCAGAAGTAGTATTAGACAACCAATAAATTACTAGCCGCTAAATTCTTTGGCATGGTCATGTCAGAGTGCAAATTTTCCCTGATAATGAAGTATTTGCACTTTGAAAATAATGAAGAATTTGATGAAACTACTCATCCAGCACACAAACTCAAGAAGATTTGGGAGGTATGTCAAATGATTCAGAAAAATTTCCAATAGAGCTATGTGCCAGTTAGGGACATCAGCATAGATGAAAGTCTAATGGCCTACAAGGGAAGGCTCGGCTGGATACAATATATGGCATCAAAAATAGCACGATTTGGCATCCAATCCTTCATGCTATGTGAATCGAGCACTGGTTACATTTGGAATTCTGTCCTATACACTGGGAAAGGAACCAAATTCAAACAAAAATACAGTAATTATGGAATGGCAACATCTTCAGTTCTTTCATTGATTGAGCCATTGCTAAATCAGGGCTATTGTGTAACTACAGACAATTTTTACACATCTCCTGAACTCTGAGTTCCTTCTACAGAACAAAACAGATGCCTATGGAACCATCAGGGCTAACCGGTGTGACATGCCGCCAATCTTTGGCAATAAGAAGCTCAAGACAGGAGAAATGGTTGCCTGGCAGAAAGGCAAAATAATGGCACTGCAATGGCGTAACAAAAAGATGTGTGCCTAATGAGTACAATTCATAACACCTCCACTGTCATGGTACACACAAAAGGTGGGAAAGACATCATGAAACCACAAGTGGTGATAGGCTATAACAACACCATGGAAGGTGTTGACAGAGCTGACCAGACAATGGCATTTTATCCACCAATGAGAAAACCACAAAAAAAATATTACAAGAAGATCTTCAGGCATCTTCTTGAGCATTCATTCTGCTAAAAAAAAAGAGTGACAAGCCTGTGGTTCATGCTGACTTTGTTTGGAAAGTTGCCGAACTGATCTTTCTGAACCACCAAACACCAACCGCTGTAAATAGAGCTGGAGGTCATGCTGCTGGTATTGTCAACCTGTAACACCTGACTGGTCGTCACTTCATGGACCACATCCTACCAAACGTGTGATGACACTGGAAGTGGTATCCAAACGGAAACCAAGTTCTATTGTCCTAATTGTGACGTCGGACTTTGTGCAGTCCCATGTTTCTAAATTGATCATACCTGGGATGTTTACTGAAGCAATGTGACTCGTGATATTGCACCCTTGTTTGGCCCAAAAAAAATTTAGTGTTTTTGATTAGATTATATTGTTGACTAAAATGTATTGAATAAAATGTATTATTATTATATTATTATTTGTTATTATTTATAGTTATTTATTATATTATAATTTATGATTTTGTGTTCCAAACTTTATAATAACTGGGATGTCTACTAAACTCTGGTTTGGACAGATTTAAGTGAGTTATTCCTAAGAATTATAGGCCTGCAATATAAAACGCCAAATTTCCATGCAAAATAATTGTACCGCTTTCAGCATCAAAAATCTGACATAATCATACTGCCAGGGAGGTTAAACATGCATTAAATTGCTATCCATCTGTTTTTCACACATGAATTATTATTTAAATTACAAAAAAATAGCATGCTGTCCCTGTTCCCTTTCTTTAATAATAATTAGAGATGACTAAATGATACTCAAATCTGGAAAAACCGTAATCATCTGATTTGTCTGAACATATGCATGCCCGTAAGTCCAGTCTGCAAAGAATAATATAAATCATAAAGGATCACTGTCTGGAATTCACACAATTTGATTTTTACTAATGGTTTTTGAGCACAAAGATAAATATGTACTTAACACACACAAGGAAGACACACACAGTAGATATAAACACCAAATGGGCGACATTTAGTTATTTAACCACTTCAATACCAGGCACTTATACACCTTCCTGCCCAGACCAATTTTCAGCTTTCAGAGCTGTCGCACTTTGAATGACAATTGCGCGGTCATCCATCACTGTACCCAAACTGAATTTTTTCATCATTTTTGTTCCCACAAATAGAGCTTTCTTTTGGTGGTATTTGACCACCTCTGGGATTTTTATTTTCTGCTAAACAAATAAAAAAAAGATGGAAAAATTTGAAAAAAAAAGTTTTTCTTTTTTGTTTCTGTTACAAAACTTTGTAAATAAGTAAGTTTTCTCCTTCACTGATGGGCACTGATGGGGCTGCACTGATGGGCACTGATAAGGAGGCACTGATGGGCACCAATGAGGTGACACTGATGGGCATTAATATGGGGCACTGATGGGGCACTGATAGGTGGCACTGATGGGCACTGATAGGTGGCACTGATGAGTACATATAGGTGGCACTGGGCACTGATAGGCGGCATGGATGGACAATGATAGGTGGCACAGATGGGCACTGATAAGTGGCATGGATGGGCATGGATGGACACTGATAGGTGGCACTGATGTACACTAATGGATGGTACTGATGGATGCCAATCAGTGCCAAAAATTAATGCCTGCCAATCAGTGATGCCTATTGTGGGCAATGATTGGCATCCATTGTGGGCACTGATTGGCAACCCTGGTGGCCTAGGGTGGCATACCTGGTGGTGACTAGTGGTGGTATCCCTGGTGGTCCTTGTGGCATCCCTGGTGGTCCAGTGTGGGCATCCTCGGGGGACTCCAATGATAATCAATCAGCACAGACCCTCCTGTCAGAGGAGCAGCCGATCGGCTCTCCTCTACTCGTGTCTGACAGACGTGAGTGAGGAAAAGCCGATCAACGGCTCTTCCTGTTTACATCATGATCAGCCTTGATTGGACATGGCTGATCACGTGGTAAAGAGTCTCTGTCAGAGTCTCTTTATCTAGATCAGAGATGTGGTGTATCAGACTGACACACCTCAACAACAATCGCCGCGATGCGTGCTCCCGGGGGCACGCAGCGGCTTGATATCCTGGTGATGTCATATGACATCCAGTCAGGATATTGCAACTTTGCCAATGTCGTATTGCTATATGGTGGACAGCAAGTGGTTAAAGTTTTTAAGCATTTACACTGCCTTTGATTCATCTTGGTGCTGCTGATCCCTTGCATCATCTTTGTAGCTACTTTCTTTGTGCTGTATATGCATGTGCAGTGATGGTATTGTGGCATTTCTCAAGGCAGGTTTCTTGGGGATGACAACAGAGGACCATACTTGAGCAATGTTTGTTGAAAAGGTTGCTTGCAGGCTCCATGGGAAATCCATACATAACAGAGTGATTATCCTGAATCCTAAATTGTAAGACAAGGAGAAAACATTGTCACTATTACAGAAAGTGCCTGGTCAAGGACATTTGAGGAATGATCAAAAGGTATGATTGTAATGAAAAATGTTTATTTAAAATATTTTAATTTACTTTAGAATTACATTAACATTTCAGAGCTGATGTTAGATTTTCTTTTGCTGGGCTTACATGCACTTTAAGGTCTTTTTGAAAACATAAGGAAATATTTATCTTTCATATATTATGATAGCTCAGTTTTATAAAATTGAAGCAATCCTTCGGCACAGAACTTCTATTTGGTTATCACTGATCAATGGTGTAGGCAGTCTAGACTTTTATGCATCCTGTTTGAGCTTCTGGGCCTTTCTTTTTAGTGACTGACTGTGGCCTTTGGCAAGTCTAGATTTGCAGAAAGTCAGAAGAGCCAACAGCCTAAGGCAGTGGTGCCTACTAGAGTGTTTGGCCATGTAAAATCTCCTTATGCCAGAGATGATTATTGTAAATCACTAAATAATGATATTTGAAGCGCTTCACAATGTGCATAAAAATGAATATATATGAATAAATATAAATACTCAAATAAATCCAGAGGTGAGTAAAAATTCCTAAAAAATCCAGCAATCAAAATAGTGTAAAATAATAAAAAATTAGTGACACCAAATGTGTAAAAAAATCCACATAAAAAATCCACATAAAAATAAATATATAGGGATGTATTCAGAAGGTTCAATTATACAAGTGTAGAATCCGATTGGTATAGAGCTTTGATCCGGTCCCACTAGCAAAGCTGTTTAAAAACACTTGCTTAATTAAGGTGCTCATTGACCTTTATAGTACTAATGTTTCTTTTGCTTCTGTTCACAACCAATGTGAGAATCATAAACAGATCTCCTTTGACAGGCAGATAAGAGAAAAAAACAATCATTGTGCAATAGTTAGAATACCAAGGTACACAGGCAAACTTCAATCCACTCACGTGTGCCTTATAATGATAAGGCATATGCAGGTTTTACTATAGCAGTCAGCCGCCTTAGACAGGAGCAGATTCACTGCAGTACACTGTGTGATACTGCTGATCTGCACAGAGCGTCCTTGGCTCCTCCCACGCGTTACATCACAGTCACGTGACTTTTTCAAGGATAATACAAGCTCTGATGGACTCAGCTTTCTAGCACAACAGCAGAGTGGTTGCCATGGCTACAGCATGAGTTAATCATCATCCTGTTTCCTGCATAGACTTCAATCCTGTTAAAACCTACTTTTATTAGACATGTAATTCATATGAATATCGTTGGTTTATCAAAACCACGATTCCATGTGTAAAAAAGGCAGTGTGTAAAAAGTAAAAAATATATATATTGCTATCTCTAATCACGTTTACTTCTTCAACTCCCTCCAGTGGTCACAATTGGTATAACATCTCACAGAGGGAATATATAGCAAAGCATTGTCTCTAATGGTTTTGATAATTGACCAGTGCCCCATAATATCACAAAAATGGGGTATCCACATGCTCTGCTCATAAATGTATGGAAAACAGAGTAAACAAGATGACATGATATATATATATATATAAAATATACATATATAAAATTAAAATAAGATATGATATAAGAAATAGGGAAATAATATTAAAATGTAAAATTAAAATCTAAAAATTCCATGATAGAATATTGCAAAAATGGATGATGACCATTATTTATATGCTAGAACTGAACCAAATATTGCCACTCAGAAAAAACTGGTATTGGACAAATAATGAGAATCTTGGACCAAAAATAAAAAATATAAAAAATAAAAATAAAATATATACCATAAAAATATATATATAAATCTGAAAAACCTCTAAAAATCAGAAATAAAACAATTCAGGTCGAATTCAATGTTCAAACCATGGGGTTCTAATGTACCCATCTGGAATATCCATTTGGATTCATTCTTGCTGAGTTCCCTCACTTTATGGGAACCCCTCCAATGAGCCTTATACTTTTGAATAGCCCAGAATTGGAGACCCCTAGGGTCTCAGTTATGATACCTATCAAAATGTATTGAAACACTGTGTTTTGGATAGCCTTTTCTAATGTTCTGGATATGCTCTCTTATTCTCTTCCACATTGGTCGTTTCGTTCTGCCAATGTATTGGAGGGAGCAGGAGCACTGTAAAGCATATACCACCCCCTGTATAATTGAACCTTCTGAATACATCCCTATATATTTATTTTTATGTGGATTTTTTATGTGGATTTTTTTACACATTTGGTGTCACTAATTTTTTATTATTTTACACTATTTTGATTGCTGGATTTTTTAGGAATTTTTACTCACCGCTGGATTTATTTGAGTATTTATATTTATTCATATATATTCATTTTTATGCACATTGTGAAGCGCTTCAAATATCATTATTTATTCTTTTTAGGTGACTCTGAAAACACTCTCTTTTGATAGCAGCCTCACTTGGTTTTATGTGTAATTATCAGCTATTTAACATCACAGCGCTTTGTGTTTTATATATTCTTTTTCACTTATTTTTCAGTTTTTTCACACATAGCTGCAGTGATGGATATTTTTGATTTTATTGAAAAACGCACAATTAATTTGGAAAATGTTTTTTTCTACTGCACCTAGCACCGATAAGGGTGATTTAGACACCAATTTTAGGAAATTCGGCCACCTAATGGAAAAAAAGGTGAGCCTATGGTGGGACATAGCTGCTCATGAACAATACATTAAAGATAAAATTGTCCCGAGAAGATTGAGATGGGATGTACCTATCTGTGATGGTTTGACAGATCAAGACGCAACTAATGAGTGGTATAAATTTTTTAACGATAAAGGTCTGGATCTAGTACATTTTGCCTTAAAAAGGAAACAAAGGAAATTAAACATGATTAACCAGAAAATTGCTGAATGCAAAACCATACTGGACCCTTTTAAAGAGAAAGCACCTTTTTCATCACTAACTCAACAACTGAATAAAGTGTTAGAACAGAAAGATGTTGAATTGAAACAAAGGAAAAAGAGAAAATACCTCAGAGATACCAATGATTATCAGTTAGAACAGGTTTTCAATTGGCAAATCAATGCCAAACAAGGTAAAACTGGGTCTATAGCCTCATCACCAGATAGAGAAGTGAGGATAGTTAGCCCCAGGAGAAATACATATCATAGGACTCCTGATAGGAGATCCAGGACACCAGAAACCCCAAGATATAACCAACAGAAACAATGGGAACAAAGTAACACACTGAGAGATGACAATGGATCAAGAACACCAAAACCTTGGTGGAGGAACAAAACAAAAAATAAATCACCAAGAAGACCTTATTGGAAAAATAATGCCAATAAAAGACCAAACAAACCCCACTATCCACCCTACAATCAATCAAGATTGCATCAATCAGGTAATGAATTGCAATATGATCAGGTGGAAAATGGCAGGTACCCCAGGTATGGGGAACAAGGATACTATCAACATTCAACTAGAACTGAACCAAGAGAAAATCAATATAATTCCAGAAATGACCCCAGAAACTCCTACCAACAACCTCATAGGGATCAGCCAAGGGATTATCGGTATGATCAGGATAGGAGAGATCATAGGGACTATCAACAGAGCAATGGTGAATCTCGAGACCACCAGTTCAATGGTAATAGGAATGGGACCAGAGAATACGACCAATACAGATATGCTGATAGGAGGAGCCCATTGCCTACCACCAATAGATACGAGCCTCTTAGAAATTACATAGAGGAAGAACAGTCAAGATCTTTTTTAGATTTCCGCAGAAACGAAGATCCCCCACCCCTACAGGAATATACAAACAGAGAAAGAAGTCCAAACACCATAAAAGGGGATGCAGAGCAGGATGGCAAACCCAAAAGAAAAAGAGAGTACTAGGGGAAGGCATGTACAACCTCAGCGGCAAAAAGCTCACACGAGCCGAATTATTCACACTGGACAAAGGCCTTAAATATGCACCAAAAAAGAATTTGGACAAATTCCAGATGTATATTGACATACAAAAATACACTAGGAAATTGAATATCAAGAAATACTTATTATCCAGACCACCATCTACATTGAACAAAGGAGTGGAACTTGGCAGAGGAGTACAGCATAGTGATTTAAGAAATAAGTCACTATTCAATCCACCCTCTACAAATAATGAACATATTGAGGTGTTTAAAAAAATGGTGATCAAAGACCTGGAACAACTCAAGTTTAGTAGAATCTCGGAATCCCAGCATATACAACAAGGTATAAAACAATTGGAAGCAAATAAAGATATTATAATTAGACCGGCCGACAAAGGGGACGCCATTGTAGTACTAACCAAGGAATACTACCACCAGGAACTGATGGGACAACCTAACGATAATAACACATATCTGAAACTCAGTAGCAATCCTACTAGAGAATACAAACGAGATCTGTCCTCTTTGATTCAAAAAGGAATCAACAAAAATATTCTATCCAAAAAAGAATCTAGATATTTAGTACCGGATACATGTAGAGTTCCAATCATTTACACCATCCCGAAGATCCATAAGAAAGCTGAGGCACCACCAGGAAGACCCATCATTAATGGGATTAAATTGATCAATGCAAGACTAGGGGAATATGTGGACAAATTCTTGCAACCCCTAGTACCTAACACTAAAGCTTATCTACGTGATACCAAACATTTATTACAAATATTAAAATCTCTGACCCTGGACCCTAATGGAAGATATCTGTTAGCAACTGGGGATGTTGCTTCACTGTACACAATAATTGAACATAGCGATGCAATAGAAGCATCTAAATGGGCTATGGATTCATTCAGCCATCTCATTTCTAAACAGAAAAGATTTCTTCTTAGAAGCCTGGCCTTTGGTATTCAACATAACTACTTCTGGTATAATGATAATTATTTTCGACAACTAAGGGGTATTGGGATGGGAGCTAAATATGCCCCAAGTGTAGCCAACATATTCATGGCAAAATGGGAGGAGGATGCCATCTTTTTAAATACTCCAAAGGAACTGGTTCTATATAAAAGATTCATAGACGATTGTATTTTTATTTGGAAGGGTGATGAACTGAGTTTAAGATCCTTTTTCCAACGTTTGAATATGAACCAAAAAAATATTAAACTTGAACATCAAATTAGTGAGACTAAAATCCAGTTCCTTGATCTTGAAATAGAACTAACAGCCAATATCATCAGCACAAAAACTTTCTTCAAACCGGTGGAAAGGAACAGCTATATACCAGTAACGAGTTGCCACTATGAGCCATGGTTAATCAACATTCCGAAGGGCCAGTTTATTCGCTTACGGAGAAATTGTTCAGAAAATAATGACTATCTTAAACAAGCTCAGTGGATAGGTAAGAGGTTTGAAGAAAAAGGGTACAATAAATGTTTTATAGAAGAAAAAATAACAGAAGTCAATTAAACCTCAAGAGAAGCGCTGATCCAAGATAAAATCAAGGTAAATGACAAAACAGATGACATACCTCTGATAATGGACTTCAGTGTACAACACAGGAGGATGGAGAGGATTATAAAAAGACATTGGTCTATTTTAAAAACTGATACTACTTTGGCAAATATACTCCCAGAAAAACAGAGATTCATTTATAGACGAGCTCCAACTCTAAGGGACATCATAGCTAAAAATGTACCCAACCCACCCAAGAGAATAACTGATTTAACATTTTTTCAGGGTAAAGGATTCTATCCCTGTAAAAGGTGTTATGCCTGCATAAATACTAATCAAAATGGATACAAATGTCAGAAATTTTCTTCAACAAATACTGGACAAGAATTTGAAATAAAGAATTTTATATCTTGCAGGACTGAGGGGGTGGTATATGCTTTACAGTGCTCCTGCTCCCTCCAATACATTGGCAGAACGAAACGACCAATGTGGAAGAGAATAAGAGAGCATATCCAGAACATTAGAAAAGGCTATCTAAAACACAGTGTTTCAAAACATTTTGATAGGTATCATAACAGAGACCCTAGGGGTCTCCAATTCTGGGCTATTCAAAAGTATAAGGCTCATTGGAGGGGTTCCCATAAAGTGAGGGAACTCAGCAAGAATGAATCCAAATGGATATTCCAGATGGGTACATTAGAACCCCATGGTTTGAACATTGAATTCGACCTGAATTGTTTTATTTCTGATTTTTAGAGGTTTTTTAGATTTATATATATATTTTTATGGTATATATTTTATTTTTATATTTTTTATTTTTTATTTTTGGTCCAAGATTCTCATTATTTATCCAATACCAGTTTTTTTCTGAGTGGCAATATTTGGTTCAGTTCTAGCATATAAATAATGGTCATCATCCATTTTTGCAATATTCTATCATGGAATTTTTAGATTTTAATTTTACATTTTAATATTATTTCCCTATTTCTTATATCATATCTTATTTAAATTTTATATATGTATATTTTATATATATATATATATATCATGTCATCTTGTTTACTCCGTTTTCCATACATTTATGAGCAGAGCATGTGGATACCCCATTTTTGTGATATTATGGGGCACTGGTCAATTATCAAAACCATTAGAGACAATGCGTTGCTATATACTCCCTCTGTGAGATGTTATACCAATTGTGACAGAGGTAAATAGAAAACACCGCGCTTACCAGTAAAATGAATGAAAGCTGCTGCATACAGTTTGACAGAAACAACAAAATAGGCATATGGAAAAATGCAGCGCATGTACAAATGAATATAGGTCTTTAAAATGGTGAAACAGTCAAGAAATAACTAATTGACCACAGGTGCCTTGAAACACAAACGTCCATAGATGGATGTAAATGTCCAACCGCACAGGAGGTATAAGTACTCCAAGGGGTGGTGATGGTCTGATGGTTGTCAGAAAACACCTGGCATCATACAGCGACTTCCCAACCGAGAAACCGGGTCCCAATGGGTCATTCAGAGAAAGTGCAAAAAAGCCTCTTACCAGATCCTGTGGATTCCCATGTCAGCGACAGGGAATCGCATGCGCAGTTTGTCACAAATGACGTGGAATGGGAGCTCAGGAATCGCCAATCTCTTGGATTGTGGTCTGTATGGATCTCGGCCGGCAACCAGATGGGTCCTCACAACGAACCGTCCTCACACCGAACCGTCCCAGCATGCATCAGAAGTTTCACAAACGGTCCCCCGAAAGGAGCAGTTGGAGGGACTGGATCAATTGTGACCACTGGAGGGAGTTGAAGAAGTAAACGTGATTAGAGATAGCAATATATATATTTTTTACTTTTTACACACTGCCTTTTTTACACATGGAATCGTTGTTTTGATAAACCAACGATATTCATATGAATTACATGTCTAATAATAGTAGGTTTTAACAGGATTGAAGTCTATGCAGGAAGCAGGATGATGATTAGCTCATGCTGTAGCCATGGCAACCACTCTGCTGTTGTGCTATAAAGCTGAGTCCGTCAGAGCTTGTATTATCCTTGAAAAAGTCACGTGACTGTGATGTAATGCGTGGGAGGAGCCAAGGACGCTCTGTGCAGATCAGCAGTATCACACAGTGTACTGCAGTGAATCTGCTCCTGTCTAAGGCGGCTGACTGCTATAGTAAAACCTGCATATGTCTTATCATTATAAGGCACACATGAGTGGATTGAAGTTTGCCTGTGTACCTTGGTATCCTAACTATTGCACAATGATTGTTTTTTTCTCTTATCTGCCTGTCAAATGAGATCTGTTTATGATTCTCACATTGGTTGTGAACAGAAGCAAAAGAAACATTAGTACTATAAAGGTCAATGAGCACCTTAATTAAGCAAGTGTTTTTAAACAGCTTTGCTAGTGGGACCGGATCAAAGCTCTATACCAATCGGATTCTACACTTGTATAATTGAACCTTCTGAATACATCCCTATATATTTATTTTTATGTGGATTTTTTATGTGGATTTTTTTACACATTTGGTGTCACTAATTTTTTATTATTTTACACTATTTTGATTGCTGCATTTTTTAGGAATTTTTACTCACCGCTGGATTTATTTGAGTATTTATATTTACTCATATATATTCATTTTTATGCACATTGTGAAGCGCTTCAAATATCATTATTTATTCTTTTTAAGTGACTCTGAAAACACTCTCTTTTGATAGCAGCCTCACTTGGTTTTATGTGTAATTATCAGCTATTTAGCATCACAGCGCTTTGTGTTTTATATATTCTTTTTATTGTAAATCACTGCAACCTACAGGTTGCAGTGATTTAGTGGTTCAGCCCTGTCTGTATTTCTTTTCCATTTGTGTTCATTACAATTTCCTCATGGTCTTTTCAAATTGATTTGTGCCTTATGGTGTCTGATTTAGATTAGGGTTAGAGTCTAGGGTTCTATTAACCTAATTCTATTGAGTCTAGTATGATTTTTTTTTTGTTTACAGACTTTTTATTAGGTACAAAATAAAGGTACAAAACATTATAACATAAGTCTAGAGAAGTACAGTATATAGAAGTCATCATAATGAATAATCATAATATGACAAAATAATGCCATGAATGAACAATTATTTCTTATAGTTAACACAAGTGGTAATCAAATAATCAGGTAGTAATTTAAAATATGATCTTGTTTTTTTTTTCCTGAGTGATTTTGGTTGAAGAAGGATTCTTTATCCAGGATTTAAGAAATGGTCTGAGTGTGTAAACCAAGAGTTCCATTTCTTTTCAAGTAGATGTGTGGTATTGTATAACGTGTGGAATTTTTTTTCCATGAGGTAAATATTATTAATTTTAGTTTTCATTTGTGTTATTGGTAACAATTAGGATTTCCAATGGTAAGCTATAAACCAGCGAATGGAAACACAAATTGTGTGAACTAGTCTTAAGTGATGAGTAAAACCTGTGATTGGGGTGAATAATAGACAATTGGGGAGGGTAAGTTTTATGTTGTTATCTGAAATTCTGGAAGAATTCACAATTCACAATCCCAAAAAGTGTGTGAGAAGGATCCGATGGAAATGCAACCTCTGAAGCATGTTTGGTGAACTGAAGGAAAAATAGAGTGGAGTTTTGCTGGTGTATAATACCATCTTGTAAATACCTTTATTGCAATTTCTCTAAGACAGTCAGTAAGACCATTTTTCAGAGGGGAGTGAGATATCACATTCTTGTTGCCATTTGTGCATGTAGGGTAGTTTAGCTTGATTATCTATATTAATCAGGTTTGAATATATCTCAGATATTAAACCTGTTCCTCTTGGGGATCTGGAACATATATTTTCATAAAATGTGGGTGATTCAATGTCTGTAATTGGAAAATATGAGTTGTATAAGGATCTAATTTGGAGGAATCTCCTAAGTTCAATATTGGGGATGTTATATTTAGTTTTTAGTGATGAGAAGGAGGTAAATGAGGCATTTTTATAATTTTTTTGAGGGGGGTTAGGTTGTTGTTAATCCACCATGTAAATTCTCCTGTGTCTTGATGGTTTGCTAAGAATTTGGGGCCTCCTATAAAAGAAGAGTGGGGAGGTATGGAAGAAGTCATTATGAATTTCTTATTGTGCAGTTTCCACAATTGATATGAGTGAGCCTTTAATTGGTTAAGCTTTTCTAAGGTGTGATTAGAACCTTTATTGCCCCATAATAACCCAGCTATAGAATAGAGTAGCACTGAATCCTCTTCAAAAATGACCCATGGGATTTTTGGGTTGTGTCAGTGCCATTGAGCTATCTGGGACCATCGTGCAGCTAAACAGTATGACCAGAAGTCTGGGAGTCCCAAACCGACACTTTTTAGGGATTTGTATAACACAGATTTGGATATTCGTGAGTGGGAATCTGACCATATGAGCTTGTTGACATCTGAAATGTAGTAATCATCATCTTATTTAATCTATTTGGGAGTGCCCTAAGTAAGTATAATAACTTTGGTAGAATTGACATTTTGAAGGCTGTTATTTTACCTAAAAATGATATATTGAGCGATTTCCATATTTTCAACGTCAGTCTTAATTTTTGCAATATGGGAAGATAATTTTTTGGAGATAAATTGTTGGTGTCTGGGGTGAGGTAAGGCAGCGTATCTTTAGACCATGTGAAGTTGAATGAAGTATGGATGGTATCTAATTGTGATAGGGGAATGTTTATTGGAATTCCAATGGATTTTGAGACAATTACTGATAGTCCTGATAGTGATGAGAATTTTTTAAGTGTATTCAGTACATTTGGTAAGGCTGTGTTGGGTTGGGTGAGGAATAATATCATGTCATCTGCATACATACTGAGTTTGTATGTAATGTTATTAGAACTTTAACCTTTTATGTCTGGGTGTTGTAAAATAGCCGCAGCTAAAGGTTCAATTGCTAGGGCAAATAATAAAGGTCAAAGGGGGCATCCTTGTCAGGTACCTCTTCCTACATTGAAAAAATTCTGAGTTACAACCTGGTAGTTTTATCCTAGTGGAGGGGTTGTGATAAAATGCATGGAATGCTCTTTATCACAACCTATCCACTAGGATAAAGTGCATGGAATGCATGAATAAATTCTCCTTTAAATCCATATTTTTGCAGCACTAAATCAAGGTATCTCCAATTTATGCTGTCAAAAGCTTTATTGATGTCAAGACTTAATAGTAGAACTGATTGAGATTTGATGTTTTCGTCCTCGATTATATTCGTTACTAAATTAATGTTGTCTATGATCTGCCTGCCTGGAATAAATCTGGATTGGTACGGGGATATCAGCAAGGGGATTATCATTGCTAATCTTTTGGCCAATAGTCTACAGAAAATTTTAAGGTCATTTTAAGGGGGGTCCCAATACAAAGCAAGACACCATTCATTACCAGACCCTCGTCTTAGCATGCAGCCTGGCAGGCCAGGAAAGGGGGAAATTGAGTATCAAGCCCCTCATCTGAACCATACTGAGCCACATGTCCTAAACATGGGGATGGTACCTTACCAGGCTAGACCACTGTGGCAAAGCACCTTGTCCCCATATTGATGAGGATAATGGCTCTTTCCCCACAACCTGTGTCTGTGGGTGGGTGAGAATCTAAAAGACCCCTTTAAAAATAAGGGGCCTAGAGATACCAACCCCTTTATATATGTAACTATCACTAATAATTCAGCGGTACATAGTATCTCTAATAATTCACAATAAGAGTTTAAGGTGTAAATAATGGCAAATATTTTAAAAGTCCTTTTTTTAAAAAAAACGAAGTCCCCTATTGCAAATTCATCATCATACCCATCTTCTAGCAATGCAGATCCTCATCAATCATGTTGAACAACAACTGATGCCATCTGAAACAAGCATGCTGAGAACCACTTGTCCCATCTACTTCATATCACTACACATTCTTAACAACAGATTCCCTGCTGACATCTGAAATGTCAACAAAGGGGAGGAGATGGTTGCTTAAATATGCATTAGGGTATGTAATTGGACAATGCCATACTTTTAGTTTGAAAACTGTAAACTAAATTTAAACTAAATCTAATACAGAATATGGACTTTACCTAGATCGAGGTTAGCCTGGGTACTGTTTGCTTCCAAGAAGTTTTATAAAGAAACATTGGCATGTGCTTTCAAGAAGTTCATAAAATCAATATATAATGTGTATTATTATCCATTTTTATAAAACTAGATTGGAAATTGTTCTGCAACAACAATTTTCAGTCAAAGAAAAGGTACTACAACTTGCCTAGGGAACAGTATAATTAAAATACAGGAATGCTGTCTTTATTTTATATGTGGAGTGAAAAATGGGATACAGAAATATAATGTATTGTTAATCCAAATTCCCCATGTAGTAATCAAAAATATAGAGAGTGATCATTTTTAGAGATACTGTTATCAAATAGTTTTCAAGTAAGTGGTGGGAGGACTTAAGTTACATTTTTATAATAGAGACTGAAAATCAATACCTAAATCAGATGTGTAGCTTTAACCAAATCGGACTGTTTAAAATAAATATCTATTTGTATGCATTACTTTTACTTAGAATGTCTACAGCTTGCTGTTAAATGCAATATTTCCCTTCAAGAGGTGTTCAGTATTGGAAGATTTTGTACATTTTATACATAGTTTACATGGATGGATAAGGTTAGTAAGAAAACAAGTTAATAGGAAAATTCAGATTGTCATAACTCAAAATAGGCTTAGAAGAAAATCACGTCAGCAATTTTATTGTGCTGGACCTCATGACAGGAGCAGCAGTTAAAAAGCTGGCCAAATGTATGTTTTAGAAATAATGAATAATTTCTGTATGCAACAATTGCATGCATTTTTTTTTTCTATAACGGAAAACATTTATGCTGTTTAAAATGATTCTGTAGTTTATGCTTCAGTCAGCTCAAAGTCAAACACTAAAAAAAAAAAAATACCCTGCATATACCATTATATACTATGTATACTATAGTAGTACTAGAGGAAACTCAATTTAATTTTGCTAACTGCTAAGTGGCTAGATTATGGTACAATATTTTAAGGAATAATAATATATTATTTTAATGGAAGTTAAAATACAAAGCTTCTAGTCTACAATATTTTATGTTGACCTAAAATGTATTTTTTTTTCTGGTTGCTTATATTTTTTTTCTTTCTATAGTAAAAAAAAGCTGTATCATTATGCATGAACAACTTGACAATAGACTTTTAAAGCAATGGTACTTTGCAATAGTGAAATAAGTAACATTTTCACATTAGTCAAGTATAGCACTGATTTTAAAGTGTATATCAGTGCAAAATGAAAACAAATATCCAGTAGATCTCTTCAGTGCCAGAAAGTTTGACAATGCTTTATCCATTAAAAAGAATGCTAAAGGTACAAAAAAAGGCCTGCCACTCTGCCATAAATTCATTGTGGTTCTAATTTCCTCTATGAAATGACAACTTTGCCTCTGCTGCACTGGAATCCCAGCCCTGCTCAGTACTCCTCAGTACTCCTTTTTGGACTTCATAACACCACCCCATCTGTCAGCTTAAAGGGGAAGTCAGGAATTCAGACTTCTGGCACAATCAATGGGTATTTTTATCTATTTTTAAGCAGCATTTTTAAAGATTTAAAAACAGAGGAAATGTGTACTGCAGATATGTACTGAATATATTTTTTTATTTTGCTAAAACACACTTTACAGCTGAACTCCTGAAAACCAAATGTCCTCCAATGTAGTTGCAGCTGTGCTGTGTTTTTCAGCTTTAAAGCATTAAGTGCTCATTTTGTCAAGTGGAGAGGCGGAATCCTTATACTCGCATGATCCTCCACTCCACTGGCAAATATCATTCCCAAATGATCAAGAAGTGGGCTGTTCCTAGCATCCTCACATCCAGAACAGTTCTATAGAGCCTGCTCTGGGCTTGATGATGTCAGGACTCAAGACCACTAGAACAAGGAGATGCAGGAGCTTTAGGGACCTGTCTTGTGCAGCGTGGATCAGATGATTAGGTAAGTATATCTCCTTTCATCTTTCTTCTAGACAAAAACAGGAAATTAACCTTTGCAGTGTGGGCACAGCCCCACTACAAGGGTAGTTTTTTTTTCCCCAAAGCTAAGGGACATGTTACATGTTACACCCGTATTTAGGTTGTAACATGTAACATGTTTCAGTTCCTGCCCCCCCCTCCCCTGATTACTTTCCTCATTGACAGCAGGTGGGGGATCATCTCCCACACAGCCATTGACACATTTAAAATAGACGTGACTGTGTAGGGCAGGGGTAGGCAACCTTTCAGAGGTTGAGATCTACCTGGGCAACATGTAGGAAATCAAAGATCCCCGGCGGGAGGGGGGAGGGGGAGTTGGGGTGTTGACGTTGTCCTTTAAAAAAATTACGTATTCAATAAAAATACCAAGAGGCGATTCCCACTGCTGTAATGTCAGACATCGCATGTGATTCACACCGCACTGCTGTGCAAATCACATGCGATGTCTGTGCGATGCAAATTCAGCCATAGAGATTGTATGGCTGAATTCTCATCGTATTCGGACCAAACTTGTGCAGGACCATTTTTTGGTATGCACCAGAATCAGATCCAAATTCCTGTCTGAATTGACAGTTCTCACTGCCATATGCAAACTGATCTGGGGGTATAATTAACTTTGTATTGACACTCCCAGCGGTTTGCATAGGGCAGTGTGAACCGCAGGCGGGAGACATGCGATGCAGGAACCATACTGGTTTTGCAGCCATAGTGTGTCACAGTAGTGTCTTCTTCCTTACTTAAAATTACTCACCTCCACCACAGTAGTATCCTCTGCCATTCCTTCCTCCACAGAGGTGTCCTCTGCCTTCTTTCACATCACCCCCCTAGTTTATTTACTATGCCCCCCCACTGTAGTGTCCTCTGCTCCGATCCCCCCCCCCCCCACACACACACACATGGCAGTGTCTTCTGACCCCCCCCGACAGTAGTGTCCTGCACTTCCCCCAAAAGCAGTGACCTCTGCTGCTCCCCCATTTTAGTGCCCTCTGCCCCCCAACAGTGTCCTCTGCCCTTTCCCTCCACTGTAGTGCCCTCTGTCCCCTTTAGCAGTGTCCTCTGCCCCCCTCTGCAGTGCCCCCACAGAAGTGTCCTCTGCAGCCCCCTACCCCCCACAATAGTTTCCTCTGCCCCCCTGTAGTGCCCTCTGCCACCCCATAGCAATTTCCTCTTCACCAAACCCCCCCAGTAGTGTCCTCTGCCCCCCATAGCAGTTTCCTCTGCAACCCCTTACAGTAGTGTCCTCTCCTCTGCCCCCCCTGCATAGCACTATCCTCTGTTTCTATCCCCCCAGTAGTGTCCTCTGCCCTTCTATAGCTGTTTCCCCTGTCACTCCCAACACACAGATGTAGGTAGCCCTTTCCTACCTTATGACGTCTGTACATCACAGAGGAGTTTAAAGGCTGCAGGGTGCTGAATGGAGGGCGGGACCGGGAGCTGCTTTAGTTAACTTTTTATGTAAATAAGCTGATGATTGGTTGCTAGGACCACCTACCAGCCAATCATCTGCTAATTAACTTGCAAAGGTAACTAAAGCAGCTCCCGGTCCCGCCCTCCACCAAGCACGGCTTTGCCTGTTGCTCCTCTCTGCTAGTGAAGGGAGAGTAATGCCGGCGGAGGCAGGGGGAAGCATCGACACAGCCCCGATCAAGATCTACCTGTCAGCTTCCCACGATTGATAGATAGCTCACAATCGACGAGTTGCCGACCCCGTGTGTAGAGTTTCACCTGCACAGCAACATCATTCATTCACAGGGATCTGTCAATAAGTAAACAGGCCACGTCCATGTCCACAGCATAGAGACTTATAGTTCTCAATAGACTACGAGTGCACTGATAAGCACACTCATTATCCATTCACTCTTCCACCAGCTTTTTAACTGAAAGCCCATTCAAAGGTATGGACAGAAAGCTGGAGGGAGACTGTGAAGGAACCTGACATTGCACCCTTGATCCACAAATTATGTGCATTTATTATTTAGTAATTTTACAATTTCACATGATTGTGAATATGATCAGTTTAAAGCTGAACCTCTGCCAAAAATAATATAAAAATGAATAGCCCAAAGATAAAATAACAAAATCAGCATTTCTTGCAAAATACAGCTTAATCCAGGGTCCATGCAGTGCTTCTTTTCTGTTATTAGATGGCCAGCCCAATTTACTACTTCCTCTGAGCCTAGGTCATCCTGGACCTGCCCCAACCTGTTACTGGACAGTGAAAGAAGCTATAGGACAGTGATGAGCTCATTTCACTGTCACTCCGCTCTCTCCTTATATTGGTACAGTATACTGCTTGTCAGAACGTGAACTGATTGGCTGCTTGTACTTTTTCTTCATCTCACACTCTAGCCCTTTTGTACAGGAGGCTGCAAGATGCTGATATCATGTCAGATTCTGATACTTAAATTGCTTGTATTAAAAAAAAATGTTTAATGATGTATTACTGATTACAGATCTGCCTTATTTTGTGTTTTGTATATCTATATAAAATACAGGTTTAATGTAAAGCAGTTTTTATACTTATGTTTCTATTGCATGCTCTGTCTCCTGCTTAGCAGTACTCCACAATGACTAATAAGTGTACTTCACTACTGTATTCTGTAGTGATACAATATCTCACAAAAGTGAGTACACCCCTCACATTTTTGTAAATATTTTATTATATCTTTTCATGTGGCAACACTGAAGAAATGATACTTTGCTACAATGTAAAGTAGTGAGTGTACAGATTGTATAATAGTGTAAATTTGCTGTCCCCTCAAAATATCTCAACACACAGCCATTAATGTCTAAACCTCTGGCAACAAAAATGAGTACACCCCTAAGTGAAAAAGTCCAAATTGTGCCCAATTAGCCATTTTCCCTCCCCGATGTCATGTGAGTCGTTAGTGTTACAAGGTCTCAGGTGTGAATGGGGAGCAGGTGTGTTAAATTTGGTGTTATCACTCTCACTCTCTTATACTGGTCACTGGAAGTTCAACATGGCACCTCATGACAAAGAATTCTCTGAGGATCTGAAAAAAAGAATTGTTGCTCTACATAAAGATGGCCTAGGCTATAAGAAGATTGCCAGCACCCTTAAACTGAGATGCAGCACAGTGGCCAAGACCATACAGTGGTTTAACAGGACAGGTTCCGCTCAGAATAGGCCTCGCCATGGTCAATCAAAGACGTTGAGTGCACATGCTCAGCGTAATATCCAGAGGTTGTCTTTGGGAAACAGATAAATAAGTGCTGCCAGCATTGCTGCAGAGTTTGAAGGGGTGGGGGGTCAGCCTGTCAGTGCTCAGACCATATGCTGCACACTGCATCAAATTGGTCTGCATGGCGGTCATCTCAGAAGGAAGCTGTAACAAGCCCCTTGCTCGCTCGATTCCACTCTCCCGACACTCCTCTGCAGCTATAGAATCAGATTGCAACGTCTGATGGTTCGGTCATCCAATGCTCCGGGATTAGAACTTCAGCTATGTGCCATTCTAACCCAGTTGTGATAGCTCAGAACAAACACCAGGCAGGCTGTATGTAAGTTCAAACAGGAATCTCTTTTATTGCAAAATACAGGCTCTCTTTATACACTAAAAGAGGAGGTGCATAGCTCCTGCTCATATTACTCTAACAATACAGCTGTAACCTAATTAACCTAATTAACATGAGCTAATTAACTAATCCCTGTAGACAGCCTAGATGACTCAGACATGACCTTTAGGCCAGACTGGCCGTCTTGTAGTTCAGAAAATCCAATCAACATTATCACAATAGCAGAGTTAATTAAACACAAACAACAATGGGGATCTAATGACTCTTAGATCCCATACTAAAGACTTATTTACAATACACATTTTAGCAGACAACAGACAGGTAGCTGGAATTGATGACATTAGCATTTAACAGTAGCAGTCCCAACGGTATGAATCAGTCACTATTCCAATATGGCAAATCCAGGGTCCCCAGAGTCTGTGTGTCCTGGGGGACCAGGACCCGAATCCACAGTAATACCACCTCAAGGGTCCCCAGGAGCAGATAAAAGGTTTAGAGTTCATTTCAAGTGTGCTATTTGCATTTGGAATCTGTTGCTATCAACTCTCAATATCAGATCCAAAGAGCTGTCACTATCAGTGAAGCAAGCCATCATTAGGCTGAAAAAACAAAGCAAACCCATCAGTGAGCTAGAAAAAACATTAGGTGTGGCCAAATCAACTGTTTGGAACATCCTTAAAAAGAAAGAACGCACCTGTGAGCTCAGCAACACTAAAAGACCCGGCAGACCGCGGAAAACAACTGTGGTGGATGACCGAAGAATTCCTTCCCTGGTGAAGAAAACACCCTTCACAACAGTTGGCCAGATCAAGAACACTCTCCAGGAGGTAGGTGTATGTGTGTCAAAGTCAACAATCAAGAGAAGACTTCACCACAGTGAATACAGAGGGTTCACCACAAGATTTAAACCATTGGTGAGCCTCAAAAACAGGAAGGCCAGATTAGTTTGCCAAACAACATCTAAAAAAGCCTTCACAGTTCTGGAACAACATCCTATGGACATATGAGACCAAGATCAACTTGTACCAAAATGATCGGAAGAGAAGAGTATGGAGAAGGAAAGAAACTGCTCATGATCCAAAGCATACCACCTCATTGGTGAAGCATGGTGGTGGTAGTGTCATGGCGTGGGCATGTATGGCTGCCAATGGAACTGGTTCTCTAGTATTTATTGATGATGTGACTGCTGACAAAAGCAGCAGGATGAATTCTGAACTGTTTCAGGCAATATTATCTGCTCATATTCAGCAAAATGCTTCAGAACTCAGTGCGTCACAGTGCAGATGGACAATGACTCGAAGCATACTGCGAAAGCAACCAAAGAGTTTTTTTAAGGGAAAGAAGTGGAATGTTATGCAATGGCCAAGTCAATCACCTGATCTGAATCCGATTGAGCATGCATTTCACTTGCTGAAGACAAAACTGAAGGGAAAATGCCCCAAGAACAAGCAGGAACTGAAGATAGTTGCAGTAGAGGCCTGGAAGAGCATCACCAGGGATGAAACCCAGTGTCTGGTGATGTCTATGCATTCCAGACTTCAGGCTGTAATTGACTGCAAAGGATTTGCAACCAAGTATTAAAAAGTGAAAGTTTAATGGATGATTGTTAATCTGTCCCATTACTTTTGGTCCCTTAAAAAGTGGGAGGCACATATACAAACTGATGTAATTTTTACACCGTTCACCTGATTTGGATGTAAATACCCACAAATTAAAGCTGAAAGTCTGCAGTTAAAGGACATCTTGTTTGTTTCATTTCAAATCCATTGTGGTGGTGTATAGAGCCAAAAAGATTAGAATTGTGTCGATGTCCCAATATTTATGGACCTGACTGTAAATCCCATTGCTATTGTTCTTCCTTGTGATAAGCAGAGCCAGAACATTGAAATAAACTTTCTTGGTTTTCTGAGTTGAGCAGGCAAGGTTTCTAATGCCTCGTACACACAAGCAGAATTTCCGTCGGAAAAATCTTGGATGGTTCTTCCAATGGAATTCCACTCAAGCTTGGCTTGCATACACACAGTCACACAAAAGTCCTCTGAACTTTCGACCGTCAAGAACGCGGTGACGTACAACACTACGACGAGCCAAGAAAATGAAGTTAAATGATTCTGAGCATGCGTCGAATTGTTTCCGAGCATGCGTAGGAATTTTGCGCGTCAGAATTGCTACATATGATCAGAATTTCCAATCGGAACTTTTTCCATCGGAAAAATAGAGAACCTGCTCTCATTTTTTTGCTGGCGGAAATTCCACCAGCAAAAGTCTGATGGAGCATACACACGTTGGAATTTCCGACCAAAAGCTCACATCGGACTTTTTCTGGCGGAATTTCTGATCATGTGTATGGGGCATTAGAGTTGTACAAGTTGGTCAGATTGTGCTTGCTTATCTTATTGCACTCTAATGTCTATGGGCAGTCTAAGTGTCAGGCCTGATTTGACTAAAACAATAGACTAACTAAATAAAGCAGGGCATGCTAATTTGTTTTCTAATATATGGATGACTAGATGGAAAAGTACAACTCTGGATATGAAATATGATGTTAGAAATATGGGACAGCAAACATGTGTAGCGCTGACAACTTTTGTTTCTAGTCATATGTGTGTTGTAAAGGTAAAAGGTTGATATAGCACCATCTAGTGGCCAACTATAGAGATACAATTTTTTATTTTCATCATTTTGAGAAGTGACATGGAAGTTATTGATTGTTTACTTCTGGACATTAACTATGACCTACCCACAATGCTCATGGACCAGAGGAGAATAGGATATAAAATAGCTGGGAGCGGCCATCTTAGGTCTCTTGTTCCTGGGACGCGTGGCCTGCCAGCAGAACTCTGTGGGTGTGTGTGTCCCACAGGGTTGCGGCCTACTTTGTGAAGGAGCGGAGCAGCAGCAAGGATCCTGCTATTGATCACAGTGTGCTGGAGCAGCAGAAGTGATTGCTCTGGAGACCCGTGGAGGAGATAACCGAGGACTCCTGGTCGTTAGTAAGCGGAGCAGCGTGACAGCGTGACTGTGGCTCCATATGGACTGAGAACTGCTGAAACGGAGACATCCATCTGTTCGGGTCCCGTGTGGTGAGAGGGCTAACACCCAGAAGTTTGTTTAACATTACACACATTTACAGCTGTTACAGAGTGTTCCTGAGACTGATAGTCCCACGGAACAATTTCTTTGGGAAGCATTACATTTACACAGACTTCAATATCCAGGAACTGATACTAGATGTCTGTCTTCTTCAAGTAAGAACACTTAATCAATTTGCTGGATTATAATTGCCTTTGCGTAAGCTGACAAAGGAGGAGCAACTGTGATACAATCAAGGGAACAATATTTGAATGAACTACAGAGACAACTACAAGAGGATAAAACATACATCAAACTTTTACACAATCCAACAAATAAGTATAAAAAAGAGTTAGAACAACTAATCCAATTGAGAATGAAAAAAGAAATATTGAATAATAAAGAATCTAAATATCTTATTCCAGAGGCATGCAGGATACCAGTCATCTACACCGTCCCTAAAATTCACAAATCACTAGAAAATCCACCGGGTAGACCAATTGTGAATGGGATCGATTCCCTTACATCCCGAGTAGGACAATATCTGGATCAGTTTATTCAACCAGCAGTACAACAGACTCCATCTTATTTAAAAGACACAAAGCATGTGTTACAACTTTTAAACACATTACCAGTATTGGAAGGAAGAACAATACTAGCCACGGCAGACGTCAGTTCGCTATATACCATAGTACAACATCACGATGCATGTTCAGCAACTAAATGGCTTCTCAGAAATTATAGTAACCTTGTTTGTAAACAGCGGAAATATATAAAATGTTTAGATGTCTGTTTAAAGTGCAATTATTTCTGGCACGACCAAGTGTACTACAAACAAGCCATAGGCATTGCAATGGGTGCCAAGTTTGCACCAAGCGTGGCCAACGCATATATGGCCCAGTGGGAAGACCAATCCATTTATGATGACAACCCAGCAGAACTTACCCTATACAAAAGGTACATCGATGATGCAATCATAGTCTGGAATGACAAGAGAGAAGCACTTGAACAGTTTTTAAAGAAACTTAATACAAATTAAAAAAACATTCGTCTGTCATGGAATATTGACGAAAAAGCAGTTGAATTCCTTGACTTAAAAATAAGCGTGGAAGGAGATAAAGTAGTTACCAAAACCTTCTTCAAGAATGTGGATGCCAACAGCTACCTCCCTATTGACAGCTGCCACCACAAATCATGGCTGTACAATATACCGAAGGGACAATTTGTCCGAATTAAAAGGAATTGTACAAAAGAAGAGGATTATATGGAACAGGTCAAACTAATTGGATCCAGATTTAGAGAAAAGGGATATGAACAAACGTGGATCAATAAACACATTGAAGAAGTAAACAGTATGGAAAGGACCAAAATGCTGGAAACACATCCAAAGCAAATGCCCCCACAGGAAACACCTAGCCTGATTTTGGACTACAGTATACAACACAAACAAATATCCAAAATTATTCAACGACATTGGCACATTTTAAAACGACAAAGATGT
Source organism: Lithobates clamitans (assembly GCA_037952925.1). Classification (NCBI taxonomy): domain Eukaryota; kingdom Metazoa; phylum Chordata; class Amphibia; order Anura; family Ranidae; genus Lithobates; species Lithobates clamitans. The sequence continues at coordinate 1,251,999 of JBBGZY010000429.1, forward strand.
TAGCAAAATACTACCAGAATCGCCTAATATCATATACAAAAAGGCACCGACCATCAGAGATATGATAGTAAAATCAGTGATAGAACCTCCACAACAAGCACCTTATACTTTTTTATGGGAAAAGGATTCTATCCATGTAGAAATTGCTATGCATGTAAACATGCCCAAAAATTTCAGGGTAAAAGAATGGATTTCACAGCCACTACTACAAAAGAAACATTTAAAATTAGGGATTTTATAGGATGCCATACAGAGGGGGTCGTATATGTACTCCAATGTAGTTGTAAACTACAATATGTAGGACACACCAAGAGAGCCCTCAAAGTTAGGGTCAAGGAACATATCCAAAATATTAATAAGGGTAACCCTAAACATAATGTATCCAAACATTTCGCAGCAGTACATAATCAGGATCCCACACACCTCCAATTTTGGGGGATAGAAAGATACAAAAGTTCATGGAGAGGTAGCCACAAAATCAGAAGTATTAGCCAAAAAGAATCATATTGGATACATACTTTACGTACACTAGTTCCCAGAGGTATGAATGTGGAATTTGACTTAAACTGTTTTTTGAGTAATTTTTAATATATTTTTTAGCAATTTTTAATATTTTAAAAAATTATTGGACTATATAGACTATATAATTGTATTTATGGAAGTGTTTATTTTATTCCACCAAAGGTGATATAGACATTCACTATATTAATTATTTAATTAGGTTTTAGATACATGTTGTAATTGTCATTTTTAAGGAAAATAATATATATATATATATCTGTATAGGTTTCACATAGCAAAACAGGTTTTATATGCTGGATATACCAATTACATTGTAATGGAAGAGGCACCTCCTTAGGTACTTAGGTATACGACTGACGTGCCCAACAGAAAATGTGATCATCTTTAATAATCTAATGCCTATTATAGTACCCTGTCATGTATTCATAATTAAACTAATTTGGATCTACTCCTTTGCGTATAGTAATACGCCATATTACATACAATTTATCCACCCAAAAATGGCCGCCGTCCATGGAGGTTAACCACCACTAAGATGGCTATATGTAAATATGTATGAATTAACTAAAAGGCCATGACAACTTACTAGTTACTATAACAAGCACAGGTTAAGAGTGGAAATTTACAAGAAGCCCGTTCACTATTATAGATCGAATAACACAAATGGACTTTAAAATAATATCACAATATTAACTGTGATCATACACAAGTGTACACCTATTTTAACTTGATCCTTCAGAAAAATGGCCGCGATCTTCACTAATTGCCACCTCTAAGATGGCCGCAATAACATATAGTGATGGAAACCACAACAAAAATGGCCGCGACTTTGTTTCCGATTACATAACTTAAATAGCGTTCCTCTCGGGCCAATCCGGTTCCCCAGATGAAGTCACGAGCGGTGGCGTAATGCGTAGGGTGTGGCAGAGAGCAGACGAAACCGGAAGTCACGTAAGGAGGCACCTCGGACGCCGTTCCTTTTGTTTTAAGCTGTTTTACCTAGTTGTAAATGTAAGAGACCATCTTTTAACTTTAGTAAAATATTTTTAACCAAAGATAATACACTATTGGAGGCTATTTCTCTCTCCTTCCCCGGTCTATATCCCACCGGGCCGGTGCAGCCTGGGTGGGAAAACCTTTTCTTTTCCCACAGGCAACTGCCAGATACAGAGGGCAATTCGGCCACCACTACAGCAGCATGCTATAACGCATAACATCAAGAAAAGACATTTTTTGATGCCCGTATTTATTATTATTAAGGTGAGAGTTCTGAGAGCCTGCTTAGACTGGCAGTTTCTATATATGACGACCATCATAACCTCCCCATGTGTCTGACCCCAGTGGATGCAACACAATATTTATGAACTTTATTACCTTTATTTATAACAGTTATTTATTCACTTGGATTTTTTAGTGTGATTCACGATATTTTTCACACACATATGCACAAGTATTTATTTTATGGAAGTCTAATTTAATTTATGGAAGTTTTTATGTGATAGATTTGATGCGCGGAATCTCTTATTTTACGGTTTTTAGAGTGTAATGTGTACATTTTTTGATTCTGCTGCAGTCTATTTTTTGATATCATCACAATTAGTTCAACCCTATTTATTAACTTGAGTACTGTCACCAATACCATTTTTATTATTTAATATTGTTTGTGATTGTCACTACACTCCCTATATGTCACATCAGCGCGAAGGACACTAACATATATAATTGCCTTTGTGTATCACCTTGCACTGCACAACACTCTAGAAGAACTCTCTGTGGATTACAAATACTGATTTATAGCTAGCGAAGTTTGAAGACGTCAGGACTATCTCTTCTATTGCATCTAGTTATAAAGGATAGTGACTTTACGGTTTAAAGCAGGAGGAGCTCCCTGGTATATATATATATCTATATATATATATATATACATATAGATATATATATACATATATCTATCTATATATCTATCTATATATATATCTATATATATATATATATATATATATATATATATATATATATATATATATATATATATATATATATGTTGTGGGATATTCACATTTTTGTGTCTTTGCACTTGCTACAGTGTGCTGGAGGTGGGAAGGTGTTCAAAGCTAAGACGATCTCACTTTGAACACTGGTCCCACCTGGAGACACATCAATAAGGGGACTTTTCAGGAAGGTTCTGTGTGTACATATATTTAGGTATATCTGTGTATGTGTACAAAGACTTTCATAAGTATTTACTATACTGTTGCACTATGTTGGTGTGATAGTGTAGCCACTGTAATAACTTTTATATATCATTTAAGTAAAAAGAAGTTATTTTGATTATTACAGAAGTTTGTGTGCAGTGTTGTTTTTCTCCTGCAGGTGGAGTTACAAGCACCCAGGTGTATATATATATATATATATATATATATATATATATATATATATATATATATATATGTATATATATTTGTGTATATTGTGAGCTAAAGTTGGTATTAGTGTCACTACAACACTGCACTACAGTTGTGTCAAGGGGATTGAACAAATTAAGAGGGGTGAAGAGATCAGAGGACAGGCCCGATCTAAATCAGTAGCTCCACCATGAGTTATTGCTACACATGTATAAATCTAAATGTCACTTAAAAAGTACTTTTAAGTATAACAGTTACAATAACTAAAAATGTACATTATGGATTTCTTTAATGATTGGAGTGTTTCCCAGTATTTCCCTGAAGCACTGTTATGTATCATCTTTTGCAGGATTTATCACAGCTATATTTTAGGAGCTAAAACTAAAATTTAAAACATTATGTGGTGAGATATATCTATGAGGCATATTTTCTTATGAACTTTTTACATTTTCCTCAATCCTATTTCAATCAAAACCTTGTCTGAATTTTTTTATATTGCTTTTTTTTTTATATTTTTAATATTTGCTGAATCATATCATATTTTCATAGTAATGTTTCAAATGTCTTTGACATGTATGTGGGCCCTCTAGTGGCTATATGCATTACAGGAAGTCTTATATGCATCTTTGATAAAAAAAAAAAAATGTGACAATATCAGTTTCAGGATAAAGTAAACCACCTGCATTGCTTAGTTTCTCATACCACATGCAGACCCAGTCAAAAAGTTTTTTTTTTTTACATTGACAATACTACTTTAAATGAATGCTCATACATCTTATACAAGTTTGCAGTTATGAATGTACAGTGTGGATGTTTTATCTTCATACTATGAACACTCTGTCTTTGTGAAGCATGCTAATGCCATTCTTTGGAAGATTAATGAAAGGGATGTTAGGACAGCAAAGTGTGATGGACTGTGTGTCATAGGCCATTTCTATTTCACCCAGGAGCCCAAGGTCTATTATTTATACCTAGGCTAATAAAAGTAAAGGTGGTGTACTAAGATGCCAAACTAGATTTCAACCAAGAGGATCAGTTTTGATTAGGACTGTACTATAGGATTACTTTTGTCCATAAAAAAAAATGCAACATGCCCTGTTTGATTTATGTGTGGGTTTAGACTATAAAATAGTAGTCTAAAATACTATAAAATAAGTCTTTCATATTAAAAAAAAGTTTTCAGTAAAGAAATTTTTATTCAGATTTTCCATTCTAACGTATGGCACCTTTAAAGTCCCATTTGTTTTTATGTTTTCCTTTCTACGTTATAAAATGGTAGTCTATTGTAATTATTATTTTTAGCAAAAAAAAGTATTTTAGTGAAAAAATGAAATAAAAAAATAAATAAAGCGAAACTCCAGCACCTCCACCCTTCCTGATAGCATCATAACAATCTTATTTTCAGGTATCAGATGAAAAAGACTTTTAAAGCGATTGTAAAGTCTTGTTCTTTTTTTTTTAAATAACAAACATCTCAAACTTACCTGTGCAGTTGGTTTTGCACAGAGCAGCCCCGGTCCTCTTGTTCTCGGGCCCTTCCCTCCTATCGAGTGCCCCCTCAGCCAGAAGCTTTCTATGGTGGCACCTCAGCAGAGTCACAGCTCCGTGTATCCATTCAGACATGGAGCCCCGACCTGTCCCCGCCCCTTTTCCCCATGATTGGGTGACTGACTTTGATTAACAGCCGCAGGAGCCAATGGCGCCGCTGCTGTGTCTGAGCCAATCAGGAGTGTCCTGAATGGCCGAGGGACTTGTGGACATCGCTGAAGAGAGAAGAGGCTCAGGTAAGTAATTAGGGGAGTGCTCGGGAGGCTGCTACACACAGACTTTTTTTATCCTAATACATAGAATGCATTAAGATAAAAAACCTTCTGCCTTTACAACTCCTTTAACTGGGTTGCAGTTATATTTATAAATAGACAATTTTTTTTTTACTAAGTAGGTCAGTAAGTGAATCACTTCAGACAGGCTATTATTATTATTATTATTATTATTATTATTATTATTATTAGAGTAAATATGGCTCTTCACTTTCTAGTGGGCAGCCCAGGATGAGCAGTATACTCTATGCTTTGGGATATTATTACACACTTGCTTCAAAAATGCTTTTACATGAAACAATTTTTGGTTCACATGAGATTGGATTTATACAAATGATGCAAACTCAAAATGACTGTAAATATATGCTTTCACATACATATAATCCATTTTTGTGATGAAGCAGCAATATAAAATATTGAGATTTATTTAAGGCATTAGCAAAAGGGTTTATGTGGGATGTGTTGGGCTTATTTACATGAAAAGAAAGGTGACATCATCTCTGATAAAGTTTCTCTGTGGGGTTGAACATTTCCTATTTAAAATATCCCATTACTGAGGTCGTTTACACTAGGAACGATCGTCCGAAACACAATGAAATTCTGATTCCCGTAGCTAGAAAAGCACTCAGAAATGAAACTCTTTATTAAACAGTTCTCCAGTGAGAACAATGACTTTAAGTAGGTCTATGAGTTAAGGAGGAGCTAATTCCTAAAGCAGCGTGGGCTTTGTTTATTGGGAAATAGCTGCCTGTTCAACTCTTATTACTGCTGGTTGCTTGAGAAACCAAGCAGAGAAAAATACTGGTAGTTAAAGCCTAGCAGTACCCAGGACAGTGCTAATAAAGTGTAACAAAAACTGCCATAGTTTCTTAAAAAACCAAGTTCCTAAGGCATACAGAATACAAAGCTCGGCAAACGGAAAAAAAGATTTATTCTCCATTCATTATGCCTTGAAATTGGTTTTGTGTGATCACAAATGCTTTATTAAAACAGGCACACCGGATACTTTAATACAGTTCTATTAATAATGTGTTGCTTAGTTTCCAACTGTGTCTGTTTAATAAAGTACACTTCTCTGCTCAGTGGTGATTATCAATAATAGTTAATGAAACTTTTAGAATGGGCTTTATATTCTTTAGTGTTTTCTGTAAATATATATTGCTCAGTAGACATAAGGGAATTCTCTTCAAATATTGCAGTATATTACTAGTTCTCATGGTGGATCAGGAAATCTCTTAAGCACCCATATAACACCAGCTTTAGACACTGAAATGTTACAAATCTTTTTGTGTTACTTTAGCCTTTTCAGGCAGAAAGAAGTTTTCAGTGGTAATCTTTGTTTCCCATGTGAAAAAGTCAAACTGACTTAAAGGCCAGCTCAATTCTAAAACATTGTTTTAGTTGTATCACATGCTGACATTTTACATCTCTTTAGGACCCCAAAATAATATATACACATCAGATTTCTCAATTCATCCCAAATACAGTGGCCATTACAAAACCAAATGATGGTACACACAATCACCACAAAATATCTGTTAAATCAGAGTGGTAATCTTAAGTACTACCATATAAGAAAATGTTGGCTTTTTCTTACCCTTTTTTATGTTCAAAGTTTTTTTTTTGAAAAGAAGACATAAAGTTCAACAGGTAATATTTGTACAACACAAAGCAGTGACAGTTATACAATTTCTTTTCATGTGTCTAAATTGTTAAGATGAACAGCAAGGACGTTGTCATAACAGAAGGTACAGGAGGTAATCATTAAAGAAGTATTTGCGGACGCATTCTGTCTATCTCATTATATAAGTGAATATAAAACAAGAGCAATAGATTTATAGGTTTACATGAGAGATAAATCTGCGAACAAGTAAAAGGTTAAGATCTAGTAGACGTTGTGTATACTGTAAGAAATAATACCAGTGATGTATATGTAGGTGAGGTGGTAGTTAGTAAAGAGAGAATAAGAAAAGCGGGGAGGAAAGGAGAGATAGAGAGAGACTAGAGAAAGGTAGGGTGGGGAGAAGGATGGTCAGGTGGGACGCATGGACCATCAGAACACCATTAAGTCAGTCTGACGTTGCTATGGTCTAGCTAGGGTTCTAGAAGGTGTTTGTCGAAGTTTGGAGGTAAAAAATGTTCAGCCCAGGAGTTCCAAATTTTAAGATGTTGGGGAATCCTATCTAGAATTGTTGCTTCGATTTTACTATGGATCATAGCTTGAGTGACCCTGTTCCTGACTTCGGCGAGATTCAGTTTTGGGGTTTTCCAGGCTCTGGCTATTGTCTGTTTAGCTGCTGTTGTAAGTTGAAGGAGGAGGCGGGTCTGGGATCTGGTGTAATCTGAGGAGATAAGGTTCAACAGTGCAATAGAAGGGTCAGGATCAATGGTATGTTGAAGTAAGGTGGAAGCCATTCGGAAAATTGCAGGCCAGAATTCCTGTACTATCGGACACGTCCACCATATATGAATGTGTGTACCCATCTCGTTACAGCCACAGAAACATACTGAAGGGTAATTTGGAAGAAATTTAGAGATCCTGGCTGGAACCAGATACAATCTCATGAGTACTTTGTAGTTCGCTTCTTGTGCGATTACATTGTGAGATGATATTTTCGTGTTGGACCAGATGCCAGACCATCCTCCGTGTCAAGATCTAATGAAAGGTCTTTAGACCACTGTGAAATAAGACCCAGAGCATGGGGTCCGAGTTGCAAATTCCTTCAAATATGGATAAATCGTCTAGTGATGAGTGTGTACCTATAATTGTACGAACAAAATGGACTATCTGTAGATATCTAAAGATTTCTGTAGGGGGTATGTCTACTTGGTTTTGTAGTGAAGAGAACGTCTTTATAGAGGATCCAGAGGTAAAATCGCATATGCGATATAGTCCCGCCCTCAGCCAGGTTTGAAATGATCTTGGGTTAACGTAGGCCGGGTAAAATTTTGGGTGATCTAGAAAAGAGAGCAACGGGGAGTGAGCTGATTGCAACTTAAACGGGCCTCGGAGTTTGTCCCATAACTTGAGGGAATGCCCAGTAATGGGGTTACTGATTGGACGGGTTGAGGAGGGCAACCATAGTAGGTTAGAGACCGTGAGGGGGTAAAGGTCAATGGCTTCCAGACTAACCCATAGTGGGATTTCAGTTTTTGCATGATAGAGAGTGATCTGGGCTAGCTGGGCCGTGTGGTAGTATCTCAGAAAGTTAGGTAGCCCCAACCCCCCATTGAGCTTACTACGAAGTAGTATGGCCTTAGACACCCTAGGTCTAGTGGAGCCCCATATGTATTTGGACACTCGTGTCTGAATGATTCGGTGGAAGTAAGAAGGAATAGGGATCGTGAGGACTCTATATAAATAGAGAAGTTTTGGAAGCAGAGACATCTTTACAGCCGCAATCTGACCAAGCCATGAGATACATAACGGGCGCCAGGATTCTAATAAGGCTGTTAAATTTTTTAACACCCTTTTTTATTCTTTGCCTTAAAGCCTGTGTCTTGGCTGCCATTCTTCTTCAGTTGGAGACCCTGTCTATTGATTTGCTTCCATACCATAAACAGGGGCACTCTCAAGCACACCTTTTACCTCTCCAAGCAGAGAATATGAGTTTGGAGACAATGGTGGTGTTTTTTTTTTTTCAAAGAGTTTTTAGTGAGATATAAAAGCCAAAAATATAGACAAAAAAAATTTGTAAGGACATTTTACAGAATATTTTTTGTGAGTAAGGTAACAATCTAGGGGTTGTAGACATACATACCAGGGTAAGATAACTAAAGGAGATGTACACAACACAACCGGGCAATAGTTATCATCAAAAGAAGATACCTGGATGGATTTGATTACATTATCTGTTTACAGTAAACCCCTAGGATTGCAGAATGAAGCAAAGGGGAACAATGAGGAGGTGGGAGAATTGGTTGGAGTGGAGTAAAAGGGGAGGGAGGTATAATAGATAATGCAACTTCGTCCTTAAAGTAAGAAGAGAGGGGTGGCACCATGACTGAAGTGGGGGCAGTTTGAGGTGGGTTTCTTCACACTTTTGGTAGAGATAGATGGAGCTGTCGGGTAGATAGCCTGTGGATAGACTTGTGTTGCAGGCCGTATCTAGATGGAGCTAAAGACCACTGGTTGTGGGTTTTCCATTGGATTTGAAGGTAGAGTTCTGTAGTATGAGAACGTATATTGATTGAAATTAGCTAGTTCTTCTGGAGAGAGTGCTGAAAGCATGAAGGTTTGCCACCTGGAAAAGAAGCAAGAACTGATTTTTTCATGTTTGAAGTCGGTGTTGAGTCAGTCCTTAAATAGTAGGAGAAGGAGCTCTCGTTTGATTTGAGCGGTAGTAGGAGAATGTGATGAAGTCCAGTGTTTCAATATGGTCCTCCATGCAAGAAGGAGACAGATCAAAGACCAGTCTTTGTGAGAGGGGGGCTCAATGGAGGTGTTGGTGTTTTAAAAAGGAGAGCATATCCACCGTCAAATTATATTTTACTTTGGAAAGTGAATTTTTACTTATTAGTGATCAAAGTGAACCAATGAAGTGGAAATTCTCTTTGCAAGCAATACCCAAACTTGCACAAGGAAAGGATTTTGAGTGCCCATAACTGGATGATTAAAGTCAGCATAATTTTGCCTCAATCAAGTGTATAAGCTAAGTGAAATTTAAATTAGTTTTTCAATCCCCCTGCAAGAGGTACTGACGATTAAACCAAAAATAGTTGTTCAATAAACAAAATTCCAAACACTTGAGTAGAAACCTGGCATGCTTCCTAGTATCTAGGGCACTGCATGTACAAGTAGGGGAACATATAAATAATATTAAAAAAAGGCCTTTAAACAGTATGTCCAGACATTTCGGAATGTGTCACCAACATGACCCCATAGGTTTGAAATTATGGGTGATTGAAAAAGTCTCTAGACATTGGAGAGGGGGTAATTACATTTACCAGTTAAGTCGCCGTGAATCATTCTGAATTTATGAAACAAAGGGTATGACTCCTGCTGGCTTGAATGTAGACTTTGATCTTAATTGTTTTTTTTTTTTCGGATAGGTAATTTTTTATGTTTTTATGTTTTATTTATGGTGTTTTATGTATATTGATTGTTTTTGGATCACAAAGATGGCTGTGGAGTGACGTTAATTTTTATAAAATATTTTAATAGATTAATTCCTCATTTGTAGTTTTGGCTTTGTAAACGGGGTACCCTTTCAATTTCAGAACATTTGGCGTGCATTAATAACTGTGAGATTGCTGCATGTTTATTTGTTACATACAAATTAAATTATATCCCTTCTTGCATGAGAACAATAGGAATGACTTTTATGATTAAGAAGTCTTTGATGTCTTTTGTTATTGTTGATTGTATCGGTCTCTGTGTTGCCTGTAATCAGGCAGGACATGTGATGCGACTCTGTCCAGGAAGACTGAGCCAATTAGCATCATTTTGCCATGGTATTCAGTATTTAAATGCGGCACATCAACGTGACCATGACCCAGCTGATGAAGTCCCGCCCACGGATGTAACGCGTACAGGGAGAGGAGTCACGCCTGCACTTGGTTTAAGTGCTTTGTTTGTGTAGCACTGACCCCCGAAGGAGCTGCTGATTTATTTGGGCCTGTAGTCTGCTTTGTTTCCCCTTTGAATATCTCAGTCCCCCTGACAAAGCTGTGGTGTGATAGTGTGCAGTCAAAACGAAATCATTTTGGCAAGTTCACAATACTCAATATAATATACCTGTCTGTAGTTACCTTATCCTCCTCTTGGTTGGTGATGAAGAGGAAAACAACACTCATACAGTTATACTTGAATAATAACCTTATTTACTGTAATTTGTTTTAAAAGGTAAACACTACAATGGTGTTACTGTCAGACCAACATAGTCTGACAGTCAACTGAACTTTATATTACAGTGATACAATACAGGTATAAAATGTCTGAATAATATATGAGTGGTGTAGCAAAGTAAATAGGATAACCGTCAGAGTGAATTTCTCTCACTATGAGCACTGTCCTATTTCCTGCACGCTTTAATACTATACTAAATCACAGACTAACTTGATAAAGTGTAGTACAACAATTAGAGAGCTCACTCACTTAGTATCACACTACCCAAATATAGTAAAGGGACACAAGGCCTTGTATTTTACTAAGCAGTCCTTCTTTTCTTCTGCTAGCAAAACAGAGTAGATTTGTAATCCAAAGGGTTAATGGCTCCTGATCAAAGTAGACTGAAATATGAAAGCAAAGTTCCGGTGCAGCCGCACTATAACTAACTTTGATGCCAAGGACTCAGTACTAAATCCTCTTGACTGTGTGTGTGGGACTATGGGTCCCAGCAACTCTGTCTTTTGTAGACAGATGTATGAACGTGTACCAAGAAACTTTTGGGCAACAGCCCTCTCACCCAACCAGGACAGTGTTGTCAGAAGACTCCGTTTCTGATTTACAGGGTTCTGTCTCTACAGTATCTCAGTTCATTCTCTGTGGCCACACCACCATGCTGTACCACTTCACAGACGACCGGGAGTCCTCGGTTACCTCCTCCGTCTCTGGAACTATCACACTGCTGCTCCAGCACTCTGTGATATAAGGCTTGATCAAAGACTGCTCACAGACAACCGGGAGTCCTCGGTTACCTCCTTCAAGAGTCTCTGGAACAATCACACTGCTGCTTCAGCACGCTGTGATCTAAGGCAGGATTGCTGGCTGCTGTTCTGCTCCGCACAGGGTAGGCCGCAACTCTGTGGGACACACACACCCACAGAGCCTTGCTGGCAGGCCATGCATCTGAAGAACAAGAGCCCTAAGATGGCCGCTCCCAGCCTTTTTACAGGCTTCCCACAATGCAGTTCAGTTCCCTGAGGTTTGTGGGAGTTACTGAGCATTGTGGGTAGGTCAAGTGTAAATATGTAAATGTAAACAAACAGAACACTTCCATGTCAACTTGAATAATAAAAGAAATAAAGATGCAGTCCTTTTATATTTTGGCCACTAGATGGCGCCAGATGATAAGATATAACATAACATTAAGTTACATCAAAAATGTGTCCTGTTACATTTGTAAGTAGGATTTTAACTTTTTTGTCAATAAATCTGTTCAAATGGATCGCACTAGATTCTTCCTTTATTATTCATACATGTCCTGAGGAGAGATTGTTTATGATAACATCATCAGATCGCTGGATGTCTGTACCCCATGGTGTGGGAGTGAGTGACCTTTTCAGGTTGAATTAATGAGATGGGAGGCTAGAGCTGTCTGTGGTGAATGGGCTGTACTCACCATATCACTGTCTCGTCTGTCATCAGGTGCCTTGCACTCGGAAGTTGTTCATCTCAATTGCTTTGCTCTTTTATTTTATTTTTTTTAATATTGATTTATGTTCAAGTTGCGCTGCACTGATTCTGTTTTTTACAGGGTCAATCAGCACTGTCCAGACAGAGGGTCAGGGGTCATGCAGCCTCATAGGACAGTTAAAGGAAAATGAAAACTCCTCCTACAAGCTTTAACCAGCGCTCGGCTGGACACTGATAGAAGTCACAAGACTGCTGCAAGAGAAGGTATTTAGAAGTTTATATTTACAAAAATAATTGCACTTCCATGTTCTGTGTACTGTGGGAGACCAGATATAGTGAATTCAAGGTCCTGGGTTTAGTAACACTTTAATTACCTTTCTAAAGTGGTTGTAAACTCTTACATATACCCAGTGAAGTGACTGGCCTCAGGTGATACACAGGGATAAAAAAATCCTCCTACATAAATTGTACCTGTTTATCTAAAGTCTTCTCTTCTCTAAATCTGTTCAAAGTCCATAATTTAAAAATTTTATCTGGGCTTTCAGAAATCAGGGGGAGGAGAGCTGAAATTACACTATGCAGAGCTCAGTGAGGAGAGGTCTGAGAACTGTTTGGAGGGAAGGGACACAGCCCCTTCACACAACACACAGGAGCAGAGCTGAGGCTGTCAATTCCATGCTATATGCTGGAGTTCCCTCTCTGTCACCCTTTTTTTCTCTTAGTGTCAGCAAGAAAACCTGTCAGAAGTGATTCATGCTGATAACAGAGGAATAAAGCAGCAGACAGAAATGAGAGTGCTCTTAATTGAGACAAGTACACATTATAGAGGGATATGCTTTGTTCATAGTTCATGTCTGAGGTTTGCAACCATTTTAATTGTCTGACACTACCCCTGGCCCTACCTATACTATGGCTTTGAATGAATGTTGATTCAAATACCCCACTGACAAGGTGTACATGAGTTGTTATTAAGATGAAAGTGAATTTTTTAATATGTATCCTGTTCAATATATTTTCTCCAATTGCACAACTCCCACAGAGCATCAACTACCATATAAGGGCCTCTTGCACATGATACTCCTGTTTGAGCATCTATTTTTTCAGGCATTTTTTCTTAGTATGTATTTGCACGTATTTTTGCGCATATGCGTTCACGCAATTTAGTGCATTTTTTGCGCATTTTTGCGCGCATGTACAAAATTTATTCTCATGTTTACCAAGAGTTAATGGATGATTGCGCATGTCACGGAACGTCCCACACACTGCTTGAGTGCTTCTGTCAGTATACCGCTTCCTAAGTTCTGGAAAATGAGTCCAATGGATCTGGCTATAGGAACCCCCAAGAACTAGACAACATCAGTCTTGGAGTACATCAGGACTAACCTCTCTGTGCACAAAACAAGGCGACACTTGCTTGTTGCTAACATGAACTCTCTTTATTCAGAACCAGAATACAGTCTTATATACAGGAGAAGATATTACTCTAACAATACAAACGTAACCTAATTAACCTAATTAACATGAGCTAATTAACTAATCCTTTATACAGCCTAGGTGATTGAGACATGACCTTTTGCCCAGACTGAGTTAATTATCACAGGACATTTTCTCACAATAGCAGCAGCTCCAATAGGAGTCGTCCCGTCTCCTACATTGTATAGAGGACAATGTGATCAGCTCATTCAATTAACATAAACACATTATAGCAGAGAACAAGACAGGTAGTTGGAGTTGATGACACCAGCATCTCCTCACAGTATGTGTCCCAACAGTATGAATCCAACAACATACAATATATACATATATACACGACTGAGTCCGACTAGTACTGTTCAGACTGGATTTCTAATTCACCTCACAAAGAGTATTGTTCCCTTGATAATCCAGGGCCCATAATCAAAAGGCAAGAGGCTTGCGTTCAGTCCTCTCCAACAGCCTCTGTCCAACTAGGTCTGTCACAGCGCACAAATGCATTTGGATGCATGAAGCGTAAATTACTGACCAAAAATTCAGTTTTTTTTTTTTTTTTTTTAATAAAGAATACACGACTCTTGTTTACGTGCCTGTGTGCATAGGCACATTACAATTAATGGGCTGCATTTTAGCTCAGTAAAAAAATAAGCTGTACTGAGCTTTTTCAAGCTGCAAAGGCCTTAGAAATTGATATATAACATTTAGAAATCAACATACTAGAAAAGGTAAGTAATTGAACTTGAATTGTTGATCTGGATTCTAAAAATAGAGTCATGTGAAAACTTAAGTACAGCCAATGGAAATTGTTGACAGTTTTGATCATATTTGAACAAACACAGGATCTTTATTGAAATGGTGCCTACAGATAAGAGTGATATGCTTGCAGCAAATGTAAAACAAAGTACAATGTTCATTTTCAATCATTTATTTAACAAAAAAGTCAATAGATGTAACGGTGTACTATGGCCACACTATTTGGTATTTTCCCCGTTAGCAGAAATTACTTATTTAGGTGTTTTGCATAGCTGCTCAGCAATCTCTGACATCGACTTGGTGAAATTCTTGACCACTCCTCCAAGCAAAATTGCTTCATTTGCAAGATGTTTCCTTGCTTCCTTGTTTCCTTGCATGGACTACCTGTTCCAAATCCTCTCACAACATTTCAAGATAAAAAGCCAAATTGGAACTCTTACTAGTCAGTCCATAATCCACCACCTCTTCTCTATAAGCCATATCTTGGTGGATTTTTTTGTCTGCTTTAGATCATTATCATGTCAAAAGATCCAGATTTCTGTTTCAAGTTCAGCTTTTGATTTGCAAGACTTGTAATATCTTATCAAATTAAGAGGTATATTATCTCTGTTTGATTTTAAGCCTAGTACATGAGTATTTTTTTCCATTCAACCAAGCAGGTCTGAATAAAAAAAGACAGCTCAGGAGTAGCCGCTGTACTAACTACCCAATGTTAGTACAGCGATCCCCCCTTCTGTGCTATTGTGTTCTGACAGGGGGATGACCCCTTACCAGAACACTCTGGTCAGCGCTTTCAGTCATTGGCTGAGAGTGCTGATCAGGAGCAGATTGGTAGACCTTTTTCAATCATGCCCCATCGACAGAAGCCACCCGACATTTAGCCCAGGTGTACTAAGCTTAAGGCAAAAAAGGAGTGAAGCTAATAGAGATCATCAATGTCATGCAGTAGCACATAGCCCTACTGGTGTACATTTACAAACTAAACAAATGTACACCCCATAAAAATGTCTTCAGCTCCATTTCTCCATTTGTCTACACAATTTGGCTTTTTTTTATGTTTTTGCCAAAAAATTAGCCATGCCATATGATACTTTTTGGAGCCCTTTAGCAAAAAATCAACATTCAGATTATAATATTTAGTAAATGTTTTAAAATCATGAAAAGCCCAAAGCAGTAGTGAGATTAACATTAGATAAATTGTGTGGCTATTATGTGAGCAAGCAGATAGAATGGACATAATAATATTGTTGTACGTAGTGATCAGTTTTATGGTTATAGTACATTATAGGTTAGTAGCAAACTGACCATTCTCCCTTAAGGCTTAATATTTAGATGATACATTTTCGGTTTAGGGATAGGCAAAATAAGCACAGGGCCCTGTAGAAGAAAAAATATGATTTATATCTTCTCTAAAACATGGTTTTAAATTCAGTTCTGAACCGCATAGGAATTAATTAGAAGCATAAAGTTCGCTAGCTGGTTTTAAATGGTTCATAATGCTTAAAAGCAAAGTTGTAATCTATTAAAAAGTTCTATTTTTTTAGTTATTTAGCTGTTCTATTTTTTTTCCGGAAGATTTAACAAAATGTACTAAATATATTACCAGTGGTAGAAATGTGAGAAATTAAATTAATCCCAAAGGGGGTAAAACTCATGAACAGATAACCTGTATTTCTAAAATACAACCTGGGGCTGATTTACTAAATTAATAGAGCCTGTTTGATTTTCACAATGAAAGTTCCCTTTGCAAGGTATATTACTAAACTATAATACAAGTGTGCTGCGCCACTAATCTCAAAATTATATATGTGCTATACCATGTAAAACAACAAGTGCTGACTTGATAATAATAATGTCCTTCATCTATATCAAGTGTTAAAGAATACATCAGTTCATATTAATTACAGTTCATCAAAAGTACATAACTGTGAAATTTAATTCCAAAAAATCTTCGTAAAATTCTAAACCACTTCTTCCCGACCTTATATGATATACAACACATGTAAAATCACATCCAGCTTGGTTCTCTCTAGTCAATGTCTTGTACCAGGGTCCTCTGCGACCATGTAGTGTGGCCTCCCACTCACTAGGGTGCTCATATCCTGTTTGGTATTCCTCCAGGGTAATAGGGTTCTGGTCTCTTCATAGAGCATCTTACCCATGCAATACATGGTTAATGCCATGCCAAAATACCATGCCTTGCCATGTTAAAATAGAGAGGATGCCCCCAATATTGTAATATTGTAAAAGGAATGCATTATTGTAATTAAAATTACTGCTTCCATGAATAAAAATACTACATGCATTCACATGGGTACCATTCTTCCTGGTTTGATGTAATTTCTGGTCTGTGATCCCTCATGCTCCGCCCTACATGTTACATCATGCACCACATGGCTTCATCAGGGAAAACCCATACAAAGGTATATATCCACTTTGAAAAAAGTAAGTGAATTCAGTGAAGATTTGTTTACTTTAAATACCCATTTAGGCCTCATGCACACTGGGCATGTTTACAGCTGCTGTTTTGGCATCAGATTTTTTTGTAACTGCCTCTAAACTCCCCTGCATGTTATCCTATGTGTTCATGCACACAAAGGCTTTTATCTGCATTTTTTGGCAGGAGAGTTTAGTAGCAGAAAATAAAAACCTCTGCCAGTGCGTTCTGGAGCAGCAGCGTTTTGGCAGGAAAAAATGCTGACAGCTCCTAAACTTTACAAAACTCTGCAAAACGCCGGTGTCCAGAGTTTAGCAAAGTTTTTCCTTTTTTTGTGGAGGCCACCGGCATCCTGAGCCACTTTAGCCCCAGAAGATTTTACCCCCTTCCTGACCAGAGCTTTTTACAATTTGACACTGCATCGCTTTAACTGACAATTGTGCGGTCATGCAATGCTGTACCCAAATGAAATTTGCGTCCTTTTTTTCCCACAAATAGAGCTTACTTTTGGTGGTATTTGATCAACTCTGCAGTTTTTATTTTTTGCGCTATGAACAAAAAAAGAGAGCGAATTTTGACAAAAAAAAAAACTGTTTACTTTTTGCTATAATAAATATCCCCCAATTAAAAAAAAAAAAAAAAAAAACTAATTTCTTCATCAGTTTAGGCCAATATATATTTTTCTACATATTTTTGGTAAAAAATGGTGGTAAACTGAGTCACTTTTGACACATTTTTGAATCACTGACATTTATCCAGCGATCAGTGCTATAAATATGCACTGATTACTGTGTAAATGTCACTGGTAGGGAAGGGGTTAACACTAGGGGGCAATCAAAGGGATAAATGTGTGTTCCCTAGTGTTCTAACTGTATGGGGATAGAACTGACTGGGGGAGGAGGCATATCGTTGTTCCTACCTAGAAGGAACAAACAATATGTCTCCTCTCCCCTGACAGAACAGGGATTTGTGTGTTTACACATACAAATCCCCATGGTGGCTCTCATGCATGCGATTGTGCGTGGCCGGCAGCGATCACAGCCGCCGGCCATGCAAATGCAGTGGGCACGCTCACCCTCTGGTGGCTCCTAAAGGCCATATCTGTACAGGGTTTCGCCCAGGAGAGCCATTCTGCAGCAGTATATCTATGTGAGCTGATCGGGAACTGTTTAACAACCAGTGAATATCTATGGGCATCTTCCTTCGCGGTGTCTTCTTCCCTTCTTCTCCTCGGGCCACTCCACATCCATGATGGCATGGAGGGAGGCTCCCGCTGTGTGACGCTTCTCCTCTTCTGATGGTTCTTAAATAACGGGGGGCAGGGCCACCTGGTGACTCCGCCTCCTCTGACACTGCCCCCCCATTATTTAAGAACCGTCAGAAGAGGAGAAGCGTCACACCGCGGGAGTCTCCCTCCATGCCATCATGGATGCGGAGCGGCCCGAAAAGAAGATGAAGACAAGAAGATGAAGAGAAGAAGACAAAGAGAAAAAGATGAAGAGAAAAAGAGAAGCGTCACACAGCGGGAGCTTCCCTCCATGCCATCATGGATTTGGAGTGGTCCGAGGAGAAGAAGATAGGAAGATGCCGCGGAGGAAGATGCCGGATGAGAACACCAGAAGAGGAACCAAAAGAACCAGAAGAAGAAGATGGAGGAAGAAATTGAAGGAAGATAGAAGATAGAAGATAGAAGATAGAAGATAGAAGATAGAAGAAAGAAGATAGAAGATAGAAGAAAGAAGAAGCATTTAAATAAAGGTATTGTCAAAAAGTGTCTCTTGTCATTTTTAGCATTTTTGACACTTTTTTTGTGAAATAGTAGGGGTACTTTTGTACCCCTTACCATTGCACACAGGGGGGAGGGCTGGGATCTGGGGGTTCCCTTGTTAAAGGGGGCTTCCAGATTCCGATAAGCCCCCCACCCGCAGAGCCCCACAACCACCGGGCAAGGGTTGTGGGGGTGAGGCCCTTGTCCCCATCAACATGGGGACAAGGTGTTTTGGGGGGCTACCCCAAAGCACCCTCCCAATGTTGAGGGCATGTGGCCTGGTACGGTTCAGGAGGGGGGGCGCTTTCTCGTCCCCCCTCTTTTCCTGCGGCCTGCCAGGTTGCCTGCTCGGATAAGGGTCTGGTATGGATTCTTGGGGGGACCCCACGCCGTTTTTTTTTATTTTGGCGTGGGGTTCCCCTGTAAAATCCATACCAGACCCTTCAGGTCTGGTATAGATTTTGAGGGGGACCTCACGCCATTTAAAAAAAAAAAAAGACCTGAAGGGCCTGGTATGGAATTTAGGGGGACCCTCACATCATTTTTTTTTTAAATATTGGTTCGGGGTTCCCCTGTGGGGAATTGCCATGCCATTTTTATCAATGAACTTTTATGTGTATTGTCAGACCGGCAATTCATTAATAGCTGCGAGTAGTTTTAAATGACTTTTTTCCTTTGAAATGTAATTTTGCTGTCAGACTGTTCTAAACACGGGAAACATGAGCCCCTTTACAGGCATACTATAGACACCCCCCCAGGTACGAAATTTAAAGGGATATTACACTTTTATTGTTTCACTTTAAAATCACTGCTCCCGAAAAAACGGCCGTTTTTAAAACTTTTTTTTGCATTGATCCATGTCCCCTGGGGCAGGACCCAGGTCCCCAAACACTTTTTATGACAATAATTTGCATATAAGCCTTTAAAATTAGCACTTTTGATTATTCATGTTCGTGTCCCATAGACTTTAACGGTAATCGCGCGTTCGAACAAATTTTTTGCCTGTTCGCAAGTTCTGGTGCGAACCAAACAGGGGGGTGTTCGGCTCATCCCTACTTAGCAGGTATGCCATTCAGTTGCAGTGCAGATTTATTTATCTTGACAGCAACAGCGTTTGCTCCCACGATACATAAAGCCATGACTCCAGCGCTGTCGGAGGTGATTTCACCACCACAGTTACATACTTTAGCATATATGCCGAAGCCTGGGGGCAGCAGAGGGCGGAGGAGCGATTTGCTCCTACCTTATGCGGGAGGATGCCCCCATGCTTCGGCATATATATATTTTAGGCACAGATTGCGTTAAATGTTTTATTTTTTACGTTACGTTTTTATGTTTTTTTTGTATTTGCTTTGCAGGTATGGTAAGTCTTACTGTTATACTGTAATTTTACTTTGTTTTATTGTTAACCATCATTTGCTTAGCAGGTACGCCATTCAGTTCCAGCGCAGATTTATTTATCTTGACAGCAACAGCGTTTGCCCCCATGATACATAAAGCCGTGACTCCAGCGCTGTAGGAGGAGATTTTACCACCACAGTTAAAAAAAGTGCATATATGCCAAAGCATAGGGGCGGCAGGGGCGGAGGAGCAATTTGCTCCTACCATTTGGGGCAGATGCACCCATGCTTCGGCATATATGAACGGTGCATGTATGCCCATCATTAGAAGTGGGTGGATGAAGGGAGGTATTCTAATGGTTGGCATACCCACTGATCAATCTCTTTTTTTCATTCAGCCCACAGGCTGCATGAAAAAAAAGTTTACAATATATGCCCAACAAGGACCAGCAACGTACTGGTATGTTGCTGAATAGGGATGAGCCGAACACCCCCCGGTTCGGTTCGCACCAGAACCTGCGAACGGACTGAAAGTTTGCACGAACGTTAGAACCCCATTGACGTCTATGGGACTCAAACGTTCGAAATCAAAAGTGC
Organism: Lithobates clamitans; assembly: GCA_037952925.1. Classification (NCBI taxonomy): domain Eukaryota; kingdom Metazoa; phylum Chordata; class Amphibia; order Anura; family Ranidae; genus Lithobates; species Lithobates clamitans. Next base: position 1,272,411 of record JBBGZY010000429.1, read on the forward strand.
TCATTTTAAAGGCTAATTTGCATGGTATTGTCCTAAAAAGGGTTTGGGGACCCGGGTCCTACCCCAGGGGACATGTATCAATGCAAAAAAAACTTTTAAAAACTGACGTTTTTTCGGGAGCAGTGATTTTAATGATGCTTAAAGTAAAAAAAAAAAGTGAAATATTCCTTTAAATATCGTACCTGGGGGGGTGTCTATAGTATACCTGTAAAGTGACGCGTGTTTCCCGTGTTTAGAACAGTCCCTGCACCAAATGTCATTTTCAAAGGAAAAAATCTCATTTAAAACTGCTTGCGGGTTTAATGTAATGTCGGGTCATGGCAATATGGATGAAAATCAGTGAGACAAACGGCAAGGGTACCCCCAGTCCATTACCAGGCCCTTTGGGTCTTGTATGGGTATTAAGGGGAACCCCGTACCCAAATTAAAATAAGGAAAGGTGTGGGGCCACCAGGCCCTATATACTCTGAACAGCAGTATACAGGCGGTGCAAACAAGACAGGGACTGTAGGTTTGTTGTTAAGTAGAATCTCTTTGTAATTTTGAACGGGTACATTTTTAACGTGTTTAGCTGCAGCCAAAAAATCTTTTTTAAGCTTTTTGGAAAACATAGGGAAGGGTTATCACCCCTGTGACATTTGTTTTGCTGTCTTTCCTCCTCTTCAGAAGATTTCACCTCACTTTTTGTCCCAATGAAAAATGTTTTTTGAAAATTTGGGTTTTTTTGTGGAACAAGGATTGGAAAGCATCAGTGGAAAGGAGAAATTTTTTTCCCATATTAACTCTTACAGGAGAGAATTTCCCTTCCTAGGGGTAGATTTCATCTCACTTCCTGTTGTCTCCTTCCGTTTGCAAGTAGGAGTCGTTTGTAAGTTAGATGTTTGAAAGTAGGGTCCTGCCCTATATACTCAGCAGAAATTTGGGCCTTAGGTGTTGCTGTGGCCACAACACTGTAAGCCCTCACAGGGTCCTGCTGTGAAATATTAGATCAAGATTTGTAATTACATGCCCCTGTTGAACAGGAGCTGAAAAATTAGGCCTTAGGCACTGGTGCTGGTGCCACAACGCTGCAACCCCTCACAGACACTCTAGTTGGAACGCAGGAACGAGCCCTGCTGCAAAGTATTGCATCAAAAATTGTAATTACACGCCCCTGTTAAACAAGGGCTGAAAAATTGGGCCTTAGGCACTGGTGCTGGTGCCACAACACTGCAACCCCTCACAGACACTCTAGTTGGAATGCAGGAACGAGCCCTGCTGCAAAGTATTGCATCAAAAATGGTAATTACACGCCCCTGTTAGACAGGGGCAGAAAAATTGGGCCTTAGGCACTGGTGCTGGTGCCACAACACTGCAACCCCTCACAGACACTCTAGTTGGAACGCAGGAACGAGCCCTGCTGCAAAGTATTGCATCAAAAATGGTAATTACACGCCCCTGTTAGACAGGGGCAGAAAAATTGGGCCTTAGGCACTGGTGGTGGCGCCCAGAACCAAAAATGTTCTTACAAGCTATCAGCGTGATGATTGAGGAGGAAGAGGATAATTACTCAGGGATAGTCACTCAGCATCAGCAAAGGCAGTCTTTGAAGGGATCTGAGATTTCAAAAAAATTATTCGGTTACATCAGCATCAGGTGCTTGGTAGCTGGTGGTGATCCAAGACTGATTCATTTTTATGAAGGTCAGTCGATCGACCGAGTCGGTGAACAGACGCATCCTGTGATCGGTTACCACGCCTCCAGCAGCACTGAATGTGCGTTCCGAAAGAACGCTGGATGCAGGACAGGCCAGTAGCTCAATTGCATACCGTGCAAGCTCTGGCCAGTGATCCATCCTCAAGACCCAGTAACCCAGAGGATTTTCGGTGGGAAAGGTGTCCAAGTCTGATCTTGCATCTAGGTATTCCTGCACCATGTAAAACAGACGCTGGCGATGGTTGCTGGAACCGATCATACCTTGGGGCTGCGGACCAAAAAATTGTCTGAACGCATCGGTCAGACGGCCACCTTCTCCACTGCTCCTTCTTTGACTGACCGAAGCCTCAGCAACACGTTGTCCAGAAACAGGAGTTTGTAACCTCCCAGTCTCTGGAAACGCGTTGCACAGACCTTTCTGCAAGGCCTCCCGAAGATGTTTCATCCTCTGCTCCCTCTGCGATGGCAAGATAAGGTCCGCAACCTTACCCTTGTAACGTGGATCAAGGAGGGTTGTCAGCCAGTATTGGTCCTTCTCCTTGATACCATGAATACGAGGATCCTTACGCAGGCTTTGCAGGATCAGGGAGGCCATGCAGCGTAGGTTTGCTGAGGCATTCGGTCCGGAGTCCTCTGGGTCACTAAGGATGACAACGTCCGGAGCCACCTCCTCCCAGCCACGTACAAGTCCATGTGTTTCTTGGGACTGATCCCTTAAAGACTGCTGCTGATGCTGAGTGCCAGGCTCCACCTCCATACTGACACAATCTTCCTCCTCCTCCTCCTCCTCCTCGTCCTCTTCCTATGTGATCGGCGGGCACGCAGGAACACTGTCTGGATAAAGGGGGCCTTGAGAGCTAAGGAAGTCCTCCTCTTCCTGCCTCTGTTCTGCCTCAAGTGCCCTGTCCAATATTCCACGCAGCGTGTGCTCCAACAGGTGGACAAGGGGGACAGTGTCACTGATGCATGCACTGTCACTGCTCACCATCCTCGTGGCCTCCTCGAATGGTGACAGGACAGTGCATGCATCCCTGATCATGGCCCACTGGCGTGGGGAAAAAAAACCAAGCTCCCCTGACCCTGTCCTGGTGCCATAGTTGCACAGGTACTCATTGATGGCCCTCTGCTGCGTGTGCAGCCACTGCAGCATGGCCAACGTTGAGTTCCACCTGGTGGGCATGTCACAGATTAGGCGGTTCTTGGGCAGGTTAAACTCCTTTTGGAGGTCCGTCTGCCGAGCACTGGCATTATATGACCGGCGGAAATGCACACAGACTTTCCTGGCCTGCCTCAGGACATCCTGTAAGCCCAGGTACCTGCCCAAGAACCGCTGCACCACCAAGTTAAGGACGTGAGCCAAATAGGGCACATGGGTCATTTGTCCCTGTCGGAGGGCAGAGAGGAGGTTGGTGCCATTGTCGCAAACCACCATTCCTGCCTTAAGTTGGCGTGGCGTCAACCACCTCTGAACCTGCCCCTGCAGAGCTGACAGAACCTCTGCCCCAGTGTGGCTCCTGTCCCACAAGCACACCAGCTCAAGCACCGCATGGCATCTTTTGGCCTGCGTACTTGCGTAGCCCCTTAAACGACTACGGAGTACCGCTGGTTCCGAGGAAGAGGCCATGGAGGAAGAAGAAGAGGAGGGGGTGGAGGAGAGAGGTGTGTCACAATCATTAGCATTTTGGAGGCGTGGTGGCAGAATAACCTCCAACACTACTGCACCTTGTCCTGCATCCTTCCCAGCTGCCAGCAGAGTCACCCAATGCGCCGTGAAACTTAGGTAACGTCCCTGTCCATGCCTGCTGGACCATGAGTCAGCGGTAATATGCACCTTACCGCTGACCACCCTGTCCAGCGAGGCATGGACATTGCCTTCCACATGCCGGTAGAGAGCCGGAATCGCCTTCCGTGAGAAAAAGTGGCGTTTTGGTACCTGCCACTGAGGAACCGCACATTCCACAAACTCACGGAAGGGGGCAGAGTCTACCAACTGAAAAGGCAGCAGTTGAAGTGCTAGCAATTTTGCCAAGCTAGCATTCAACTGCTGGGCATGTGGATGGCTGGGAGCACTTCTTCCGGCGGTGCAGCAGCTGGGGCAGGGAAATTTGCCTGGTACAATCTGACGTCGGTGTACCAAAAGCAGATTGCCCACAAGTACTTGGCTGTGACACACCTAATTCTACACCTTCATTCCTCTCAGTGCAGGTCTCAGAGAGGACTGGAGGTCTAGTGGGGTTGGAAATCTCAGCTGATGAGGAGCAAGGAGAGGTCCTCTTTGTTCTTTGGTGTGGGTCTTTTAGATACGCTTGCCAACGAACTGCATGGCAGGTCAACATATGTCTGGTCAAGCATGTGGTACCCAAGCGGGAGATGTTTTGGCCACGTGAGGTACGCTTGAGACATATGTTGCAAATAGCAGCGGTGCGATCTGATGCACTCGTCTCAAAAAAGGCCCACACCAAAGAACTTTTTGAATAACGTGCAGAGACTGCAGCGCCCTGCACATGTGGAGCTTTGGGGTGTGATGCAGTCAATGTGCTGCCCTTAGGCTGGCCCCTGGAGGGCATCCTGCCTCGTTGGTGATGTGCCGCCTCCTCCTCCTCCTCCTCCTCTCTCCTATCAGGCACCCACGTTGAGTCAGTGACCTCATCATCCCCTCCCTCCTCATCACTGGAGCAAACCTGGCAGTATGCTGCAGCAGGGGGAGCATGACTTCCAGATTGCTGTCCTTCTTGGGCACCCCCTCTGACCATGCTCATGTTACTGCCTTCATCAAGCTCAGTATCATCATTAGAGCCTTCCAAACGCTGGGCATCCTCCTGGAGCATGTACCCAACACTGTGTTCAAACAGTTCGAGGGACTCCTCAGGAGGACATGGTGGAGCTAGGGAAGGAGTCACTGATGACATTGAGCCGAGGGAAGAGGCCGCTGCTTTGCCAGACAAAGCACCCTGGGCATGGGTGAGAGAGGATGAGGAGGATGAGGACGGCTTGGTCATCCACTCGACCAAGTCTTCCGCATGTTGTGGCTCAACACGACCAGCTGCCGAAAAAAAGGCCAAGCGTGTCCGATGGCCACGTGCTGATGAGGATGCACCGTCTCCATGACCAGCAGTAGACACAGAGCCTGCTTGCCCTCTCTTATTGGCTTGTGACTGTCTGCCTCTCCTTCTTGGCCTTCCAGACATACTAATGGCCTGTAGCTGCACTAAGCTGGGATATATATATATATATATATATATATATATATATATATATGTGTACTGATACTGCAGCTAGCAAAATCAACTGCCTGCATGTAGTATGAGAACACCACCAACCTTCTACAGGTAGCTTTAGCTGAACACTGTGAGGTGGACGCACCCCACTAACTTGTAGGTTTAGCTGAACACTGTGAGCAGGACGCACTGCACTAAATCTAAATAGTCTAGCTGCCTGACCGTGGTACTAATAGGATCAAAAGAACACCAGTAATTTTCTTCAGGTAGCTTTATATACTGTAATAAGACAAGCCTGCCTGTCAGTAGGAAGATAACAGGAACGGATCTAGCTGAACACTGAGAGCAGGACGCACTGTACTAAATGTAAATAGTCTAGCTGCCTGACCGTGGTACTAATAGGATCAAAAGAACACCAGTAACTTTCTTCAGGTAGCTTTATATACTGTAACAAGACAAGCCTGCCTGTCAGTAGGAAGATAACAGGAACGGATCTAGCTGAACACTGTGAGCAGGACGCACTGTACTAAATGTAAATAGTCTAGCTGCCTGACCGTGGTACTAATAGGATCAAAAGAACACCAGTAATTTTCTTTAGGTAGCTTTATATACTTTAACAAGACAAGCCTGCCTGTCAGTAGGAAGATAACAGGAACGGATCTAGCTGAACACTGTGAGCAGGACGCACTGCACTAAATGTAAATAGTCTAGCTGCCTGACCGTGGTACTAATAGGATCAAAAGAACACCAGTAATTTTCTTCAGGTAGCTTTATATACTGTAACAAGACAAGCCTGCCTGTCAGTAGGAAGATAACAGGAACGGATCTAGCTGAACACTGTGAGCAGGACGCACTGTACTAAATGTAAATAGTCTAGCTGCCTGACCGTGGTACTAATAGGATCAAAAGAACACCAGTAATTTTCTTCAGGTAGCTTTATATACTGTAACAAGACAAGACTGCCTGTCAGTAGGAAGATAACAGGAACGGATCTAGCTGAACACTGTGAGCAGGACGCACTGTACTAAATGTAAATAGTCTAGCTGCCTGACCGTGGTACTAATAGGATCAAAAGAACACCAGTAATTTTCTTCAGGTAGCTTTATATACTGTAACAAGACAAGCCTGCCTGTCAGTAGGAAGATAACAGGAACGGATCTAGCTGAACACTGTGAGCAGGACGCACTGCACTAAATGTAAATAGTCTAGCTGCCTGACCGTGGTACTAATAGGATCAAAAGAACACCAGTAATTTTCTTCAGGTAGCTTTATATACTGTAACAAGACAAGCCTGCCTGTCAGTAGGAAGATAACAGGAACGGATCTAGCTGAACACTGTGAGCAGGACGCACTGTACTAAATGTAAATAGTCTAGCTGCCTGACCGTGGTACTAATAGGATCAAAAGAACACCAGTAATTTTCTTCAGGTAGCTTTGTATACTGTAACAAGACAAGCCTGCCTGTCAGTAGGAAGATAACAGGAACGGATCTAGCTGAACACTGTGAGCAGGACGCACTGTACTAAATGTAAATAGTCTAGCTGCCTGACCGTGGTACTAATAGGATCAAAAGAACACCAGTAATTTTCTTCAGGTAGCTTTATATACTGTAACAAGACAAGCCTGCCTGTCAGTAGGAAGATAACAGGAACGGATCTAGCTGAATACTGTGAGCAGGATGCACTGTACTAAATGTAAATAGTCTAGCTGCCTGACCGTGGTACTAATAGGATCAAAAGAACACCAGTAATTTTCTTTAGGTAGCTTTATATACTGTAACAAGACAAGCCTGCCTGTCAGTAGGAAGATAACAGGAACGGATCTAGCTGAACACTGTGAGCAGGACGCACTGTACTAAATGTAAATAGTCTAGCTGCCTGACCGTGGTACTAATAGGATCAAAAGAACACCAGTAATTTTCTTTAGGTAGCTGTAAATACTGTAACAAGACAAGCCTGCCTGTCAGTAGGAAGATAACAGGAACAGATCTAGCTGAACACTGTGAGCAGGACGCACTGCACTAAATGTAAATAGTCTAGCTGCCTGACCGTGGTACTAATAGGATCAAAAGAACACCAGTAATTTTCTTTAGGTAGCTGTAAATACTGTAACAAGACAAGCCTGCCTGTCAGCAGGAAGATAACAGGAACGGATCTAGCTGAACACTGTGAGCAGGACGCACTGCACTAAATGTAAATAGTCTAGAAGATAACAGGAACGGATCTAGCTAAACTGAATTCAGTGTATATATATATATATATATATATGCAACACCTGGGATGCATATATATACACAATACACTTTAAGTGCAGCACCAATATTTAAAAAGGGCCCAAAAAACATCCCTGGGAATTACAGACCAGTTAGCCTAACATCAATAGTATGTAAACTCTTGGAGGGGATGATAAGGGACTATATACAAGATTTTAGTAATAAGAATGATATCATTAGCAGTAATCAGCATGGATTCATGAAGAATCGTTCTTGCCAAACCAATCTATTAACCTTCTATGAGGAGGTGAGTTGCCATCTAGATAAAGGAAGGCCCGTAGACGTGGTGTATCTGGATTTTGCAAAAGCATTTGACACAGTTCCCCATAAAAGTTTACTGTACAAAATAAGGTGCGTTGGCATGGACCATGGGGTGAGTACATGGATTGAAAACTGGCTACAAGGGCGAGTTCAGAGGTTGGTGATAAATGGGGAGTACTCGGAATGGTCAGGGGTGGGTAGTGGGGTCCCCCAGGGTTCTGTGCTGGGACCAATCCTATTTAATTTGTTCATAAACGACCTGGAGGATGGGATAAACAGTTCAATCTCTGTATTTGCAGACGATACTAAGCTAAGCAGGGCAATAACTTCTCCGCAGGATGTGGAAATCTTGCAAAAAGACTACTGGGCGACTACATGGCAAATGAGGTTCAATGTAGAAAAATGTAAAATAATGCATTTGGGTGGCAAAAATATGAATGCAATCTATACACTGGGGGGAGAACCTCTTGGGGAATCTAGGATGGAAAAGGACTTGGGGGTCCTAGTGGATGATAGGCTCAGCAATGGCATGCAATGCCAAGCTGCTGCTAATAAAGCAAACAGAATATTGGCATGCATTAAAAGGGGGATCAACTGCAGAGATAAAACGATAATTCTCCCGCTCTACAAGACTCTGGTCCGCCCGCACCTGGAGTATGCTGTCCAGTTCTGGGCACCAGTCCTCAGGAAGGATGTACTGGAAATGGAGCGAGTACAAAGAAGGGCAACAAAGCTAATAAAGGGTCTGAAGGATCTTAGTTATGAGGAAAGGTTGCGAGTACTGAACTTATTCTCTCTGGAGAAGAGACGCTTGAGAGGGGATATGATTTCAATTTACAAATACTGTACTAGTTACCCCACAATAGGGATAAACCTTTTTCGCAGAAGAGAGTTTAATAAGACTCGTGGCCACTCATTACAATTAGAAGAAAAGAGGTTTAACCTTAAACTACGTAGAGGGTTCTTTACTGTAAGAGCGGCAAGGATGTGGAATTCCCTTCCACAGGCGGTGGTCTCAGCGGGGAGCATTGATAGCTTCAAGAAATTATTAGATAATCACCTGAATGACCGCAATATACAGGGATATGTAATGTAATACTGACACATAATCACACACATAGGTTGGACTTGATGGACTTGTGTCTTCTTTCAACCTCTCCTACTATGTAACTATGTAACTGACTGACTGTCCTGCCTAATCTAGCTAACTCAAATGAAATGACACTGTCTCTCTCTCTCTCTCTAAGCACACCGGAACACACTGCACAGGGCCGCCGTACAGGCGGCCTTATATAGTGTGGGGCGTGTACTAAATCCCCTGAGCCATAATTGGCCAAAGCCTCCTTGGCTTTGGCCAATTACGGCTCTCTGTTAAGGCGGCGCTGTGATTGGCCAAGCATGCGGGTCATAGTGCATGCTTGGCCAATCATCAGCAAGCAATGCACTGCAATGCCGCAGTGAATTATGGGCCGTGAAGCGCCACACGAATTTGGGGCGAACGGCCCATATCGTTCGCAATACGGTGAACGACCGAACAGCCGATGTTCGAGTCGAACAGGTGTTCGACTCGAACACGAAGCTCATCCCTATTGCTGAACTTTGAGTGGTTATACCAGAATGATTCCTCCAGGTTTAGGTATCATCTTGGTATCATTCTTTTTAGCCAGCGGTCAGCTTTCATGTAAAAGCAATCCTAGTGGCTAATTAGCTTCTATACTGCTTTTACAAGCAGTGGGAAGAAATGCCCCACCACCGTCTTCCATGTTTTTCTCTGGCTTTCCTGTCCCAACAGGGAACCTAAGAATGCAGCCGGTGATTCAGTCAGCTGACCATAGAGCTGATCAGAGACCAGAATGGCTCCAAACATCTCTGTGGCCTAAGAAACCGGAAGCTATGAGCATTTCATGACTTAGATTTCGCCGGATGTAAACAGCGCCATTGGGAAATTGGGAAAGCATTTTATCACACCGATCTTGGTGTGGTAAGATGCTTTGAGGGCAGAGGAGAGATCTAGGGTCTAATAGACCCCAATTTTTTCAAAAAAGAGTACCTGTCACTACCTATTGCTGTCATAGGGGATATTTACATTCCCTGAGATAACAATAAAAATGATTAAAAATAAAAAAGAAAGGAACAGTTTAAAAATAAGATAAAAAAGCAAAAAAAAAAAAAAAAAAGCACCCCTGTCCCCCCCTGCTCTCGCGCAAAGGCAAACACTAGCGTCAGTCAGTAAACAGCACTTGCACCGTGCATGTGAGGTATCACCGCGAAGGTCAGATCGAGGGCAGTAATTTTAGCAGTAGACCTCCTCTGTAAATCTAAAGTGGTAACCTGTAAAGGCTTTTAAAGGCTTTTAAAATGTATTTAGTTTGTCGCCACTGCACGTTTGTGCGCAATTTTAAAGCATGTCATGTTTGGTATCCATGGACTTGGCCTAAGATCATCTTTTTTATTTCATCAAACATTTGGCCAATATAGTGTGTTTTAGTGCATTCAAATTTTAAAAAGTGTTTTTTCCCCAAAAAATGCGTTTGAAAAATCGCTGCGCAAATACTGTGCAAAAAAAAATTAAACACCCACCATTTTAATCTGTAGGGCATTTGCTTTAAAAAATATATAATGTTTGGGGGTTCAAAGTAATTTTCTTGCAAAAAAATAATTTTTTCATGTAAACAAAACTGTGATAGGCAGTGAGGAGTGAAATCAAAACTTTACGCCCTTAGAAATCCTGAAGGCGGTGCTTGGTTTTCGGGCCCCGTACGCAGCTAGGCTCCCAAAAAGTCCCACACATGTGGTATTCCTGTACTCAGGAGAATCAGCAGAATATATTTTGGGGTGCAATTCCACATATGCCCATGGTCTGTGTGAGCAATATATCATTTAGTGACAACTTTGTGCAAAAAAAAAAAGTTTGTCATTTTCCTGCAACTTGTGGAAAAATATGAAATATTCCATGGACTCAACATACCTCTCAGCAAATAGCTTGGGGCGTCTACTTTCCAAAATGGGGTAATTTGGGGAGGTTTGTGTCATCTTGGCATTTTATGGCCTTCAAAAATGGGATAGGTAGTGAGGAGTGAAATAAAAAATTTACGTCCTTAGAAATCCTGAAGGCGGTGCTTGGTTTCGGGGCCTCGTACGCGGCTAGGCTCCCAAAAAGTCCTACACATGTGGTATCCCCATACTCAGGAGAAGCAGCAGAATGTATTTTGGGGTGTAATTCCACATATGCTAATGGCATGTTTGAGCAATATATCATTTAGTGACAACTTTGTGCAAAAAAAAGTTTGTAATTTTCCCGCAACTTGTGTCAAAATATAAAATCATCCATGGACTCAACATGCCTCTCAGCAAATAGCTTGGGGCGTCTACTTTCCAAAAAGGGGTCATTTGGGGGTGGGGTTGTGCCATCTTGGCATTTTATGGCCTTCAAAACTGTGATAGGTAGTGAGGAGTGAAATCAAAAATTTAAGCCCTTAGGAATCCTGAAGGCGGTGATTGGTTTTTGGGGCCCCGTACATGGCTAGGCTCCCAAAAAGACTCACACATGTGGTATCCCCATACTTAGGAGAAGCAGCTAAATGTATTTTGGGGTGCAATTCCACATATGCCCATGGCCTGTGTGAGCAATATACCATTTAGTGACAACTTTTTTTAAATATTTTTTTTTTGTCATTATTCAATCACTTGGGACAAAAAAAATTTATATTCAATGGGCTCAACATGCCTCTCAGCAATTTCCTTGGGGTGTCTACTTTCCAAAATGGGGTCATTTGGGGGGGTTTGTACTGCACTGCCATTTTAGCACCTCAAGAAATGACATAGGCAGTCATAAACTAAAAGCTGTGTAAATTCCAGAAAATGTACCCTAGTTTGTAAACGCTATAACTTTTGCGCAAACCAATAAATATACGCTTATTGACATTTTTTTTACCAAAGACATGTGGCCGAATACATTTTGGCCTAAATATATGACTAAAATTGAGTTTATTGGATTTTTTTTATAACAAAAATTAGAAAATATAATTTTTTCCAAAATTTTTGGTCTTTTTCCGTTTATAGCGCAAAAAATTAAAACCGCAGAGGTGATCAAATTCCATCAAAAGAAAGCTCGATTTGTGGGAAGAAAACAACACAAATTTTGTTTAGGTACAGAATTGCATGGCTGCACAATTAGCATTTAAAGGGACGCAGTGCCAAATTGTAAAAAGTGCTCTGGTCAGGAAGGGGGTAAATCCTTCTGGGGCTAAAGTGGTTAACAACAGATGACTCATCAGCTGTCAGCGGGGTTCCCTGCTCACAGCTGAATGTAAAAAAAAACATTGCCGACAATAAAAATTGTGAAAAAAACCCGGCATGGGGGTCCCCCCAAAATCCATACCAGACCCTTATCTGAGCATGTAGCCTGGCAGGCCAGGAAAGTGGGGGCGAGCGATGGCCCCCTCCTGAACCATACTAGGTCACATACCCTCAACATGGGGGAGTGATTTTGAACAGGGGTCCCTGCCCCCAAAGTACCTTGTTGATGGGGCCTCTTCCCTATAACCCTGGCCGGTGGTTGTGGGGGTCTGCAGGCATGGGGCTTATTGGATTCGGGAATCCCCTTTAATAAGGGGGCCCCCAGATCCTGCCCCCATGTGAATAAGAGGCCCCTGTCTCCATCAACATGGGGACAAGGTGCTGTGTGGGGCAGAGCCCCCCTGTCCTAAACCCCTCTATGTTGAGGGTATGTGGCATGGTATGGTTTTGGGGGGCACTCGCTCATACCCCCTTTTCTGGCCTGCCAGGCTGCATGCACAATAAGGGTCTGGAATGGATTTTGGGGGGTCCTCACACCATTTTTTGTTTATGTTTTGGCATGGGGATTCCCCTCAAAATTCATATCAGATCTAAGGGTCTGGTATGGATTTGGGGGGCACGTCCTTCTTTTTTAAATTTTGGAATAGGGTTCCCCTTAAAATTCATACCAGATCCAAAGGGCCTGGTATGGTTTGGGGGATCCCCATGCCATTTTTTTTCACTTTTTTTTATTGCCGGTAATTGTTTTGTACATTCAGCTGTCAAGGGGGAACTCCACTGATAGCTGATGTCTCATTCTTTGTTAAGAACGTGGCTGCCAGCTTCCCGGCCCGTTAACAACCAGATATTCACTGGTTGTTAAGGATGGTGATGACCCAGCTCCTTAACGCTGAAGTTACTAAACATATCTTTCATACTAGGCTAAACACTGCTAAATGCCTGCAAAAAAAAATTATCATTTTTGTTCAGTGTCTCTAAAGCAGTTTTTAGCTTTCTAGTGTGCATGAAGCCTTATGATTAAGTATTTAAATGTTTTGCCACATTCATAAACATTCACATTTCAAAGAGAACAGCCTCTACCTATAGTAATAAATCCAATTGTCTTTTTACAGTCCTAAAATTATGTTTTGTTTTACTATCCTTGGTTCTTGCACACTGTTACACTTCGTAAGGCTATGTTGCATTACACCTGTTAAAATTAATGTGGTCATTAGGGGTTCCAGTGACATTACCAGTCAGAACAGCTACACCTAAATAATTCCATTCAATTGTATCTTTAGCAGAGCAAATAGGAGAAGTTAATTGTTAGGATTGTCACACACTTTAGAAAACATTCTCCCTCTCAATAACTTATACTTTCATATATCCATTAAAAAATGGATAAAAAGAGGTCTCTGACAGGGAGTAATACTAAGCAGAGGGTGTGCCACATCCCAAAAATCCAAAAAGACCAAAACATTCCCCTAGAGCGGGACTTTTGATGCACTACCATCAATGATGCAATGTAAGTAAAAAATATATAATTTTATTACAAAATTCAAAAGTACAACAAAAAATATATACAAAAATACAAATCAAACACAAACAATATATACAATGGGATACATCAAAAATCAAGGACATGTAATTTGGACACAACTGCATTACATTGAGAGGAAAACCAAAAGTGGAAATGTAATAAGTCTCACTGAACCAACGCGTTTCGGGGAATCCTTCATCAGGGTTCATTAAGTGAGAGTTACCATCTAAGAAATTACAAAATTAAAAAGAAACATTAACATCACACACAAAAAATAGATAACATTCCCCCCACATCCAGTGAAGGTATGTGTGAGAGTCATACTCACTTCCAAAATACATGTGCTATAGAAGTATCCAAGGCATAAAATCAGCTTCACAACGGTCTCCCAGGCCATGTGCATACAAAGAGAGCCAGATCGCGGACCATGTAGAGTAAAATTGTAATGACTGGTGCATATAATGCAATCCCTAAGATTTGGCGCGGCGTTTGTGCGCGGGCTGGGGTCCAAAAATTAACCGGACCTGAAAACAAGGACAAGACCCCATAAATAATGATGATTTTGATAATCAATATAGACAATCATATCTCCTGGGATTGAAAATATATCAAATCCCAGGGTGTGTAAAAAACATGAGCACATAGATGTGGGGACTAGCCACAGGAAACATACCTGTAAGCTAGATCCAAACGGGGGAGACCTACAGGTTGTGATGTAGGGGGAAGGAGGAGGACTCGGGGTCCGGGCTGACAACCATAAAGCTGCAGATAGTAGAGGAGAGAGAGGGATCTAATTAAAAAAGGAAAACAAGGTTCTAATATGGGTAAACATATTTAAATGGTAAAAGCCAGACACCACTTAAGGTATGCAAAGTAGTGGAGATAACAGCAATCCAGGTTGCTGAGGTTACCTGTATAATCAGTCCAACAGCTTAGTATCAACGAGGCATCCTCCTCCGATCACAAGATCAGAGTAAATGAACTCGGTATTTAGAACACACACCTCACACTGTCGGCTGATTACAATGCCGAACAGCTGAAGCCAAGATCCATCCCCTATGTTAATTCCTCCCACCTCCCAACAGCTGACTCATTGTCAGCCTGAAGGGAAACACCCTACGTCAATTTGTTAATTCCGCTATGTTAATTCCTCCCACCTCCCAACAGCTGACTCATTGTCAGCCTGAAGGGATACACAGTACGTCAAGTCCTGTCGATGGGCCCCCTGAGCATGGACCGCGCCACACCTCCCCGCAAGTGCCGGCCCCAAGTCCGTACCGCGCATGTGTGCCAGCCAAGCTGGAACGCAGGATATCGGCGGACATCACGGCCGCACCTCGGAGCTGCGCGCCGCCGTCCACCCCCACCGGCACGGCAAGCCTGAGCTGGAAACAGCCATGCTGAACCAGATCAGGGATGGAGGAGCATCCGAGGATGATCCCAGCAGTATGTCCCACAAAGGGGACATCCTTGCCTTGCCGGGTCCGCGCACTACAAAAACAGCAACCAACAGACTCAGGGACTCCATGCCATTCATAATGAAAAGGGAAAAAAGAAAAAAAAAAAAGAAAAAATGTGATGACAGTCCGCGATGAGAAAACAGTAACAGTGTAATATATATATGCATGATTCTTGCATCAAACACCATTCAGTCAGAATGGCATATGAATTAAAAACAAATGCAATCACTGCATGGGAGACTATTATGAAGCTGTCACACGGAGAGGAAAAGACTGTATAGCAGCCACAAAATGCACCAATGAGTTTTAAAACATGCTCAAATCCCAATCCTGGAGTCTGATCCCATAGATGCCACAGTCCCCATTGGAGGCAGAGGCATACAATTTAAGCTGGCCCCTTAGAAATTATATAAACCTTGTATTTGTGTCCTGCATGATATCTAATGTACCAGCAGGAACAAAAATTCAAAAAATAAAAAAGGCAGGTAAAGGTGCATTGGCCGGGAAATGAACCCAGGCCAAAAAATTAAGAAATGGAGTGGCCCCAGACCACATAGATAAGGGAGACTGAAATGGGGTTAATAAAAAAAATTGACATACCTTTCTCCCCAAATACTCATACTAAATTTAAATATATGTCTAGGGAACCTTTGTTAAAGATGACACATTATTTCAGCCCTGTGTTGAAGTTTTTTCTCAAATCCTTTTCTTCTTCATAATTTTCTAGTTTTATTTTTATCAGCTTAATTGAAATTACATTGCAAAACATGTTGCTGCATTTCAATAAGCTAATCAGGGTGAGTCAAATAGGGTTTACCACTGATTGAGTCATATTGTATCCAAAAGTAAATAATGCTTGCAGAGTGGTTAACTGAAACAATGAAGTACTTATTTTTTCTGTATTAATAATTCATGAGTTTCAAATTGGCCCATTTTTGGAACAACTGAGTATTCGTTCTTATTTGTACCCTGTCAATCATAAACTGATAATCAAAGTAAATTTCAAATAGGTATTAAACTACCAATGACTTGTTTCACTTGAAATGTTAAATTTTTCTGAATATATTAAAACCAATATTCCTGAGAAGTTTGTCATAAGAGCTATAAAGACCCTTGCTTTAGCCACTTCCATACCGGCCTATTCTGGCACTTCTCTCCTACATGTAAAAATCATCATTTGTTTGCTAGAAAATTACTCAGAACCCCCAAATATTATATATATTTTTTTAGCAGACACCCTGGGGAATAAAATGGCGGTCATTGCAACTTTTTATGTTGCACGGTATTTGCGCAAGAATTTTTCAAATGCCTTTTTTTGGAAAAGAGAACTATTTCATGAATAAAAAAATAACAAAACAGTAAAGTTAGCCCAATTTTTTTGTATAATGTGAAAGATGACGTTTCACCAAGTAAATAGATACCTAACATGTCACGCATTGCGCATACTCATGGAATGGCGCCAAACTTCGGTACTTAAAAATCTCCATAGGGGATGCTTTGAACATTTTTACAGGTTACCAGGTTAAAGGTTTAGAGTTACAGAGGAGGTCTAGTGCTAGAATTGTTGCACACGCTCTAACACACGCCACAATACCTCACATGTGTGGTTTGAACAGCGTTTACATATGTGGGCAGGACTTACATGTGCATTCGCTTCTGAGCACGAGCTACCGGGGACAGGGGCGTTTTAATTTTTCTTTTTTTATACTTATAATGTTTATTAAGATAATACAGTTTTACAGTTTACAAATATAGAAACAACAGTTTCAGAAGAATACATTGGTAACAGAAAGGTTACAAGGATTGTAATCAAGATTTAAATATAGTGCGTTAGAGTTAGTGAGTGCAGAAAGATGCAAGATATTTGCAACAGTTGGCCATGGCTAAATGACCATAGGCTATACAGAGCAAGGAACAAGTAACAGATAGTAGGTAGGCTGTTGAGTAATGCTCTTGGATTTGTCAGTGCTGTGGTTTGGGGGAGCACCATGTAGTACCGTAATTGCATATGTCAGTCGCGAAGGATATAACTTTTCTTTAAGTGAGTGGGGTGCTTCTTGTATCAGCTATCCAGGTCGCCCATTGATGGAGGAACTTGGTCATGGTGAGATGTGCCTTGACAAACATGTATTCCAGGTGGAAGTGCTGGTTTAGTATTGTGATCAGTTGGGTTATGGTCGGAGGGATGGCAGATTTCCACTTTCGGGCAATGGAAAGCCAGGCCACAATAAAAATGTGAGTGATCATTGGGTGGAGTTGATGTGGCCAGTCCTTGAGTCCTACTTCCAACAGGGCCAGTTATGGTGTGAACCTACAAGTTACTCCGGTGATTGATCCAAGCAAAGTTTGTACGTCCTTCCAAAATCCTGAGATTGCAGGACAAGTCCACCATATGTACGCAGAAGAGCCTGGGTTTCCACAAGCCCTCCAGCAGGTGGAGGGGGAAGATGGGAAAATTTTACAAAATTTTTGTGGAGTGTAGTACCAGAAATGTAGCAATTTCTGAGTTGTTTCCCAATGGGAAAGGCATCTGGAAAACCGTAGGGTGGTGCAGGCTACATGCTGCCATACTTTAGAAGGAGCTGAGAAGTTGAAAGCTCTTTCCCATTTATACATCCCTGGGAGTTTTTGCATAGTTGGAGGGGAGTTTAGGAGTTTATATAGATGTGAGATCCCCTTAGGAGAGGGATTAGGTTGTTCATTAGAATTGTAGGATCCCTACAATCTGGTAGGATTCCGACCACCGTACCTTTTGAAGTGCGTGACGTATATGTAAATATTTGTAAAAGTTCTGCTGCCGGATACAGTATTTAGTAAGCAGTTTTTGAAAGGATTGCAGGGTTTTCTCTTTATAAAGGTCTCCTATTTTGCATAGTCCTGCTGAGAGCCAGGTTGAGAGGGAAAGACAAACTCAAGGGCTGAGATTGGGATGTGGCTTAAAGCTTCATGAGGCAGGCCTTTGGTTTGTTGTATTGTGGATTCCCATACTTTAATTGTAGCATTGACTGTGTTGAGGAAAGAGAGTTGTGGTCTGTGATGTAATAGAAGTGCAGCAAGAAGTTGTGAGCCTTTAGTCTGAAGGGCTGTGTCTTCAATTTGCACCCATGATGCTGTAGACAAGTATGTCCACCATTGTTTGGCTTGGTTGAGGATAGGGATGAGCCGAACACCCCCCGGTTCGGTTCGCACCAGAACCTGCTAACGGACCGAAAGTTCGCACGAACGTTAGAACCCCATTGACGTCTATGGGACTCGAACGTTCAAAATCAAAAGTGCTCATTTTAAAGGCTAATTTGCATGGTATTGTCCTAAAAAGGGTTTGGGGACCCGGGTCCTACCCCAGGGGACATGTATCAATGCAAAAAAAACTTTTAAAAACGGACGTTTTTTCGGGAGCAGTGATTTTAATGAGGCTTAAAGTAAAAAAAAAAAAGTGAAATATTCCTTTAAATATCGTACCTGGGGGGTGTCTATAGTATGCCTGTAAAGTGACGCGTGTTTCCCGTGTTTAGAACAGTCCCTGCACCAAATGTCATTTTCAAAGGAAAAAATCTCATTTAAAACTGCTTGCGGGTTTAATGTAATGTCGGGTCCTGGCAATATGGATGAAAATCAGTGAGACAAACACCATGGGTACCCCCCAGTCCATTACCAGGCCCTTTGGGTCTTGTATGGATATTAAGGGGAACCCCGCACCCAAATTAAAATAAGGAAAGGTGTGGGGCCACCAGGCCCTATATACTCTGAACAGCAGTATACAGGTGGTGCAAACAAGACAGGGACTGTAGGTTTGTTGTTAAGTAGAATCTCTTTGTAATTTTGAACGGGTATATTTTTAACGTGTTTAGCTCCAGCCAAAAAATCTTTTTTAAGCTTTTTGGAAAACATAGGGAAGGGTTATCACCCCTGTGACATTTGTTTTGCTGTCTTTCCTCCTCTTCAGAAGATTTTACCTCACTTTTTGTCCCAATGAAAAATGTTTTTTGAAAATTTGGGTTTTTTTGTGGAACAAGGATTGGAAAGCATCAGTGGAAAGGAGAAATGTTTTTCCCATATTAACTCTTACAGGAGAGAATTTCCCTTCCTAGGGGTAGATTTCATCTCACTTCCTGTTGTCTCCTTCCGTTTGCAAGTAGGAGTCGTTTGTAAGTTAGATGTTTGAAAGTAGGGTCCTGCCCTATATACTCAGCAGAAATTTGGGCCTTAGGTGTTGCTGTGGCCACAACACTGTAAGCCCTCACAGGGCCCTGCTGTGAAATATTAGATCAAGAATTATAATTACATGCCCCTGTTGAACAGGAGCTGAAAAATTAGGCCTTAGGCACTGGTGCTGGTGCCACAACACTGCAACCCCTCACAGACACTCTAGTTGGAACGCAGGAACGAGCCCTGCTGCAAAGTATTACATCAAAAATTGTAATTACACGCCCCTGTTAGACAGGGGCAGAAAAATTGGGCCTTAGGCACTGGTGCTGGTGCCACAACACTGCAACCCCTCACAGACACTCTAGTTGGAACGCAGGAACGAGCCCTGCTGCAAAGTATTGCATCAAAAATTGTAATTACACGCCCCTGTTAGACAGGGGCTGAAAAATTGTGCCTTAGGCACTGGTGGTGGCGCCCAGAACCAAAAATGTTCTTACAAGCTATCAGCGTGATGATTGAGGAGGAAGAGGATAATTACTCAGGGATAGTCACTCAGCATCAGCATAGGCAGTCTTTGAAGGGATCTGAGATTTCAAAAAAAAATTATTCGGTTACATCAGCATCAGGTGCTTGGTAGCTGGTGGTGATCCAAGACTGATTCATTTTTATGAAGGTCAGTCGATCGACCGAGTCGGTGGACAGACGCACCCTGTGATCGGTTACCACAACTCCAGCAGCACTGAATGTGCGTTCCGAAAGAACGCTGGATGCAGGACAGGCCAGTAGCTCAATTGCATACTGTGCAAGCTCTGGCCAGTGATCCATCCTCAAGACCCAGTAACCCAGAGGATTTTCGGTGGGAAAGGTGTCCAAGTCTGATCTTGCCCCTAGGTATTCCTGCACCATGTAAAAAAGACGCTGGCGATGGTTGCTGGAACCGATCATACCTTGGGGCTGCGGACCAAAAAATTGTCTGAACGCATCGGTCAGGCGGCCACCTTCTCCACCGCTCCTTCTTTGACTGACCGAAGCCTCAGCAACACGTTGTCCAGAAACAGGAGTTTGTAACCTCCCAGTCTCTGGGAACGCATTGCACAGACCTTTCTGCAAGGCCTCCCGAAGATGTTTCATCCTCTGCTCCCTCTGCGATGGCAAGATAAGGTCCGCAACCTTACCCTTGTAACGTGGATCAAGGATGGTTGCCAGCCAGTATTGGTCCTTCTCCTTGATACCACGAATACGAGGATCCTTACGCAGGCTTTGCAGGAACAGGGAGGCCATGCAGCGTAGGTTTGCTGAGGCATTCGGTCCGGAGTCCTCTGGGTCACTAAGGACGACATGGTCCGCAGCCACCTCCTCCCAGCCACGTACAAGTCCATGTGTTTCTTGGGACTGATCCCTTAAAGACTGCTGCTGATGCTGAGTGCCAGGCTCCACCTCCATACTGACACAATCTTCCTCCTCCTCCTCCTCCTCCTCCTCCTCCTCCTCCTCCTCTTCCTGTGTGATCGGCGGGCACGCAGGAACACTGTCTGGATAAAGGGGGCCTTGAGAGCTAAGGAAGTCCTCCTCTTCCTGCCTCTGTTCTGCCTCAAGTGCCCTGTCCATTATTCCACGCAGCGTGTGCTCCAACAGGTGGACAAGGGGGACAGTGTCACTGATGCATGCACTGTCACTGCTCACCATCCTCGTGGCCTCCTCGAATGGTGACAGGACAGTGCATGCATCCCTGATCATGGCCCACTGGCGTGGGGAAAAAAAACCAAGCTCCCCTGACCCTGTCCTGGTGCCATAGCCGCACAGGTACTCATTGATGGCCCTCTGCTGCGTGTGCAGCCGCTGCAGCATGGCCAACGTTGAGTTCCACCTGGTGGGCATGTCACAGATTAGGCGGTTCTTGGGCAGGTTAAACTCCTTTTGGAGGTCCGTCAGCCGAGCACTGGCATTATAAGACCGGCGGAAATGCACACAGACTTTCCTGGCCTGCCTCAGGACATCCTCTAAGCCCGGGTACCTGCCCAAGAACCGCTGCACCACCAAGTTAAGGACGTGAGCCAAACAGGGCACATGGGTCATTTGTCCCTGTCGGAGGGCAGAGAGGAGGTTGGTGCCATTGTCGCAAACCACCATTCCTGCCTTAAGTTGGCGTGGCATCAACCACCTCTGAACCTGCCCCTGCAGAGCTGACAGAACCTCTGCCCCAGTGTGGCTCCTGTCCCCCAAGCACACCAGCTCAAGCACCGCATGGCATCTTTTGGCCTGCGTACTTGCGTAGCCCCTTGAACGACTACGGAGCACCGCTGGTTCCGAGGAAGAGGCCATGGAGGAAGAAGAAGAGGAGGGGGTGGAGGAGAGAGGTGTGTCACAATCATTAGCATTTTGGAGGCGTGGTGGCAGAACAACCTCCAACACTACTGCACCTTGTCCTGCATCCTTCCCAGCTGCCAGCAGAGTCACCCAATGCACCGTGAAACTTAGGTAACGTCCCTGTCCATGCCTGCTGGACCATGAGTCAGCGGTAATATGCACCTTACCGCTGACCACCCTGTCCAGCGAGGCATGGACATTGCCTTCCACATGCCGGTAGAGAGCCGGAATCGCCTTTCGTGAGAAAAAGTGGCGTTTGGGTACCTGCCACTGAGGAACCGCACATTCCACAAACTCACGGAAGGGGGCAGAGTCTACCAACTGAAAAGGTAGCAGTTGAAGTGCTAGCAATTTTTCCAAGCTAGCATTCAACCGCTGGGCATGTGGATGGCTGGGAGCAAACTTCTTTCGGCGGTGCAGCAGCTGGGGCAGGGAAATTTGCCTGGTACAATCTGACATCGGTGTACCAAAAGCAGATTGCCCACAAGTACTTGGCTGTGACACACCTAATTCTACACCTTCATTCCTCTCAGTGCAGGTCTCAGAGAGGACTGAAGGTCTAGTGGGGTTGGAAATCTCAGCTGATGAGGAGCAAGGAGAGGTCCTCTTTGTTCTTTGGTGTGGGTCTTTTAGATACGCTTGCCAACGAACTGCATGGCAGGTCAACATATGTCTGGTCAAGCATGTGGTACCCAAGCGGGAGATGTTTTGGCCACATGAGATACGCTTGAGACATATGTTGCAAATAGCAGCGGTGCGATCTGATGCACTCGTCTCAAAAAAGGCCCACACCAAAGAACTTTTTGAATAACGCGCAGAGACTGCAGCGCCCTGCACATGTGGAGCTTTTGGGTGTGATGCAGTCAATGTGCTGCCCTTAGGCTGGCCCCTGGAGGGCATCCTGCCTCGTTGGTGATGTGCCGACTCCTCCTCCTCCTCCTCCTCCTCTCTTCTATCAGGCACCCACGTTGAGTCAGTGACCTCATCATCCCCTCCCTCCTCATCACTGGAGCAAACCTGGCAGTATGCTGCAGCAGGGGGAGCATGACTGCCAGATTGCTGTCATTCTTGGGCACCCCCTCTGTCCGTGCTCATGTTACTGCCTTCATCGAGCTCAGTATCATCATCAGAGCCTTCCAAACGCTGGGCATCCTCCTGGAGCATGTACCCAACACTGTGCTCAAACAGTTCGAGGGACTCCTCAGGAGGACATGGTGGAGCTAGGGAAGGAGTCACTGATGACATTGAGCCGAGGGAAGAGGCCGCTGCTTTGCCAGACAAAGTACCCTGGGCATGGGTGAGAGAGGATGAGGAGGATGAGGACGGCTTGGTCATCCACTCGACCAAGTCTTCCGCATGTTGCGGCTCAACATGGCCAGCTGCCGAAAAAAAGGCCAATCGTGTCCCATGGCCATGTGCTGATGAGGATGCACCGTCTCCACGACCAGCACTAGACACAGAGCCTGCTTGCCCTCTCTTATTGGCTTGTGACTGTCTGCCTCTCCTTCTTGGCCATCCAGACATACTAATGGCCTGTAGCTGCACTAAGCTGAACACTGTGAGCAGGACGCACCCCACTAACTTGTAGGTTTAGCTGAACACTGTGAGCAGGACGCACCCCACTAACTTGTAGGTTTAGCTGAACACTGTGAGCAGGACGCACTGCACTAACTGTAAATAGTCTAGCTGCCTGACTGTGGTACTAATAGGATCAAAAGAACACCAGCAATTTTCTTCAGGTAGCTGTATTTACTGTAACAAGACAAGCCTGCCTGTCAGTAAGAAGATAACAGAAACGGATCTAGCTAAACACTGTGAACAGGATGCACCCCACTAGCTTGAAGGTTTAGCTGAACACTGTGAGGTGGACGCACCCCACTAACTTGTAGGTTTAGCTGAACACTGTGAGCAGGACGCACCCCACTAACTTGTAGGTTTAGCTGAACACTGTGAGCAGGACGCACCCCACTAACTTGTAGGTTTAGCTGAACACTGTGAGCAGGACGCACTGCACTAAATGTAAATAGTCTAGCTGCCCGACTGTGGTACTAATAGGATCAAAAGAACACCAGTAATTTTCTTCAAAATACTGTAACAAGACAAGCCTGCCTGTCAGTAAGAAGATAACAGGAACGGATCTAGCTGAACACTGTGAGCAGGACGCACTGCACTAAATGTAAATAGTCTAACTGCCTGACTGTGGTACTAATAGGATCAAAAGAACACCAGTAATTTTCTTCAAAATACTGTAACAAGACAAGCCTGCCTGTCAGTAAGAAGATAACAGGAACGGATCTAGCTGAACACTGTGAGCAGGACGCACTGCACTAAATGTAAATAGTCTAGCTGCCTGACTGTGGTACTAATAGGATCAAAAGAACACCAGTAATTTTCATCAAAATACTGTAACAAGACAAGCCTGCCTGTCAGTAAGAAGATAACAGGAACGGATCTAGCTGAACACTGTGAGCAGGATGCACTGCACTAAATGTAAATAGTCTAGCTCCCTGACTGTGGTACTAATAGGATCAAAAGAACACCAGTAATTTTCATCAAAATACTGTAACAAGACAAGCCTGCCTGTCAGTAAGAAGATAACAGGAACGGATCTAGCTGAACACTGTGAGCAGGATGCACTGCACTAAATGTAAATAGTCTAGCTCCCTGACTGTGGTACTAATAGGATCAAAAGAACACCAGTAATTTTCATCAAAATACTGTAACAAGACAAGCCTGCCTGTCAGTAGGAAGATAACAGGAACGGATCTAGCTGAACACTGTGAGCAGGACGCACTGCACTAAATGTAAATAGTCTAGAAGATAACAGGAACGGATCTAGCTAAACTGAATACAGTGTATATATATATATATATATATATATATATATATATATATATATATATATATATATATATATATGCAACACCTGGGATGCATATATATACACAATACACTTTAAGTGCAGCTAACTGACTGACTGTCCTGCCTAATCTAGCTAACTCAAATGAAATGACACTGTCTCTCTCTCTCTCTATTTCTCAGCACACCGGAACACACTGCACAGGGCCGCCGTGCAGGCGGCCTTATATAGTGCGGGGCATGTACTAAATCCCCTGAGCCATAATTGGCCAAAGCCTCCTTGGCTTTGGCCAATTACGGCTCTCTGTTAAGGCGGCGCTGTGATTGGCCAAGCATGCGGGTCATAGTGCATGCTTGGCCAATCATCAGCAAGCAATGCACTGCGATGCCGCAGTGAATTATGGGCCGTGACGCGCCACACGAATGTGGCGCGAACGGCCCATATCGTTCGCAATTCGGCGAACGACCGAACAGCCGATGTTCGAGTCGAACATGTGTTCGACTCGAACACGAAGCTCATCCCTAGTTGAGGAGTATAGCTTTATAGTAAGTTCGGACATCTGGTGCTCCTAGTCCCTCCTGTGTTTTAGCTGTGCAGAGAGTGGAGGCCCGTACTCTAGGGTGTTTTATGCCCCAGATAAAATTGTTGAGCTTTTGTTGTATTGAGGTAAGTTGCGATGAGAGGAAGGCGATTGGAAGTGTCCGAAAAAGATATATGTATGGTATCAAAAACATCCTGGTAAGGGTGATCTTACCAGCCCAGGACGATCTCAGCTTGCATAGATCAGAGCACAGGTTGTTTAATTTCTGAAGTAAACACTCAAAGTTAAGGCATAGCATACCTGTGGATGGAACTGTTAATTTAACACCTAAGTAATAGTTGCAGCTGGGGCCCATGGGAAGGGGGACAAGCATGATAGAGATTGTTTAAGAGAGCTGCTAGGGCCTACACCAAGCATAGTAGATTTGGTACAGTTAATTTTATATAGTGATAGTTGTCCAAACAGAAGAAGTAGATCGTGAAGGTGAAGGATAGGAAGGGACATCTTCTGCATAAAGCCCTATTTTGTGGGTCGTGTTACATATCTGTATACCTGTAATCTGAAGGTTGCTTCTGATTGCTTCGGCCAATGGTTCCATTATTAGAGCAAAGGTAAGAGGCGATAAAGGGCAGCCCTGCCTTGTACCATTGGAAATGCAAAAGGATTTAGAGACCATACCGGAGGTCAAGACTCTGGCAGACGGAGATGAGTATAGAGCTAGAATAGCCGCAGATATGTGACCTGTAAGACCAAATTTTTGCAAAACTGCGTGTGATGATGTTCGGCCCACTGAATAATATCAATGAACCTTCTGGTTCCATCAGATGCTTGTCTATGCGGGACAAGTCAACTTGATCTGGATGTATTAATGTGGGGATATAGTTTAATGTCTGTGTTTAGTAACAAAATAGGTCTGTAATTTGCCGGGTTATCTGATGGCTTGTCTGATTTAGGGATAGTGACAATCAGTGCTTCCAGGGATTCTTCAGGTATTTCTCCAGATACAATAAAATGGTCAAAGGTTTGACGCAGGTATAGGATCAGGATGGAAGCATAAGTCTTAAAGTATTTGCTGCAGAACCCATCAGGTCCAGGTGCTTTATGTAGTGGAAGTGATCGAATGTCTTTTAAAATTTCAGTGTCAGAGATTGGTTGATTGATTGTTTGTAGTTGGTCTGGAGTAAGAGCAGGGAGTTGTAAAGATTTCAAAAATGTGTCTATTTGGGCTGGTTCTGGTTTGGGCTCTGAGCTAGATGTGCGCAGATTGTATAATTTTGAGTAGAAGTTGCTAAAACAGTCCGCAATATCTTTGGGATTGCTGATTCTGTGACCCTGTGGGGTGTGCAGGTAGGGAATTTTAGAAAGGGCTGCCTTCTTTTTAACCTGTTTGGCAAGTAGGGCTCCAGGTTTGTTGCCATAAGCATACCAATTTAGCCGTAATTTCTTAATGTGGTGCATGTAGTTACGGAGGTCTAAGGGTGCAGAGAAGGACCATATCAGTTGTATTAGGTCGGGTTTTATTTCTCTGTTCAGCCTTGCGAATTTGGTCAGTAAGGGAAGTAAGCCTCTCTGCTCGTTTTCTCTTCTCATTGGTGCCCAGCTTTATGAAAATCCCTCTAACAACCGCCTTGTGGGCATTCCATAGTAGTGGGGCATTGGATACAGATCCGTTGTTCAGGCAAAAAAAGACTCCAGTTCTGACTTGATCTGTTTCTGATACAATGGGTGTGAGAGTAGAGAGGTGTTCATAAGCCAGGTTGTGCCTCTCTGAGTCGTTGGGTTTGTAGAAATTGTTAAGGATACTGGCGCGTGATCTGACCAGGTGATTAGACCTATGTGGGCTTGAGATACTGTCTGGAGAGTGGATTTATGCAACAGAAACAATTCAATTCTAGAATAGGACCCCTGGGCAGCAGAAAAAAGGAGTAATCTCTTTCTGTGCCATGCAAGCACCGCCACGGGTTGTAGAAGTCTTCTAGGAGCATGAAAGAGTGAAGAGCTGTTGGTGTCCTTCTGTTGGAGTAGGAGGAACCTAGAGTAAGGTCTACTATATCACTGAAGTCACCACAGAGCACTATTCTATCTTTGGGGAAGTGAGATAATTTGTTATGGATGATACGGTAAAACCATTTCTGATGTGTGTTAGGAGCATATAGATTAACTATCACATAGTGCACATTGTCAAAGAGGGCAGATAGAATGAGATATCGGCCCATAGGGTCACTTTCTGTGTGCTGGAACTGAAAGGATATGGATCCCCGTACAGCAATCATAACCCCTCTCATTTTCTTAGTATTATTAGGCAAAGAATTGTTGGGGAAATGTGTGATGGGTACAGGAGGGGGCTTTCCCTTGTGCAAAATGCATCTCCTGCACACATAAAAGATCTGCTTTCAGCGACAGGGCTTCCTTCCATAGGCTTGATCTCTTAAACGGGCTATTAAGCCCCCTCACATTAATGGAGGTTATACGAAGCGTCATTGTGATAAAAAAGAAAAGGTATGACCCCAAAGGCAACAAGTACAGAGGCGCCTCTGGGTGCAGTCGTTTTAAAAAAAAAATACGCTTTAATAAATCAGATAAACTCACATAAGTAAGAAGAAACAAGCATGGTATCAGATGTCAGAGGTGACGCTCCCGGATCTGAGCCATAACGGTCCGTGCTATAGAGGAAGTCAGTGCTCTTCCGAATGTAATAGAAAGCTGGCTGGGGAAGGCGGCCTCAGAGCGAGACTTGGGACACAAAGGACAGCTGGCTGCAGAGGGATAGTGTCATCGATAGTGGACGCGTTTCCTGGGCATGCGCACTTGGGTGTACTGCAAGCCACTCCCCTTTCTCAACAAACATCTGTGTTTGTTTTGCTCCTCACTCTGAGGCCGTCTTTCCCAGCCGGATTTCTATTACATTCGGAAGAGCACTGACTTCATCCACAGCACGGACTGTTATGGCTCAGATCTGGGAGCGTCACCTCTGACATCTGATACCATGCTTGTTTCTTCTTACTTATGTGAGTTTATCTGATTTATTAAAGTGCCTTTTTTAAAAAACGACTGCACCCAGAGGCGCCTCTCTACTTGTCTTATAGCTCCAGGATTATGGTTTCTCTCCAATTATGATGGCAGCCCTGCTTGCTTCCTTTGGACATTTTTTACCCTCCCACTAGCATCATCACATAGATTTTTTAGCCTGTGTTTGCTATATGGACTTTTAAACATCTCAGTTTATATCTTGCAGACGTAGATGTTGATTTTATGCGAATTTTGAGTTGTTGCACCTACACTTGTTAATTTTTCATGACCCCAAAGGTCAGAAGGTGCGGGTCAAATGAGTTTAAGTATAAACTAACAAATCAATTGTACAACCTTAGGTTAAGGTTCAGTATAGAAACGCCTGAAACAACTATTTGAGGGAAGAGAAATAGAATAAAATATACGTAAAAGAGAGTAAGGTGTGCATAGCACACAACGTATCGGGGTACGTGTGAAAAAGTACAGATGAGCGGTAATACAATATAATAACTGCACCACGACTGTGATATGTAACAGGTTGCTTAGGCACCTATAGGGCCTGCTGCCAAAAAACATACAAGAAAAAAATGAAAATTATTATTTACAGCAGTAAATAGTTACCGAACACTTATGAGTGGGAGTGTTTAGTGCCACGGTGAGTACGGTTGTCTCCTGCCCCCTGTTGGGGGGTTTGGGTATTCATACCCCAATTTTGCAGTTGTTTGAGGCCATCTTTGGGGGAGGTAATGATCAATAGTTGAGATTGGTAGGTTACCAGAAGTTTAGTCGGAAAACCCCAGCGATAAGGAATTTCACGCTCCCTTAAGATTGCAGTTATGGGTGCATATTCTTTCCTCCTTTGAGATGTTGCTGGAGAGATATCCTGGTAGAGCGTTATGTTGGCATGGGGGGAGGTAGCAAATGGTTTGATCTGGTGGCACGTAGCAGACGTTCTTTAATATGGTAGAAGTGTACTCTGACCAGAACATCTCTAGGGATAGTGTCGGGCAGGTGGGTCGGTTTAGGAACTCAATGTGCTCTGTCGAGTAGCATATCCCTTGGCGTTAGGTCTGGGATGAGTTTGAGGACCCCACATCTTTTCTCCAGGCTGGAAAGCATGAGATCGGTGGTTTTCCAAACAGCTTAGACTGCTTCTGTCTTATATCTGCCGATTTCTGTTTATTAGCACACCTAACCCCCATTAACACTTAGCATGATCATAGCCAGGTTCTTTGGATATTTTCACTGTTTAATGCTTGTTTTTCATGTATTTTTATGCATGACTTGCAGTACATGAGCAAAATCACATGTTTTTGGCCCCATAGACCTTTAACCCCTTGCTTACTGGGCACTTTCACCCCCTCCCTGCCTAGTCCAATTTTCGTCTTTCAGCCCTGTCATACTTTGAATGACAATTGTGCAGGCATGCAGCACTGTACTCATATGATTTTTTTTATCATTTTCTTTTACACAAATTGAGTTTTCTTTTGGTGGTATTTAATCACCACTGGGTTTTTTATTTTTTGCTGAATAAATTAAAAAAGACAAAAAAAATGTTGTTATAAAATTTTGCAAACAGGTAATTTTTCTCCTTCACTGATGTGCGCTGATGCGGCTGCACTGATGGGCACTGATAGGCGGCACTGATGGGTATTAATAGGCAGCACTGATGGACATTGATAGGCGGCACTGATAGGCACCGATAAACAGCACTGATGAGGAGGCACTGATTACTAATGGCCACTGATTGTCAGCACTGATGGGCATTGATTGGAAGCACTGGTTGGCGGCACTGATTAGCATTAATATACAGTACTGATGGGGCTGCACTTATAAACAGGACACTGATGATCAGTGCCCTGATTTTTTGTGTACATGCACCCCTTTCCTGTGACAGCATGAGGAAAGGATTGCCAATAACCAACAAGTGTGTTTACATTGTGACCAACTGTGAGTGGACACAACTGATCACATGGTAAAGAGCCACTGTGATGGGCTCTTTACCCCGATCTGTGATCAGCTGTGTCCAAAAGACACAGCGATCAGAGCACAGTGGGTGCACACCGCAGCTATAGCGTGGTTGGCAAGTGATTAAAAGTCAGGGCGTAAATGCATGTTTTCAAGCACTTTTGGTGATCCCAATAAAGTCTATAGGGCCAAAAACAGAATGTTAAGCCCCAAAGGAGCTGTATTTTTGCATCACATGACAGGCAAAGTAAAGCTTAGGGCTAACTGAGTCCATTTAGAATAATGAGATTCTTCATCTTGAGCATTGTCATGCTTTGAGAATCTCACTTCAAAATGTCTAGGTGTGAATGGGGACCAGGGGTGGATCCTGGGGGGGCAACGGGGCAATTGCTCCCCCCAAGTAAATATGAGCAGATGGGCATGCTGGTGAGCAGGCCGGTGAGTGAGTAATCATGCCGCTGGCCAGGGCGGACGGCAGGCAGGTGTTGAAGCCGCTCCCCTTCTGAATATGTGACTGAAGGGACATTGCATCGTAGCCATCTTGGTACTCCCGCACTCGTCCACAGTAAGCCTACCCACCGGAGTCTTGATTTTCACAGATATTTTTAACAGTAAACTCAACTTATATTTCACTAAATAAGCTGAGTTTACTGTTAAAAACAACTGTGAAAAGCAAGACTCCGGTGGGTGTATAAAGATGTCTGCTTGCCGACTTCTAACTCTAGTCTTACTGCTGACAACTTAGGGTGTACCAAGATGGCCGCAATGCAACATCACTTTGCTTGCATATTCTGATGAGTTACATGAGGTAATGAGTTACATTATCTCTCACTGCCCGCCCTCAGGCTCACTCTGGGACACAGCCACTGGCAAGTGGCAGTCCGCATCTTGTGGCAGGCGACATTGGCAAGTGACAATCCACATCTGGTGGCAGAGGATATGGCAAGTGACAATCCGCATTTGGTGGCAGCCAACAGTGGCAAGTGACACGCTGCATCTGGTGGCAGGAAACGGTGGCAATTGACACGCTCAGGGCTCCCACTGATTCTGCATTATGGTGAGTTGAACAATTTCATTTTACATTACAATGTAATAATAGAAATAATGGGCTTCAATCATCCTGACACCATAACAACCATGGTGCTGTTATTTACACC
This sequence comes from Lithobates clamitans, assembly GCA_037952925.1. Taxonomy (NCBI): domain Eukaryota; kingdom Metazoa; phylum Chordata; class Amphibia; order Anura; family Ranidae; genus Lithobates; species Lithobates clamitans. The sequence goes on from JBBGZY010000429.1 coordinate 1,303,183, forward strand.
TGAGTGATTTGAAATGCATTTCCCAAAGCGTTTCAATGCTCAACATAAAGATTCCCATTATATTCAATGGTGCCTGTTTACTTCTTTCTATTGTCTCTCTTGAAGCTTGTTGCTCGAAGCTCAAAAAAGTACACAAGCTTCTTTAAGGCAGTCATATGTTTTTGGCCCACATAGACTTTAATAGAAATGCCTGAAAAAAAAAAATTAAAATACGCAACATTTTTTGTCTTTCCTCCCCCTAATAACTAGCATTACATTGGCTAAAACAGTAATACTCAAACCTGAAAATACATGGAAATGTCCCTAAAAATGTATGTACCGTATTTTTCACTCCATAAAACACACCCCCCCAAAAAAAACTGGGGGAAAATGTCTCTGGGTCTTATGGAGCGAATACTGACCAGCCCCTCCCCCCATCGCTGCCGCCACCATGTTACAATACCAGGCAGGCAGTGGCGCTGCCATCTCCGGTGAGTGCCAGGCGATCTCCCGCTGGGCCTGTCACTCAGCCACAGACAGAAGACATAGCAGCCTGAGCGGCCAAATGGAGTATGGCCACAGTGGCCGCTTGGGCTGCTCTGTCTTCTATCTGAGTGACAGTGGATGCATACAGGAATGTCAGTCTGTGTGAGGAGGAGGTGGCACTGGTAAAGCTGCATTTTATGGCACTGGTCAGGCTGCATTTTATGGGCACAGGTCAGACTGCATTTTATGGGCACAAGTCAGGCTACGTTTTATAGGTACAGGTCGGCTGCATTTTATAGGCACAGGTCAGGCTGCATTTTATTGGCACAGGTCAGGCTGCATTTTATTGGTGCAGGTCAGGCTGCATCTTATTGACACAGATCAGGCTGCATTTCATTGGCACAGGTCAGGTTGCATTTTATTGGCGCAGGTCAGGCTGTATTTTATTGACACAGATCAGGCTGCATTTCATTGGCACAGGTCAGGCTGTATTTAATTAGCACAGGTCAGGCTGCATTTCATTAGCACTGGTAAGGCTTCATTTCATTGCTACTGGTAAGGCTGCATTTACTTGGAAATGGTAAGGCTGCATTTCATGGGCACTGGTAAATATTTTAGTACACCATTTGGTTCAAAATATTTTTTTCTTGTTTTCCTCCTCTAAAACCTAGGTGCATCCTATGGTCAGGTGTGTCTTAGGGAATGAAAAATACAGTAAATGTAATAAAAACACTCCAAAATGATCTTTAAAATGTTCACATTCCAGTGTGAAAACAGACCCATGTCAGAAAAACTGTCTGCCCTGTGGGAAACTGCAGCCAGTGTAAGGGGGATTCTATGCCCAGGGACTGAGAAAGGCTTCTCAGCGCTGAGATTCTGGGACACTAAGGAAGCTAGGGAGTCCAGGGGGCTGGAAGGAATCAAAGTTGGTTAACAGAAAGTGGAGGTACTGCTGACCAGAGAGAGCCAGGTGGCTTGGTATGTTTTCATTTATATGTGCTAAATGAAGTTAAAAACCCCTGCGTGGGAATCCTGGATGGACTTTTATTTTGTTTTGTTTCCTTTTAATAAACGTGGGCTACTAGGCCCTTATTGATAATGCCTGTGTGACGTGGACTCACTGTACAAAAAGAGCATATACCACTGAGCTAAACACCCCCCAATATTACAACTTATTTGGTCCAATGGTCTACTTGCTGAATTTGGGAAGGTACACGGGATCCATGACTGGGCCAGAAGGGGCATTCTGATGATTTCTAATTTATGTGAAAATAAATCTTTTAAATAATTTCAGTAGCTGAAAGTATTCTCTTTAGATAAAATGTCTTTTATCAATATCTTCAAATCAGACATTCCTTTCTTGCTCAGAATGGCCCTCTTAGCTTCTCAATTACAGATACCCCATCATTCAATAAAATGTTTAGGACTCAGGAGTCAAAGGGTATCATCTTTGGGAAATATGTACAACTAGGGATGAGCGAACGGTTGGGCCCGAGCATGAGTTTGGGCCAAACACCCAAATTTGTCTGAGCGAACACCCAGCAATGCACTAAGCACTGCGCAGTGCATTCTACACCCTGATTGGGCAAAGCTTTGCCCAATCAGGGCGCAGTGTAAGCTGGTTGTTATGGAGTGGGGTGGGGAAGCCATCTGCTACATCCTTAACAACCGATGAGTCCTCAGCTGTCAATGGGTTTCACCGCTGACAGCTAAACAATAAAAGAAAAAGTGCTGGTAAAAAAAACAAAGAAAAAAATGGCGTGGGGTCCCCCCAGTCCATACCAGAGATTTGAAGGGGAACCCCATGCCAAAATAAAACAGTGTGGTGTCCCCCACAAAACTCATACCAGACCCTTAGCTGGGCATGCAGCCTGGTAGGCACTCACGTGCCCCCCCTCCTGAACCATACCAGGCCACATGCCCTCAACATGGGGGGTGGGTGCTTTGGGGCGGGGGCTCTGCACCTTCACCAACCCTGGGTTGTGGTTGTGGGGGTCTGTGGGCGGGGGACTTATTGGAATCTGGAAGCCTCCTTTAACAGGGGGGCCACCATATCCTGGGCCCCGCCCCCCTATGTGAATGGGTATCTGGTACATAGTATCCTCACCATTTTAATTGGTTTATTAATTCTTACAATTCTTTATAATTTTTTGCCCTATATTTTATATAGAGCTGTCACCAAAAGTATTACGCAAGCACCAAATATGGGAGACAGTACACATAAATACTACAAGATGTCCCTTTTGGGACTCCACCCTTAAAACATCAAGGCGTGTATCATACACAAATAACAGATTAAGGGAATGGTAGGGACAATTCAGTGGAACAGTACTTCCTGGTTGTGTCTTCCATAACATAGAATTTGAAGGGAAAGGGGAAGGGGGAGCATTGATCCCTGGAGTCTATATAGTGGTTGGACATCGCTGAAGACATCGCTTATTGATGATAAAATGCATCAAGCCAGTGTTCCCATGTGTCACTTCTGGCCCAGCAAGTGGAACGCATGCTAGAGCACAGGCAGCATCCATCTTTTTGCATACCCTACAGGGCCTTTTTCTATGACTACTATACCTAGTGACGCTGTTTTTAAACTTATTATTTTATAAATAAACCCACAAAATAAATTTTACACTGAGAGGCTGTCTCTCCATTTATTTTCTACCTGCCTAATAACGTTGGGGAAAAGCAAGGACCCTTGAGAGCTACCAGGATTCATCAGGGATTGTGGGACTAAAAGCCTGTTGACTCTCATTGCTGTAAAGTAAGGGAGTCACCGATGTCTGGTGAGTGTGGTGTGTAATCATTACAGCACGTGGTAGAGTATACAGGGAAAACCCTGGGGATTAAGCACAAAGTACTCAAGACTGCACTAAAGGCTTGTTTATACCTTTTTTGTACTGTCACTTTATTTCAAATTTGTGTCATTTTTGTGCAATATTCACTATGGATGTTTACAATATATAATTTGTGGCTCGCATGAGCATAGTTTACATGGTATAGCAAGCACTTTCTGAGATTTGTATTAAACCTTTGTTGAACACACCAGGCAGGAGCTGCATATATTAGTACCACAGTTTGTATTGATTTCTAGGTATCTTTTTGTTGCATGTAGAATGAATATTGTCAAATGGTTTTCAACTTTCCCACCCATGATACAAATAAGTGTATTGCATTTGAGAAGCATATTTTTTACGTAAGGCTTTAACTTTGGCCATATATGGAAGTACTGGTTAGATTCTTCATATTTAGAAACCCTGTAATTCATATTTACTATTTATTTTTGTATTTTTTATATTTTGTATGGGCTGCATAGGGATATGCTTTGTTTCTTTTTGTTTGTTTTATGTATTTGTATGGTTTAACTGTCTAGTTTAAATATGTATTTCATTTATTAGAGAAAAAAAATTATAAACAATACAATCTGAATAATAAAAAAAGAATCTTGGTTTGTAGAAAGGGGTAGGGCGAAACTTAAACTTTATAGAAATGATAAGATTTACATAGAAATTAACTTGCATAGACTTCTAGATCTACTGGTTGTTTGTTTTTAATTTACCAGAACAGGTGTCTTCATAGAAAATATGTCCTGCTGCAGTGCTGCTACCCCAGAACTTACATGCAAAAATTCAATAACCAGGAACTTTCTTATTTCCACCTACATTTTCACTGGTTCTAGCCAGTACCTCCTCCAGGAAACAAATTCCTATATATTCAACAACAACTAGTAAATTTTGAGTTACCGTTAAAAAAAACAAATTGAAGCAGAATATACTAAAAAAATAACACTTATAATACTAGGTGAAGTGTGTTGTGGTATAACTTTCATTTAACTGCAATGGAAGACCAATGTGACAGAGTGGAAGGTATAGTCAATTTTGCCTTGTACTACTTCATCAATTTAATCAATGTCACTATCTCATGTGAACAATCCATTTACAGTGTAATTTCAATATCTGTAATATAATACTAGGATACTAATACTAGGATCTAATTTTCCATAATCCTTGTTCAGGTAGATAATACTAGTTTTTTGCTTATCAATATCTTTTTCCTAGGGAAAAAATGATGTCAATCCACTTATTAGTAACCCTAATTAACCAAAAAAAAAAAAAAAGGAAAAATTATAAACCTGATATAGTCACATTCAGTTCATGTTGAACAATTTATGACTGTACATTCACTCAATATGTGTTTACTATTCTATAGGTAAATACCATAACAGAAAAAGAGCATGATGATTTAACTAAAGGGATTATTTTTTAACATTCTTTTTACACAGTTATTTTTGTGTAGATGGGGCGTCAAAAGCTAAATCGTAATCTTTTATATAAAATGGCAAGGTTCCATACCATTAAATAATCATTCTGAAGCCTGTGAATAATACTGAAATACAAATGAAACATTCACATGAATTTGCCTTGAGCGGTATGATTTATGCACTGATTTAACAACTATGATTTAGTTTCATCTGCTGAAAGTTTCCTCCCTAGCCCAAGGCAGAGCTGTCAAATTTAAACATTTGTCATTACATAAACTATATAGCTGTAGTCACAACTTGTTGTCTTTTGCCTGATTAATCTTCCATCTTTCCAAAATTTAAAAGGGTCTTTGTTAAACATCTATAGTTGAATATAACCATATCCATATTTTATAGTATATGTGTGGTGCTGATTTTTTTTCTGCTAAAAATGGAGCTTCATAAAACGTAGCATGGTGCACAATTTTTGATAAACTAATGCAAGTAAATATATATTTGTCAAAACATGCAGTAACCAATAAAATATGAGCTTGTATTGGATTGACTTTTTTAGTAGCTGACAGTGTTACAGGTTACATTATAAGTTTCCATAATTGAATTAAGCCCCTGCCCTGATTAAAAGATATAGTGTATACTGTATAATAGTCGTAGTACAGAACTACAGTGTAAACATTGGGATTGTATTACTATACACAAGTACAATTAGTGATAACCAGTTTACTTAAGGTCACCAAGAGCAAGAGATCAGTTTTTAAGTAATGGTGTTTGGAAGAATTTGTTTCCTGACCACCATGAATCTGATAGTGAGTTCCTTGGACCAACTGAAATCTGATAATGATTTATTTGATCAAAGAGTCCTGATAGCCAAAGCCTTTATTCCTATAGTTTTGGAAAGAGTGTGAAAGTGCTAAAACCCCTTCATGTTTTTACTACTGTCATTGTCCCCACTAGGGAGATTAATTAATTTTATTTGTCTTGGTGTCCTTGTCATTGCATTTGCTTTTTGTTTACCTCATAGAAGGTAATGGTAAATCTAGTATTTTATAGGTGTGACTGGAATGGGCATTAAGGGGGAATCTTACATCGGGGAACACCTGCTCAGGTGACAACTAAGTGAGAGTTTTCCCTCGGTTTGGTGAAATGTAGCTCCTGTTTAAAGTAAAGGAAATGTTCCCTGTAGGACACAGAGAGCAATTAAAAAACAGTCAGAGGTTTTAACCATTCTCCATTGTATACAAAACTACAAAAAAAGACAGCTTTTTGTTTAAATAATTTTCAAAGCTATACACAAATGTTGATGGATGTAGTAGCTATGAAGGATTTTTTTTCATTGCACTAAAGATATATATATAGTATCTCACAAAAGTTAGTACATCCCTCACATTTTTGTAAATATTTCATTCTATCTTTTCATGTGACAGCACTGAAGAAATGACACTTTGCTACAATGTAAAGTAATACATTACAGTGTATTACAGTGTAAATTTGCTGTCCCCGCAAAATAACTCAGCACACAGCCATTAATGTCTAAACCGCTGGCAACAAAAGTGAGTATACCCCTAAGTGAAAATGTCCAAATTGGGCCCAATTAGCCATTTTTTTCCCCGGTGTCATGTGGCTTGTTAGTGCTACAAGGTCTCAGGTGTGAATGCTCAGACCATACGCCGCACATTGCATCAAATTGGTCTACGTGGCTGTATTCCCAGAAGTAAGCCTCTTCTAAAGATGATGCAAAAGAAAGCCTGCAAACAGTTTGCTGAAGACAAGCAGACTAAGGACATGGATTACTGGAACCATGTCCTGTGGTCTGATGAGACAAGATAAACTTATTTGGTTCAGATGGTGTCAAGCGTGTGTTGGGGACCAGGTGAGAAGTACATACACAAGTGTGTGTTGCCTACAGTCAAGCATTGTGGTTGGAATGTCATGGTCTGGGGCTGCATGAGTGTTGCCAACACTGGGGAGCTACAGTTCATTGAGGAAATCGGGAATGCCAACATGTACTGTGACATACTGAAGCAGAGCATGATTCCCTCCCTTCGGAGACTGGGCCACAGGGCAGTATTCTAACATAACGACATCAAACACACCTCCAAGATGACCACTGCCTTGCTAAAGAAGCTGAGGGTAAAGAGATACACAGAGATAAAAATGAGGGAACAGGATCTAAGATCTGATTGGAAGGTGGGATACACCCCCCTCCACACAGCACACAGGAAGGATGCAGAGCTGAGGATATCAATCCCAGGGTGTGTGCTGTAGCTCCCGCCCCAGCACCCTTTTATCTCTTGGAGTCAGGAAAACCTGACAAATTACTTATGCCGATATTGAAAACCGGAGATAACCAGGTGCAAATTACGCCACCCCTGACCTGTATTACCACCTCCGCGCTATGTTAATAAATGTCAAAACCCTACCAAAGCTGCCATTTAACAATAAAATGTATATAAACCAAATTCACCAAAAGAAAATTATGAATGAAATAGTGGCACTAATCCCCAGGTGGGGAGATGCCAGACACTCTTATCCAGCCAGTGAGCTGAATACAGACGTGACTAGAAAAAAAGTGAAAAAAACATATATTGCTAAATATCCCAAAAAGTAAAAATTAATATTAAATAAATTATTCAATAAATTCAATATGAGCTAATATAAATTATAACACTCAGAGAAAATGATATACAAATATATAAATCCAAGACAAAATATATACTGTATTTATTGGCGTATAACACTCACTTTTTCACCATGAAAATTGGGTGCAAATAGCGTGTGCGTGTTATACGCCAATACTTCAATTTTAGCTGCCTCGGAGGGGACAGGGAAGGGGGCAGAACGAGCGGCGTCAAATTACATACAGTGAGAAACTCCTGTTTACTTGGTAGCCTCTGTAATAGGAAGTCCTGTCTCCTGGGCCACCATTGGACCACTGTTCTGTCTATCATAGAAGATTCTCACTGTATGTAATCTGTCGGCGCTCATCCCACACCTCTCCCTGTCCCCTCTAGGCTGCAGATAGGCATTGATCAGGCTGCACTGATGGCAATGGTGAGGCTGCTGCATTGATGTGGACTGGTGAGGCTGCATTGATGTTGACTGATGAGGCTGCATTGATGGCACTTGTGAGGCTGCAGATGGGCATTGATCAGGCTGCATTGAAGGCAATGGTGAGGCTGCAGATGGGCACTGACCCTTATTTTGCTTCAAAGTTCCTTATTTAAAATTTAAGTTTTTTTCCTGAAACTTCCCTCTGAAAATGAATGTGCGTGTTATACACCTGTGCGTGTTATACGCCGATAAATACGGGTAATAAAAATTGAAGGCAGTAAATGTCTATAAAGTCCAGAAACCAATCAATCGTGAAAAATAATCGTGAAAATATTTGAAGAAAGTCCAAAAAAAGAGTGAGGGTGACTCCAAAACTGCTCAGCTGTGCTTTCAAACATCCACCACACCTCTGTGACGTGAATCCACTCCCTGCTGGAATTCAAACTCACCAGCTGTTAAGGCCTCTCACTCTCGTGTTTGGCCTGACAGAGCCTCTAACCCACATACATGGGGGTTAACATGCGAGCATACACCTCCACTGCTCCATAGGAACACCGCTTTTCTCAGGTTGGTAGTATGACATAAAAATAAAAGAAGCTCCAATAGTGTAATTTCATTTAAAAGATTTAATCACATATAAAACAACTTGTAATGAACTCACATTTAAAATAAAATAACAGGCAAGTCACTTCACGGCAAATGGAGAACTCCCACAGCACAGCAAGCAATAGCAACTGAAATAACAACAGGCAGGCCACGGCGGACCCAGGAGGTGTGTGTGCTCACGTTTGTCTCACCCGTCCGCAGCACTCGTCCCTTCACTGGAGCTCCTCTCTGTCTCCCTTCACTCCCTCCTCTAGCACTCGTGTGAGATCGCCGTGTAGCTACGCCCCGACATGTTTCATCATAAAGATTTAATCATGGGGTTGGCTAACCGGCGAATCAATCAAACTATTTAACCACACCAGAATTAGAGTGGGTGGGTGCAATTCACTCAGCATTCACACACTTCCTGTGTCTCCGTGTGTGCAATCTATAGCCCTTCTCTTCATTCTGGTTCACAGTTCTATATTGAATATATTTCAATCAATATTTAACCACTTGAGGTCCAGGCCATAGCCGAATGTTGGCTACAGCGCGGACCTCAATTTCCGGGAAGCCGTCCTCCCCTGTGCACGCGCACCGCGCGCACCCTGCAGGGCACGCGGTGTGCGCGCTGTGATTACCGAGTCACGGAGACTCGGATGATCACAGATCTGAGTAAGGGGCCGGTCCCGGCCCCTTACCATGTGATCAGCTGTCAGCCAATGACAGCTGATCACATGATGTAAACAAAACCTCGGTGATCGGTTTCGTTTTCTCCTCACGCTGACAGCGTGAGGAGGAAAAACAATCTGATCACCGGCTTATGTCAAAGGGACATTGGTCCCGAAGAGAAAGGAGGCACATATGCCTCATCTGTGCCAACAGGTGCCATCTGTCATTGCCACCTGCCAGTGCCCACAGTGCCCACAAGTGCCACCTGTCAATGCCAATGTCAAACTCAATGGATCAAAAACAGAACTTCTTCTCCTGCAAGCCAACAAAAATTCCAAAATAAAGACTCCGTGGACACCACCCTCCATCCTCAGACAGACCATCTCTCCTAGCACCAAAGCCAAGAGCAGTTTTGGAGTCACCCTCACTCTTTTTTTGGACTTTCTTCAAATATTTTCACGATTATTTTTCATGATTGATTGGTTCCTGGACTTTATAGACATTTACTGTGTTCAATTTTTATTATATATTTTGTCTTGGATTTATATATTTGTATATCACTTTCACTGAGTGTTATAATTTATATTAGCTCATATTTAATTTATTGAATAATTTATTTAATATTAATTTTTACTTTTTGGGATATTTAGCAATATATGTTTTTTTCACTTTTTTTCTAGTCACGTCTGTATTCAGCTCACTGGCTGGATAAGAGTGTCTGGCATCTCCCCACCTGGGGATTAGCGCCACTATTTCATCCATAATTTTCTTTTGGTGAATTCGGTTTATATACTTATGCCGATAGCAGAGGAACTATACAGCAGAGAGGAAAAACATTTTGGCCTTTGGATGGAAACAAGAAAACAATATAGAATGTCCTTATGGTGCGTCCTATGACAGTAGTTCTTCCAGTCTTGGCGTCATGTGCGGAGCCACGCCGCTCCAATTGGTCTATTATGTTTGTGGATCGTCTGTTCGTAGTTGTATTTCCCGGGTATCAGTGACGCTGCGGGCGTGCACGCATTCGGAGCATGCATGCCTGATGAAGGAGCATGCATGCTCCGAACGCGTGCACGCCCCCAGCATCACTGATACAGCTACGAAGAGACGATCCACGCTGTGCCTGTCTCAACCTAGCCTGTGACACTGGTTACCACCGGCGCCACCAGATGGGACAAAGAGACAAGTGTAACACACTCCAGCACATAGGATTGCCCCCTGTGGAGCCCTGCTGCCCACCACACAGCCTCCCGGACGGATTTTTACAAAGATATACACCATGCTGACACATAACAGTAGATATCGTACATCAAAATATAAACCATAGATGCTAACAGTTACTTACATCTTTACATTCTTAATACAATTCCCTGAGATGAGAGGAATAAGACGAGGCAGGAGGGGCTATATGCCCCCACCAGCCACCCCATTTGGGAGCTAACTGTGGCTTGACTGAGGCACAGCCTCCGCATATCTCTGTGCTAACAGCAGTATTAACCAGTTTATATCTGTTAGCGTTCTTGTAACAACAGAGTATAGTAGAAAACTATATAGAAACTAATAAAAGGAGCTAAAGTGTATATAATACAGGATCATTTCAGAAGCCATATGGAAAGGGATGGTCATGGGTGTTTTTTAAAAAAAAAAAAAAAAAACAGCAGATGTGGTGTCAATCATTTATGATAATTATCATACCACTTTATCCAACCTTGCCAGCGTAGAAAAAATGCGTCGTACTTTCCATTAATGGATGCTAGCATCTTTTCGTAAGTGTAATGCAAAGACAATGTAGTTATCGCCTCTTCTATGTCTGGAGGGTGCAGCGATCTCCATTTTCTTAGTATTACTAGTTTGGCCACTAGGAATAAGTGAACAGTAAATTGTCTATGTAGTGGTGGGATGTCTTCTATACCTATGTTTAGGATAGCTAAGGATGAAGGATTCCGTATAGTTAAATTCGTTATTTGATGTAGGATTGTGAGGATGTGAGACCAATATGACATCAGGTATGTACATCCCCATAGGATGTGATAGATAGTGCGGGTTTGCCCAAAATTTCTCCAACAGGTGGAGGGTGCGGAGCAATTGAATTTAGCTAGACGATATGGTGTTAAATACCAACGCTGTATGATCTTATGTGAGAGTTCCCATAGGTTGGTGCTATTGGTAGCCGAGTGGATATATTGTATTGCTTTGTGCCATTGTTGTGGGGAAAAGGTATCCTTAAGATCTCTTTCCCATGCTAGCATGGAATTTGTTTTGTTGAATATGTTTTTGTCATGGAGATAAGTGTAAAATAACGATATACCTCCTTTGCGAGGAACTTTGGCTGTGAGATATATGTGAATTTGCCAGAATAACTTATAATTGACGTTATGTTTTTTGAGGTAAGTAGCAATTCTAAAATGTTGAAAACGTTCTGAAGAAGGCAGATTATAAGTCGTTTGTAGAGTGTCAAACGAACTGACTTTAGTGTCGGAATGTAAGTCCGAAACCCATTGTATTCCCTTCACTGTCCATCTATTCAAGGGTATGTCTGGGATCAATAAAGCCAATGTTGACAGAGGAATCGACAAGGATATAGTAGGAGATGATCTTAATTTAGTTGTTATCAGTGTTTTCCATGAGTTTAGTGTTGCTAGAGTTGGGAGAGAGATGTCAGAGGGTTTAGACTTTAGGTGCAAAGAAGCTAACAAGTAATCATAGATGCTTCCTCCTGGTATGTTAGTTTGTTCAATAGAACACCAAAGAGGCTGTTGGGGATGGGGGAACCACCCTCTTAGTTGTGGTAGGATTGCAGCTAGATGGTAGTCAGCAAAAATTGGGAGACCAACCCCTCCTGCTGTTTTTGTTTTACGGAGTTTGGTTAGAGCACTTCTGGCTTTTTTGCCATCCCATAAATATCTAGAAAGTATGGATTGTAAGGTATGAAAGTGTTGTCGTGGGACAGGGATGGGAACTGTGCGAAATATATATAGTATTTGTGGCAGAATTTGCATTTTGAAGGCAGCCAGCCTGCCTGACCATGACAATGTGTGTTTGCTTAGGGATTGGAGACCTATTTGCAATGTACCTATTAACGGAAGGTAATTAGCGTGAAATAATTGTGAGGGGTAGGATGTTAGTTTAATCCCTAAGTAAGTTATTTCTTGTGAGTCCCATACGTATGGGTATTTGTTTTGCAAAATTGTTTTAACTGATGTTGCTACTCCAAGATCCAATATGTAAGATTTGGTTTCGTTCACCTTGTAATATGATATCTTACCATAGTCATGTAAAAGTTGAGATACATGTTGTAGGGAAGACACCGGATTAGTTAACATGAGGATCACGTCGTCAGCAAAGAGACTTATGACGTGTTTACGGTTATTGAAAGTAAAACCTTGTATATTAGGGTTTTGTCTTATGCTGGCTGCAAGGGACTCCATTAAGAGGTTGAAAATGAGAGGGGATAATGGACAGCCCTGGCGGGTGCCATTTGTGATCTTGGAAGGTTTAGATAGCATACCAGAGGTGTATACCCTAGCTGATGGTGAAGTATATAAAGATAGTATTGCAGACAATATGTGACCTGTAAAACCAAATGTTTCCAAAGTGGTTGAGAGATATGTCCAGTGCACTCTGTCGAACACCTTCTCTGCATCCAAAGCAAGAAGCAGAGAAGGCGTCCCATGTTTCCTGGCTGTATGAATCACATCTATTAGTCTTCTGGTAGCATCAGATGTTTGCCTACCTTTGGTGAATCCAGATTGATCTGGGTTGATTATAGTGGGGAGGATGTCAATAGGCCTCAGTGCTATCATTTTGGCATAAAGCTTGAGATCAGTATTCAATAAGGATATCGGTCTAAAGTTTTGAGGTACATCCGGTGTCTTCCCTGGTTTAGGCAACGTGACTATTAATGCTTCTAACATTTCAGGTGGAAAAGAAGACGAAGCAGCAGCAGCCTCAAATATCTTTAGAAGGTGCGGTCCTAAATAGTGTTTAAAAGTCTTATAATATTCCCCTGTCAAACCATCTGGTCCTGGAGATTTATTGATAGGAAGAGTGTCAATTACTGTCAGTAGTTCAGATAGCGAGAAAGGGGAATTCAAGGCTTGAATTTGAGAAGTGGAGAGTTTGGGTAGATTAATATTTTCTAAAAATTTATTTATAGTTCTTTGTGATGGCTGGACAATATGATTGTCATGATTAAGGTTGTATAGGGACCCGTAGTATTCGCTAAATGCATTAGCAATGCCTTGGGGGTCAAATACTTTTTGTTTGGAAGTAGGGCTAACGAGGAAAGGTATTTTAGTCTTGAAGCGTTGGCCTCGTAGTTTACGGGCCAGTGCTTTGCCAGCCTTGTTGCTGGTCGAATAGAAAAACATTTTTAGTCGTCGTTCCTTTTGTTCAAAGGAATAAAGTAATTCTAACCTGAGAGCGTGTCGCAGTTCTGTCAGTTTTTTGCTAACCTGGCTTGTAGGGTTTTTTTTGTCTATAACTTCTAGAGCTTTGATATCTGCGTAAAGAGTATCAAGCCGCTGCTGCTTCTGTTTTTTAAGCTTTGTAGACAATTGAATAAATATGCCTCTAATGTATGCCTTGTGGGCATTCCAAAGCACATACGGATCAAATGGTTTTCTAGAGATTTCTTAGTGGTTGTGGATTGTATTACTTGAGGGCTTGCGCGCCATATGAATGCCCCATTAGTAGGATAATTGTCTCCTAGTGTTAAGAGGATAGAAGCGTGATCTGACCAAGTAATATTATTTATTTTAATATCGATCACTTTTTGAAGCAACCATTTGTCCATTAGGACCAGATCGATCCTCGAATAAGTGCAATGCCTGTGAGAGTAAAATGTGAAGTCCCGTTCATTAGCATGTCTACAGCACCAGCTATCGAATAGATCATGCGATCTGAGGAAAAAATTCAGAGAAGGAGGTTTTTTTGAGTAAGTCGAGGTAGAGTCCATGCTGGGATCAGGAGTAATGTTAAAGTCTCCACAAATTATAAGGGAACCTTGTTGGATTCTTTTCAGTTTCTTTATCAACCTGTTCAGGAAATTAATTTGTTTGGTATTAGGAACATATACATTCACAAGAGTATAGCGGGTGGAATTTATATCACAGATAATAGTAAGGTATCTGCCTGCTATATCGGATATTTCGGAATGAAGGTGAAATGATATAGAGTCTTTGATAGCTACCATGACCCCTCTTTTTTTCGCATTCATATTGGAGAAAAAGTAGTGTTGAAAAGTTCTGTGAGAGCATTTTGGTGGTGTTGCGTGATGGAAGTGTGTTTCTTGAACGCACAGAATATCGCATTGGGAAGAGTCAGCGTCTTTCCAAAGAGATGCTCTCTTGGCTGGGTGATTTAAACCATGGGCATTGATGGATAGTATTTTAACTGGCATTGTGTATATAGGAGGGTATGCTGTATGACGAAGTGGAGTAGTACTCACGCTTGATAGATGATTTCTTTTCCAGGATGGCTTTGCGTCTGGAGTGTCCTTCAGGATGGATAGGCGGGTCGCAGGGTTGGTATGATCCTTTCCATAAGAGCATATATGGGTACAGCTCTGTAGATGGTGGTTGATCCATAAAAACTATGCAAAACAAGCAACAGAACAAACGAAAAGGAGAAAAAAGAAAAGTTACAGGGTGATAGGAGAATCCGCAGGGGGATTCGTGATCCATAAGCACTGTTCAGTAGGTTTGAGGGGTATTGGAAATATTTCCAAGTATGCCTTCGCCGGGGGATTGCGGGTATAAGAATTGAATGGGTCACTTAGGAGCAATCCGGTATTGGAGATAGGAGAATCCGCAGGGGGATTCGTGATCCATAAGCACTGTTCAGTAGGTTTGAGGGGTATTGGAAATATTTCCAAGTATGCCTTCGCCGGGGGATTGCGGGTATAAGAATTGAATGGGTCACTTAGGAGCAATCTGGTATTGGAGCCGGTTTTTTATCACTCTTCTTTCGTTTCACCACCTGCCAGTCTGCCTGTATGTGTGAGGGAGGGTCGACTGGTATGGGAGACGGACATGTCTCTGACAGTATGCCCCACTGTCTGAGGATGTGCAGACCTTCCTCCATAGTGGAGACCGTGGTGGTCACACCGTTATGAGTGATTGAGAGCGCAGCTGGATACTTCCATCTGTGAAGTATGTGATGGTTGCGTAGCGCTTTAGTAATGGTAGCTAGATTGCGGCGTTTTTGAAGGGTATGTCTAGACAGATCAGGGAGTAGCTGAAGAGTGGCATAATTAGGTGGGCGCTGATCAGGGTTGCGGAAGGAGGCCAATATGGCTTCTTTTGCTTTATAAAAGTGGAGCCTTAATAGAACATCTCTGGGTACATCATCTGGTAAAAAGGATGGTTTAAGTATTCTGTGCACCCTATCCACTGTGAGCTCCAACGCAGACATTGCAGGGAGCAGTACCGTGAATAACTCTTGGACATATTGTGGTAGTTGTAGTGCAGGGATGGATTCAGGAATGCCTCTTACTTTTAGGTTATTCCTTCTGGATCTGTCCTCGAGGTCAGATAATTTGTTTTTGATCCAGGAAACCTTATCTGACTGGATAGCATGAGCATCCACCATTGCATTGAAAGAGGATGCATGTGAATCTAGAGTAATCTCAATCTGATTTACCCTTTCACCTAGTGAATGCACTTCTGCCTGACATTTTTGCACTGTTTGCAGCATGTCCTGATGCAGAGATGATCTCAGGGACATTAGCATCTCCTTGAGGACAGTGTCTGAGACTGGCTGCCCAGATGTAGGAAATCCCTCTATGGGATCAGGGGCTGCTGAGGCCTGTGACTGTGAGGTAGTGTGAGTGCTTACCTCCATGTCATGCAGCGGCCTAGTAACCTGAGGAAAGGATGTCCTCTATCTAGATTTGGCAGGGCTTCTGGTAGTCGGTGTGGACGCCGCTGAGGACAATCCGCTGTGTGGATGTCCTGGAGCGGTGCCGCTCAGACCAGGAGAATAGGCCGTGGATGCGGCCTGTTTCGATCCGCGCTTCGTCTGGGCGCCATTTTGGCTAGGCCGCGCTGAGGTGAAGTACCCCGGCAGCTTGCGGAGCTGTGGCGGCAGTTCTTTTCTTCTCCGCGGCATCTCTGGAGGTGTATTGAGCTCCGATGTGGCGGATGGAGGAGGATGATTCGTCCAGATGCTCCGATGGAGACGGATTTCCCCGGCGAGGTGGCGGAGCTCAGAAGCTAAGCGGCCATCTATGGGCTCAGACGCCATGCCCCCCTCCCGGACAGATTTTTTACCTGATGTGCCTGTATCTACTTTACTCTGAGTGAGTGCATTTCTACTTGTAATAAAATGTTTATGCTTCAGTACTGCACTTAGGTCGGCGATGCTTTTCTTCTCTTTTAACTGACATGTGAGTCCACTTCATTTGGTAAGAGTATTTACCCCTTATTTTTAGTGCATCATTCCTGGTGTTGTGTGCTGTCATGGCTGTTTCATCTTTCCTCTGAATACCAATTCCATCATAAGGAGGGACTATTCCCATGTTCTCTTATTTTTAACTTACTTCACAATATAACAATCCATTATAGGTTCAGACCTTTGGGGCTCTTAATTTCAATTTTTTATATTTTTATATTTTCCTTTTTATTTTTATTTTTATTTCTATTCTTATTCTCATTTGAATAGCACTATATCATTATAGCACTATATCATTCCTCATACATGTTTTTCACTATTGTATGTTGTATCACATTATTATATGGTTCATCACTGTATGACATTTTTCCCTTTATATGGTTTGTTCTCACTTTAGTGCTACATTTTGTTATACATCCTCTTTAAAATGTTGTAAATTTTTTTGTTACATGCTTTTATCACTATTTGGGTTATCACAGTAATTTCACATATTATTTCTATTCTTTACATTGTTATTGCTACCCTTTTTCCATTTTTCACAAATGAATGTTTTTGAATACAGGACCACCCGTTTGTTTAATACGGATGGTGTATTTGTCATTACTAGTACGGACACTAAAATAGGT
The DNA here is from genome assembly GCA_037952925.1 of Lithobates clamitans. Taxonomy (NCBI): domain Eukaryota; kingdom Metazoa; phylum Chordata; class Amphibia; order Anura; family Ranidae; genus Lithobates; species Lithobates clamitans. The sequence goes on from JBBGZY010000429.1 coordinate 1,320,229, forward strand.
GTGTCCTTCCTGAGGTTGAAAAACCTGATGGTGACCGAACTACATCTGCAATGGAATATAGCGTTCCTTGAACAATACACTAAGGAGCATATGGTCCTGAGAGGTTTACGCTAGGATGTACATCTGCAGCAGGGAGACCTAGACCTTGAATCGTGGTTCAGGTATTTTAATGAGGTAGGAATAAAATTCCTTGGTTTTCTGGTTGATAAAAAACAATTAAGACTGTCCATCATTGATAAAAAGATTAAAGATCCCAGAGATAAACTCACACCACTTAAAACCACGTCTGGGTATATTTTCCTTTCCACTAATTTAAAAAAACATTTGGAAAAAGAGGAACGAGTTTAGAGAACCAAGAAACAAAAGAAATATTATCGAGATGTGAGACAAATTCAGTGTTTAGTTGGCAGAAAAAGGATAACCTGCCCATTGTTGCGGGAGGAGAGACTTCCTCAATGGAGGTATCTAATCCTGCAACACTAAGCACAGATAGGAGACTTGTCTATAAACCCACTCAGCCTGAGGCATCTAGATTACCTGAGGGTCGTGATGTCCCATGGGGTTCTAGACATGGACCTTTTCATTTGCATACTCCAATTAATTCCAATCAAGGAATACACTTTCCAAATAACAGAGGTAGAGGCCCCAAAAACAGAGGCAGAGGCCAACACCGTGGTAATCCGGGGGAACTCTCACCATAGTGAGAGATACAAAGGATCACCACGGGGGTGGCATAACGGCCGAGTTAACTATAACCAAGGGAATGATTATTCCCAAAGAACACCATCTTTACACATAACAAGTTTTTATCCCTTCGGGATTATGGCTTAGTATCCAGAGACATTTCCTCACACAACCTTCCAGATCATCTGTAGTGACGACTAGAGATGATAATGTACATTAGGGTTTATCGAACCTTTTCTTGTTCAATTCCCCTGGGACCATGGCACCCCCTATTAATGTCTTTCGTAGCTTGGTCCTACAGGGTCTGGAGAAATTACCTAATAAACGTGTTCATATCAATCCGGCCATCAAGGCTGGATTGAAACATCTATGTGAATGGAAAAATCTGACTAGCCGCCCCACAGATAAGGGCAGGGGATCATCATATTGGACGAAGATGACTATATTAAAGAAATTAGTAGGATTCTTGGAGATCATAGTACGTATAGTTTGATTCCCAGGGACCCGACATCTAATTATAAAAGCGCACTCATTGAGCTTATTAATGAGGGCTCTTCTTTGGGTATTCTGAACAAAAAGGAGAAGGATTTTTTAATACCTTTGGCCACTCATATCCCTGTAATGTATTATCTCCCAAAGGTGCAAAAGGACCCAGACAATCCCTCTGGATGTCCCATAGTCAGCGGGATTGACTCGGTCACATCCAGAATAGGGCGTTACATTGATTTCCATCTTCAATCACTGGTCAGACAGATACCTTCGTATCTCTAGGACACTCAAGATACTATTAGGCTCCTGGAGACAATTGAATACCAAGAGGGTTTGATACTGGTAACAGCAGACGTTTCTGCTCTTTACACCTGTACCCCACATGATCCAGGTTTTTCAGCAGTTGATCATTATCTATCAAAAAATATAGCCCTCCCTTTAATTCAGCGTAATTTTATCATGGAGCTCCTGAAATTCGCAACTCAACACAATTAGGTTTAGTGACCAATTTTATTTGCAGTAGAGGGGTGTAGCTATGGGGGCCAAGTTTGCACCTAGCCTGGCGAACTTGTTCATGGCCCAGTGGGAGGAGGATGTCGTCTATGCCCTCAAGAGACTCAAGTTAGTTCTCTGGGCTGGTTACATAGACAATATCATCCTCCTTTGGAAGGGTGACTTTGAGTTTTTGGATGCCTTTATGACTATTCATAATAACAATAACAGGGGTATCACCTTGAGTTATGAGGCTAGTCTCACCACCATACACTTTTTAGACCTCGAGATTTCAGTGATAGATCACCATTTTGAATTTAGAACATATTTCAAACCCACTGACCAGAATAGATACATTCCGGTTGACAGTTGCCATCACACCCAATGGCTCAAGTCAGTTCCACGCAGTAAATTTTTACGACTGTGGTGTAACTGTACTAACTTAGTGGATTTCCATCACCAGTCAGAAATCTAGAAGAAAAGATTTATTGAGAAGGGTTACAGATCTGCAGATCTAGATATAGAGATTAATAGAGCCAGTTATGGATAGGAATTCTTTATTGATCGACCATCCCAAACCAGTTCAGGACAATAAATTTAAGTGGTCTTTCTTTACCACCTATTCTATTCAACACAGGCAAATCAAGGAGATATTTAATAAACACTGGAGGGTTCTCCAGAGTGATAGATACCTTTGTCCTGTTATTCCTGAATAGGGATGGGCTTTATGTTCCGGTCGAACATGAGTTCGTCTTGAACATTGGCTGTTCACCCGTTTGCCGAATAGCGAACAATTTGGGGTGTTTGCAGCAAATTCAAAAGCTGCAGAACTATAGTATGCCTGTAAAGTGGGGCATGTTTCCCGTGTTTAGAAGAGTCTGACAGCAAAATTACATTTCTAAAGGAAAAAAGTCATTTAAAACTACTCGCGGCTATAATGAATTGTCTGTCCGGCAATACACATAAAAGTTCATTGATAAAAATGGCGTGGGATTCTCCCACAGGGAAACCCCGAACCAAAATTTTAAAAAAAATGTGTGGGGGTCCCCCAAATTCCATACCAGAGCCTTAAGGTCTGGTATGGATATTAAGGGGAAGCCCGCGCCAAAATAAAAAAAAATGGTGTGGGGGTCCCCCTCAAAATCCATACCAGATCTGAAGGGTCTGGTATGGATTTTAAGGGAACCCAGTGCCCAAATTTTAAAAAAATGGCCCCCCAAAAATCCATACCAGACCCTTATCCGAGCACGCAACCTGGCAGGCCGCAGGAAAAGAGGGGGGATGAGAGAGCGCCCCCCTCCTGAACCATACCAGGCCTCATGCCCTCAACATTGGGAGGGTGCTTTGGGGTAGCCCCCCAAAGCACCTTGTCCCCATGTTGATGGGGAGAAGGGCCTCATCCCCACAACCCTTGCCTGGTGGTTGTGGGGGTCTGTGGGCGGGGGGCTTATCGAAATCTGGAAGCCCCCTTTAACAAGGGGACCTACAGATCCCGGCTCCCCCTGTTTGAATTGGTAATGGGGTACAAATGTACCCATACCATTTCACAAAAAAAGTGTCAAAAATGTTAAAAAAAGACAATAGACAGTTTTTGACAATTCCTTTATTAATGTCTTCTTCTTTCCCCGCTTCTTCTTCCATCTTCTTCTGGTTTTCCTTCAGTGTTCTTCTTCTTCCTCCATCTTGTTCTTCCCCCGCTTCATCCTCTATCTTCCTCTGCTTCTTCCTCTGGTCTTCTCGTCAGGGATCTTCCCCTGGCTCCTTCTTCTCCGCTTCATTCTCCGAGTGTCCCACTGTGTGATGCTTCTGTTCAGGTCACAGCTCTTATATAATGGAGGGTGGGGCCACTGGTGACCCCACCCCCATCTGAAGCACGGGGACTTACCTATAGCATTCCCTGTGTTGTCAGAGGGGGGTGGGGTCAACCGTTTACTTTACAGGCACAAAAAATAGCGCCTGTAAACTGCCTCTTCTGCAGCCCCAGTGTGAAAGCCTGAGTGCTTTCACACTGGGGCGGTGCGCTTGCAGGACAGGAAAAAAAGTCCTGCAAGCAGCATCTTTGGGGTGGTGCGGGAGCGCTGTATTTAGCACTCCTAAACCGCCCCTGCCATTGAAATCAATGGCCAGCCCTGCCGAATCCCCTTCAAAGTGGTTTTAACCCTTTTTTGGCCGCTAGCGGGGGTTAAAGGCGCCCCACTCAGTGTACCCAAAGAGAAATTTGTTATTTTTTCCTCTTTTTGATGTGTTAAATCTTATATGATTATTACAACTGTTATACCTATACCTGTATTGTATTTACATATGCATGCAAGCCTAAAACTTTATAAATGTGAGTGCTAATTACAATATATCTCCCAGTACCAATAGAATCCCCTGAAAAAGCCTTTGGCAAATTGTGCAGAGATTTCTATTGGTGATGATACACTGATTCCTATGTCTGGCCCTGCTTATGGTGGATTGATTCTCATCCTCACCCATACCACTAGAGACATTTATAGTGGGCCATTCAGATAGGTCTCTCTGTATATATGTGCACCCAAGTCATTTACTATGGGAGATTATCAGCGTTTGCATACTTTTCTGATATGCTTTTATGAGATTTTATATATGTTGTTTCAATAAACATTGTTCATTTTTATACATATGAATATCCTTTCTTTCATACTTGGGATTATAGGTGGCAACTGTTATTGTAAGGAATACATTAAGGTAAAAAATGTTAAAGGTTTAGAACCACTTTAAACTTTTCCTGCATTTGTATTATACAGCACTTATGCCGCGTACACACGGTCGGACTTTCCGGCATACTTGGTCCGGCGGACCAGAGTGTGCCGGACAATCCGCCCGTGTGTAGGCGCCGGCGGACTTTTCCGGCGGACTTTTTCCCAAAAGCCTGTCGGACCTAGATTTGAAACATGTTTTAAATCTTTCCGTCGGACTCAGTTTCGGGCAGAAAGTCTGCTCGTCTGTGTGCTAGTCCGACGGAAAGCCCGCTCATGTGTATGCTGGTCCAACGGACCAGATACGACGCGAGGGCAGGGTATTGCATTTCGCGCTCGCTGCAATAGGAAAAACAAATTTTCCTATTGCGGCGAGCGCGGGGCATACCAGGCCCTTAGGTCTGATATGGATTATAAAGGGGAACCCCCCTACGGCGAAAAAACGACGTGGGGTCCCCCCTAAAATCCATACCCGATCCGAGCACGCAGCCTGGCCGGTCAGGAAAGGGGGTGGGGACGAGCGAGCGCCCCCCCCCCTCCTGAACCGTACCAGGCCGCATGCCCTCAACATGGGGGGTGGGTGCTTTGGGGGAGGGGGGCACCCTGCGGGCCCCCCACCCCAAAGCACCTTGCCCCCATGTTGATGAGGACAAGGGCCTCTTCCCGACAACCCTGGCTGTTGGTTGTCGGGGTCTGTGGGCGCTCTATAATAAGAGGGCCCCCAGATCCCGGCCCCCCCACCCTATGTGAATGAGTATGGGGTACATGGTACCCCTACCCATTCACCTAGGGAAAAAGTGTAAATAAAACACTACACAGGTTTTTAAAATATTTTATTAAACAGCTCCGGGGGGGAATCCTCCGACTTCGGGGGTCTTCTTCCGGCTTCGGGGGTCTCTCCGGTTCATCTTCTCCCGGCGTCCGGTTGGTTCTTCTCCGCTCTCTTCTCCCGGTGTTCCAGTTCTTCGGCCGGCTCCTCCGCTGCCTTCAGGTAGCTCTCTTGCCAGCAGAGGTCCGGACTTCTGGGCTTCTTGTCTTCACTTCTCTTCTCCAGATGTTGACACGACGCTCTCTCCGGCTGGACTGCTCTCTGAGGGCTGCGTTGTGACTTATATAGGCGGAGACCCCGCCCCCTTATGATGTCACAGTCCCTGGGCATGTTGGGACTGTGAAGTTTTAGGGGGCGTGGTCAACATCACCCGGTGACCGATAATCCCCCCGCCCGCAGACCCCGACAACCAACAGCCAGGGTTGTCGGGAAGAGGCCCTTGTCCTCATCAACATAAGGAAAAGGTGCTTTGGGGTGGGGGGGCCCCGCAGGGCGCCCCCCTCCCCCAAAGCACCCACCCCTCATGTTGAGGGCATGCGGCCTGGTACGGTTCAGGTGGGGGGGCGCTCGCTCGTCCCCACCCCCTTTCCTGACCGGCCAGGTACGTGCTCGGATCGGGGTCTGGTATGGATTTTAGGGGGGACCCCACGCCGTTTTTTCGGTGTAGGGGGTTCCCCTTTATAATCCATACCAGACCTAAGGGCCTGGTATGCCCCGCGACAGGGCTCGCAAGGTGTCAATCTCGCCGATAAAAGCAGCAAGATTGACATCCTTTTCTAGTTCCGTCGCACCTGAGTCACGTTCAAAATGAATGGACTTGTCCGTGTGTGGGCAAGTCCGTTCATTCTGAAAGTCCGCCGTAACTCCGGCGAAAGTCCGTCAGAAAAACGGGCGGACTTAGCCCGCCGCAAAGTCCGGTCGTGTGTGGGCAAGTCTGTCCGTTTTAAAGTCCGGCGCACCTGGTGGACAAAATTTGTCAGAAAGTGTGCCGGACCAAGTAGGACAGAAAATCCGACCGTGTGTACGCGGCATTAGACTACACTCTATTTACCTTCAGGTCTCCCTAGCCTGATTTTGTGGCTGCTCCACCCATGACTCATTTATGCAAAGAGTATACCATATATACTTGAGTATAAGCCAAGTTTTTCAGCACTTTTTTTGTGCTGAAAATGCCCCCCCTTGGCTTATACTCGAGTCAGGCACTTTTCTGCAGCAGAGAATGACATTTTCTGAACCCCCGTATCTTGGGGCCATTTGGTGCTAGAAGCCCTGAATTTGGTGTGCAAACCCAGCTAAACTAGCACTACAACATATACAAAGCTGAGGTTCCTAGCACTAAGTGACCCTAAGATATGGGGCCCCAAATTAGGTTCAGAAAATGTAATTCTCTGCTGCAGAAAAGTGCTTGACATTTTCCAAACCAAATTTGGGGCCCCGTATCTTGGGGCCACTTGGTGCTAGGAACCTTAGCTTTGGATATGTTGTAGTGCTAGCTCCGCTGGGTTTTTAAACCAAATGTGGGGTTCCTAGCACCAAGTGGCCCCGAGATACAGGGGCCCCAAAGTCGGCTGCACTAGGGGGCATCTAGGAACCCTTAACTACCGAGTTTGAAGTTCGGGGGACCTATGGCTGCAAATGGGCACAGTGAGGCATGCAAATGAGCACAGTGAGGCTGCAAATGGGCATTGTTGACCCTCTTTTCCACTTACAGTAGCTGCGCATTTCTCCCCCTAGGCTTATACTCGAGTCAATAAGTTTTCCTATTTTTTTGTGGTAAAACTAGGTGCCTCAGCTTATATTTGGGTCGGCTTATAGTCAAGTATATACAGTATTCTGGTCTTGTGAAATGTGGCTCAAATAATTGCTAGAATAAATTCCATCATACTGATAAAAAAATATTTCTTACTATATAGGACTTTATGAGGTGCATTTACTACAGGCAAACAGACTGTGCACTTTGTAACACAAAAGCATTTTTTTTTTAAATTTTCCTTGCACTTGATTAGGTATTCTTTACAACATGAAGCTTTACCTCATTACATTTACTAAGGAAAATGCGTGCAACTGCACTTGCAAAGTGCACAATCTATACAATTCCTTTATCACTGTCTGCTTACACTCAGTCATAGAGATATATAAAGATATGCAGTGCTGTAAAAAAGTATTTGCCCCTTCTTGATTTTTTATTTTTTTTGCATATTTCTCACACTTAAATGATTCAGATCATCAAACATACCGTATGTTAATATTACACAAAGATAACCTGAGTAAATTTTTTAAATTATTATTTCATTTATTAAGGGAAATAAGCTGTTCAAACCTGCCTAGCCCTATGTAAAAAAGTAATTGCCCCCTCCAATGCTGAATCATTAATGAACTGGGATTAACCACAATTTTTTGGAAAGCTGAATTAAATTTCACTTGCCACACTCAGGCTTGATTACTGCCAGACCTGTTAAATCAATCATGCCACAATCTAAAAAAATTCAAGAACAGTTTAGAAACAAAGTAATGTACATGTATCGGTCTAGGGTGGGTTTCAAAGCCATTTCTAAGGCTTTGGAACACCAGTGATACACAAGGAGAGCCATTATCCACAAATGGAGATAACTTGGAACAGTGGTGAACCTTCATAAGAGTGGCCGGCCTACAAAAATTACTCCAAGAGCATGACAATGACTGATCCAGGAAGTCATAAAATAACCCAGAACAACATCTAAAGAACTGGAGGCCTCACTTGCCTCAGGTAAGATCAGTGTTCATGATTCAACAATAAGAAAGAGACTGGGCAAAAATGGCATCCATGGGAGAGTTCCAAGGCCAAAGCCACTGCTGACCAAAAAACACAAAGGCTCATCTCACATTTACCAAAAAACATCTTGATTATCCCCAAGATTTTTGGGCAAATATTCTGTGGACTGATGAGACAAAAATGTAACATCTGGCATAACATGAATACAACATTTCATAACAAGGACATCATACCAATAGTCAGTCATGATGGTGGTAGTGTGATGGTCTGGGGCTGCTTTGCAGCTTCAGGACCTGGATGACTTACCATAATTGATGGAACCATGAATTCTGAGTTCTACCAGAAAATCCTAAAGTAGAATGTGCGGCCATCAGTTCATGACCTCACGCTCAAGTGCACTTGGGATTTGCAGCAGGACAATGATCCGAAACATAACTGCAAGTCCACCTCCAAATGGTTCAAAGGAAAATGTTGGTTTTGGAGTGGCCTAGTCAAAGCCCAGACTTAAATCCAATTGAGATGCTGTATCATGACCTTATGCAGGCCGTTCATGCTGGAAAACCCTCCAATGTGGCTGAATAAAACAATTCTGCAAAGAAAAGTGAGCCAATGTGAAAGACTCATTGGTAGTTATCGCAAATGCTTGATTGCAGTTGTTGCCGCCAAGAGTGGCACAACCAGTTATTAGGTTTAGGGGGCAATTACTTTTTCACATAAAGCCAGGCAGGTTTAGACAGCTTTTTTTCCTTAATAAATTAAACCATCATTTAAAAGCTGCATTTTGTATTTATTCAGGTTATCTTTGTGTAATAATAAAAAATGTTCATGATCTGAGTCATTAAAGTTTGACAAATATGCAAAAATTAAAAATCCAAGGAGCGTAGCCAGTTCCAAGGAATGTAATGTAGATTTTAAAAAATAGAGGAGGGAGCGCCTCCGATGACGTCCGTGTGACGAAACGCGTAAGGCGGGACTATCTTGGCACGCACAACGTCACTTCCTGTTATCGTGGTTTCTGTTAACTGACCGGTGGAACGCAAGCGGTAGTTGCGAACAGCGCTGCGTCCCGGGACAGTAAGGGGAGATAGAGAGCTTGCACGCTCCCTCCTCTATTTTTTAAAATCTACATTACATTCCTTGGAACTGGCTACGCTCCTTGGATTTTATGAGCATTTATAAATAAACTTATCTAAATGGAGTTACGCTATGTGGATCACTTCTTTATTTTTATATAATACGCTGGAGCGGATGTTCGGTTGGGAATAGGATTGCAACAGGGGAGTATCACCTTCCCCCCATCTCCTTCCTTTACATGAGTGGATGATCCAGATCGAGGAACCCGGATTTGATCGGCACCTGGAAAACAAACATCTTACGTTTATACCCCTGCAGGGGTATAGCGCTCCGGTGAGTGGAATCACATCAGGGGGAGTGTGTTTAAACCCGGGAAGAATTCGGTTGGAAGACATCATATGAACACTTGCTATTTCACATGAGACTTCTTATTGTTGTTATCAATTGAAATTACAGAGAGTTTATTATAGAAGCATATATAATAATTAATTAACAATAATTTTTTATTTTCATATTAATTTAATATTTATTAAATTTCACTTAATTGGACTGCACATGACACTTTTGCACTTATCACTTTTGGGGTTTGTCTAGTCACATAACAGACCGATACTTACATTATATTTCACTATTAGAGATCATTAGTGCTCATCATTGCATATGGGATTAAGGTTACACAAAATAATTAATTTGAATCAGTATTAATATTTTTTCATGTTTATTAATCAGCACTTATCAATTTTCATGTGGGATATACACTATTGCATCCAAAGTTTTGCCGTTTTTTGCCGTTCCTATAGAATATCACATAGACACACCCATCACTATAATTAAGATAATTATTATATGCCAATGACTTTTTTATGCACAGCGCCACTCCCTACTTTTTATATTTAAATTTCAGCACAAGTCTTGGCCATTGGAGGACAGGCAGGCTATTCTTCCAGCACAGCCATAAAACTGATCATGTTGAGAAAAATGTGCTTCTGTACCTAGGGTGGTCAGCTTGAAATAGGAAAGCAAAGGGACTGGTATGATCAACAAGTATTTCACACAAAAGATAAATACAAAGAGAACCGGATAACTTTTTAACACAAGTGCATAGTACAAAATACAGGTACCAGGAATATGAAATGTTGGGGTAATATACACTTTAATCCAATTTAAGGTAAGTAGAATATATGGTGAAATTAAAGGCTCATGTCACTGAAAAAATCCAAAAGGAATAATATCTTAGAAAAATCTATTTAACTGAAATCTGATCACTGATCCCTATTTACGAACTATGATTCTCACACCATCCTGTGATTAGGGGTCTCTACTTATTGTTATTTTTTCCCATTTTCTAAATCTGACTGTGCAAGGTTTCCTCCAGAGATGTCTAGTTCTGAAAGAAGTACAGAATCTGGCAGAGGACATTTTCCACTACCTGCTTCCTCTGATTTGCTCTGCGTTAGATGATGTTATCGTCTATAAATCATAGTCTCAGAAGAATCAAGCAGTAGAAGACTTCCTCTGCCATCTTCTTTGTTTCCAAGTACAAACTGAAGCTCCACAATTACTTATCTGACCACGTACACTACTGTTTATTCAATGCACCTAATCAAGCTTTTCTAGTAGATTTGAGTCATTACACAATTATGTTTCTCTTCTCTGCTTTTGCTGGCAGCATATCACAGACACACACCTTACTTGTCACCTTCCATGCCCTGACCTGTGGGCAAGTGTGGCCCTCACAGTGTGGATTTGCTGTTCGTGGGATAGACTCTTACACAAAGCCTTTAGCATTAAGTCAGAGGCAGTAGCATAGCAATAGCCATAGCATCCCCTACAGGATCAGGAAGAGGACCTACTGGGGTGGAGGGAGGGATGATTGAGGAAATGTAAACATCACACATCTGTGTGCATGTGAAGACAACACACTGGATCATTATTAATTGCAGAGTTTGACACTGACAGTGACCATATATCCTTTGGGACATTTCCAACTAAACAGAGCTGACATTAAGCGTAAAGAAGGAGACTTCAGAATGGCAGTCATTAACCTCCCTGGCGGTATGATTATCTCGGATTTTAGGTGCTGAAAGTGGTACAATTATTTTGCATGGAAATTTGGCGTTTTATATTGTAGGTCTGTAAATCTTTTTTTTTTTTTTTTTTTTTTTTTTAGTGTAAAACCAACTTAAAAGATTTTTATTGAAAATTGCCAAAAGATTCACAAATATAAACCGGATTAAGCTATTTAGCAGTACAAGCCAGTCATGGGGATAGAACAGGCCACTTTCAGACTCAAAGGCATGTGATGATGTCATGAATGTCGGATCCTCCCTATGCGTTCTGTCACATATGACTTGTCATCATATTGCTTTGGACTGGCATCATATTGATTTGTAATTTTATTTTATGATTTAAATGTATTATTTGTTTGAGGAGCACAGCACTTTTGGCCACTTATTACCAACTGATACCTATTAGTGTGCTAGCAGGTCGAATTTATTTGTACCGTCGATCGCAATTTCTTTTGTTATCAATTTTTTTTTTTTAACTTTAAAAGGTTTTTATTGATTTTATCAAGATTATACAGAGACAGGGTAAGCTCATAAGAAGAATGTAAGCTAATATAGGTAACAAATTTAGTTAGGAAGCACAGAGCAAGAGTGACCGTATTCAGAATTACAGTAATATACATTTACAGGTACTTATTCATGCTGATATTTGCTAGTCCATAACACCCAACATTTGTCGAATTTATTACAATAAAGTGAATTAATTGCTAATAGACGTTCAAATGTATAGTTTTGGTGCACTCTTCTGGTCACTTCGTTTATATTGAGTGTTAGAGTATTTTTCCAGTTTTGGAGTACTAGGGATCTAGCTACTAGTAGTATATGAGTGACTATGTGTCTCATGTTTTGCGGAAATGTTTCTAGCCCTATTAAAAGGATAGCCAATGCGGGATTTGGGGGCGTGAATATTCCTGTAATGGACGATATGAGTTTAAAAACTTGATTCCAGAAGCTAATTACGTTGGGGCATTCCCAGAACATGTGGAGAAGATGACCTTTATGTCCACAGTTTCTCCAGCATAGGGATGACGAGTTGGGGGACATGTGTGCAATTCTACTTGGGGTGTATTGCCATCGGTTCATCACTTTTATTGAGGATTCCCAGTGGTTGATACAGTGTGAGGCACGGTGTATAGTTTGAAACATGAATTTCCATTGGTCTTCAGTAATCGTTTTGCCTATATCCATGTCCCATTTCATATGTACTGCATTTTTTTTGAACACTCTTTTGTTTTGTAGTGTGTTGTAATAGAGTGATATACCTTTATTGTTTTTAGCCCCTTGAGTGAGGTGTCTCCAAATGGAGAGCGGGAGTTTGAAGGTACCTATTGGGTTTTTTTTCATAAAGTGGGATATTCGCATACATGTAAAGAGCATATGTTTAGGTAAATTATGTGTTTTCATAATATGTTCTGCTGATTGTGGGGTGTTATTCGTGAGTAGGTCCTGTACTTTTGTTATTCCATAGGTGGGGAGCGCTTTCAAGGAAATCATTGGAATATTAGCTTCAATCATGCTTAGAGGTAGAGTAAACTATATTGTCTTGCTGTTGTAAAGTGTGCGTGTTAGGAGGAATCTCCAAGCTTGCAATGATATGGCGATAGTTGGGGGTAGGTGTTTGAGGTTCCAAGGTATCGAAGTGTCTCCCAAAAGAACCGTTTGTAGTTCTGGTAGAGGAGCTAAATATCTTTCTATGTCTACCCATAGTGGATTATCCGTGGTCAGAAACCAATATTTGAGTTGTTCAAGTCTAGTTGCCCACATGTAGTCATATATGTCTGTCAGACCTGCGCCCCCTGCCGATTTATGGGGTATTAGATTGAGTGGAGAGCATCTTGCTTTTTTGGATCCCCATAAGAGTTTCCATTGGAGGTTAGAAAGGGATTTAAGATAATGGTCGGGAACAGCAAGTGGAAGCACTCGGAACATGTATAAAATTTGAGGGAGAATCATCATTTTGTAGGCTGCTAGCCTACCTAACCAAGATAGTTCTAGTTTTGCTATATTGCAAGTTTGAATTTCTAGGTTGTGAATGAGTGTTTTCATATTGATGTCTATCAGTGAAGTAGTATCATTAGTTAGGGTGATGCCCAGGTATTTTATGCCTTTAGAGCTCCATTCGTATGGAAGGGAATGTTGTAATTTAAGACAATCTAGTTGTGATACCCCCAAATTGAGTATGAGGGATTTTGAGAAGTTTACTTTATAATATGAGATGTCGCCAAAGGATTGCAATATTTCGTGTGCTGCTGGGAGGGATTTTAGTGGGTTTGATAACATAAGGATCACATCATCTGCGAATAAGTTGATGACATGGTGGGAGGTGTTACATTGGAATCCGTGTATATCTTTGTGGGTTCTAATGGCCTCAGCCAGGGGTTCAATCATGAGATTGAAGATCGTTGGGGATAAAGGGCATCCCTGGCGAGTACCATTAGTTATCTGAAATGGTATGGAAAGCATGCTGGATGTGTATACCCGCGCAGACGGGCAAGAATACAGGGCCAGCACTGCATTTAGTATGTGACCACAAAAACCAAACTTGGACAAAGTCATTGACATATATTTCCAGTGGACCCTGTCAAAAGCCTTCTCTGCGTCTATAGATAGCAGCAGAGAAGGCGTTTGTGTTTTAACAGCATAGTGGATTATATTGACCATTCTCCGTGTAGCATCTGAGGTTTGTCTCCCCTTCATGAAGCCCATCTGATCGCATTGTATAAGGGATGGTACACATTCCGCTAGTCTTTGCGATAAGAGTTTTGCGTATATCTTTATGTCTGAGTTAAGTAGGGAGATTGGACGAAAATTAGGTGGTGTATTAGGGTCTTTACCTGGTTTGGGTAGGGTGACTATGTATGCCTTTAGCATTTCTGGAGGGAAGGATGATGTGTCTGCTGCTTTCGTAAAGACTTGTAGAAGAGAGGGTATAAGGTGTGTTTTGTATATTTTAAAATATTCATTGGAAAACCCATCAGGTCCTGGCGATTTGCCATTAGGTAGGGAGGCTAATGCCTTTTCAATTTCAGTTATGGTAAATGGGGAATTAAGTAATCTGATTTGGGATTCCGATAGGGAAGGTAACTTTAGTTTATGAAGGAAGTTCTGTATACTTGGTAGAGTTGGTTGGCGTGCGGTGGAGTCATCTTTAATATTATACAGATTGCTAGGGATGAGCCGAACACCCCCCGGTTCGGTTCGCACCAGAACCCGCGAACGGACCGCAAGTTCGCACGAACGTTAGAACCCCATTGACGTCTATGGGACTCGAACGTTCGAAATCAAAAGTGCTCATTTTAAAGGCTAATTTGCATGGTATTGTCCTAAAAAGGGTTTGGGGACCCGGGTCCTACCCCAGGGGACATGTATCAATGCAAAAAAAACTTTTAAAAACGGCCGTTTTTTCGGGAGCAGTGATTTTAATGATGCTTAAAGTAAAAAAAAAAAAGTGAAATATTCCTTTAAATATCGTACCTGGGGGGTGTCTATAGTATGCCTGTAAAGTGACGCGTGTTTCCCATGTTTAGAACAGTCCCTGCACCAAATGTCATTTTTAAAGGAAAAAATCTCATTTAAAACTGCTTGCGGGTTTAATGTCATGTCGGGTCATGGCAATATGGATGAAAATCAGTGAGACAAACGGCATGGGTACCCCCCAGTCCATTACCAGGCCCTTTGGGTCTTGTATGGATATTAAGGGGAACCCCGCACCCAAATTAAAATAAGGAAAGGTCCCTATATACTCTGAACAGCAGTATACAGGCGGTGCAAACAAGACAGGGACTGTAGGTTTGTTGTTAAGTAGAATCTGTTTGTAATTTTGAACATTTTTAATGTGTTTAGCTCCAGCCAAAAAATCTTTTCTAAGCTTTTTGGAAAACATAGGGAAGGGTTATCACCCCTGTGACATTTGTTTTGCGTCTTTCCTCCTCTTCAGAAGATTTCACCTCACTTTTTTGTCCCAATGAAAAATGTTTTTTGAAAATTTTGGTTTTTTTGTGGAACAAGGATTGGAAAGCATCAGTGGAAAGGAAAAATTGTTTTCCCATATTAACTCTTACAGGAGAGAATTTCCCTTCCTTAGGGGTAGATTTCATCTCACTTCCTGTTGTCTCCTTCCGTTTGCAAGTAGGAGTCGTTTGTAAGTTAGATGTTTGAAAGTAGGGTCCTGCCCTATATACTCAGCAGAAATTTGGGCCTTAGGTGTTGCTGTGGCCAAAACACTGTAAGCCCTCACAGGGCCCTGCTGTGAAATATTAGATCAAGAATTGTAATTACATGCCCCTGTTGAACAGGAGCTGAAAAATTAGGCCTTAGGCACTGGTGCTGGTGCCACAACACTGCAACCCCTCACAGACACTCTAGTTGAAACGCAGGAACAAGCCCAGCTGCAAAGTATTGCATCAAAAATTGTAATTACACGCCCCTGTTAGACAGGGGCTGAAAAATTGGGTCTTAGGCACTGGTGCTGGTGCCACAACACTGCAACCCCTCACAGACACTCTAGTTGAAACGCAGGAACAAGCCCTGCTGCAAAGTATTGCATCAAAAATTGTAATTACACGCCCCTGTTAGACAGGGGCTGAAAAATTGGGTCTTAGGCACTGGTGCTGGTGCCACAACACTGCAACCCCTCACAGACACTCTAGTTGGAATGCAGGAACAAGCCCTGCTGCAAAGTATTGCATCAAAAATTGTAATTACACGCCCCTGTTAGACAGGGGCAGAAAAATTGGGTCTTAGGCACTGGTGCTGGTGCCACAACACTGCAACCCCTCACAGACACTCTAGTTGGAATGCAGGAACGAGCCCTGCTGCAAAGTATTACATCAAAAATTGTAATTACACGCCCCTGTTAAACAGGGGCTGAAAAATTGTGCCTTAGGCACTGGTGGTGGCGCCCAGAACCAAAAATGTTCTTACAAGCTATCAGCGTGATGATTGAGGAGGAAGAGGATAATTACTCAGGGATAGTCACTCAGCATCAGCATAGGCAGTCTTTGAAGGGATCTGAGATTTCAAAAAAAATTATTCGGTTACATCTGCATCAGGTGCTTGGTAGCTGGTGGTGATCCAAGACTGATTCATTTTTATGAAGGTCAGCCGATCGACCGAGTCGGTGGACAGACGCACCCTGTGATCGGTTACCACGCCTCCAGCAGCACTGAATGTGCGTTCCGAAAGAACGCTGGATGCAGGACAGGCCAGTAGCTCAATTGCATACTGTGCAAGCTCTGGCCAGTGATCCATCCTCAAGACCCAGTAACCCAGAGGATTTTCGGTGGGAAAGGTGTCCAAGTCTGATCTTGCCCCTAGGTATTCCTGCACCATGTAAAACAGACGCTGGCGATGGTTGCTGGAACCGATCATACCTTGGGGCTGCGGACCAAAAAATTGTCTGAACGCATCGGTCAGACGGCCACCTTCTCCACCGCTCCTTCTTTGACTGACCGAAGCCTCAGCAACACGTTGTCCAGAAACAGGAGTTTGTAACCTCCCAGTCTCTGGGAACGCGTTGCACAGACCTTTCTGCAAGGCCTCCCGAAGATGTTTCATCCTCTGCTCCCTCTGCGATGGCAAGATAAGGTCCGCAACCTTACCCTTGTAACGTGGATCAAGGAGGGTTGCCAGCCAGTATTGGTCCTTCTCCTTGATACCACGAATACGAGGATCCTTACGCAGGCTTTGCAGGATCAGGGAGGCCATGCAGCGTAGGTTTGCTGAGGCATTCGGTCCGGAGTCCTCTGGGTCACTAAGGACAACAACGTCCGCAGCCACCTCCTCCCAGCCACGTACAAGTCCATGTGTTCCTTGGGACTGATCCCTTAAAGACTGCTGATGCTGAGTGCCAGGCTCCACCTCCATACTGACACAATCTTCCTCCTCCTCCTCCTCCTCCTCCTCGTCCTCTTCCTGTGTGATCGGCGGGCACGCAGGAACACTGTCTGGATAAAGGGGGCCTTGAGAGCTAAGGAAGTCCTCCTCTTCCTGCCTCTGTTCTGCCTCAAGTGCCCTGTCCATTATCCCACGCAGCGTGTGCTCCAACAGGTGGACAAGGGGGACAGTGTCACTGATGCATGCACTGTCAGTGCTCACCATCCTCGTGGCCTCCTCGAATGGTGACAGGACAGTGCATGCATCCCTGATCATGGCCCACTGGCGTGGGGAAAAAAAACCAAGGTCCCCTGACCCTGTCCTGGTGCCATAGTCGCACAGGTACTCATTGATGGCCCTCTGCTGCGTGTGCAGCCGCTGCAGCATGGCCAACGTCGAGTTCCACCTGGTGGGCATGTCACAGATTAGGCGGTTCTTGGGCAGGTTAAACTCCTTTTGGAGGTCCGTCAGCCGAGCACTGGCATTATATGACCGGCGGAAATGCACACAGACTTTCCTGGCCTGCCTCAGGACATCCTGTAAGCCCGGGTACCTGCCCAAGAACCGCTGCACCACCAAGTTAAGGACGTGAGCCAAACAGGGCACATGGGTCAGTTGTCCCTGTCGGAGGGCAGAGAGGAGGTTGGTGCCATTGTCGCAAACCACCATTCCTGCCTTAAGTTGGCGTGGCGTCAACCACCTCTGAACCTGCCCCTGCAGAGCTGACAGAACCTCTGCCCCAGTGTGGCTCCTGTCCCCCAAGCACACCAGCTCAAGCACCGCATGGCATCTTTTGGCCTGCGTACTTGCGTAGCCCCTTGAACGCCTACGGAGCACCGCTGGTTCCGAGGAAGAGGCCATGGAGGAAGAAGAAGAGGAGGGGGTGGAGGAGAGAGGTGTGTCACAATCAGCATTTTGGAGGCGTGGTGGCGGAACAACCTCCAACACTACTGCACCTTGTCCTGCATCCTTCCCAGCTGCCAGCAGAGTCACCCAATGCGCCGTGAAACTTAAGTAACGTCCCTGTCCATGCCTGCTGGACCATGAGTCAGCGGTAATATGCACCTTACCGCTGACCGCCCTGTCCAGCGAGGCATGGACATTGCCTTCCACATGCCGGTAGAGAGCCGGAATCGCCTTCCGTGAGAAAAAGTGGCGTTTGGGTACCTGCCACTGAGGAACCGCACATTCCACAAACTCACGGAAGGGGGCAGAGTCTACCAACTGAAAAGGCAGCAGTTGAAGTGCTAGCAATTTTGCCAAGCTAGCATTCAACCGCTGGGCATGTGGATGGCTGGGAGCAAACTTCTTTCGGCGGTGCAGCAGCTGGGGCAGGGAAATTTGCCTGGTACAATCTGACGTCGGTGTACCAAAAGCAGATTGCCCATAAGTACTTGGCTGTGACACACCTAATTCTACACCTTCATTCCTCTCACTGCAGGTCGCAGAGAGGACTGAAGGTCTAGTGGGGTTGGAAATCTCAGCTGATGAGGAGCAAGGAGAGATCGTCTTTGTTCTTTGGTGTGGGTCTTTTAGATACGCTTGCCAACGAACTGCATGGCAGGTCAACATATGTCTGGTCAAGCATGTGGTACCCAAGCGGGAGATGTTTTGGCCACGCGAGATACGCTTGAGACATATATTGCAAATAGCAGCGGTGCGATCTGATGCACTCGTCTCAAAAAAGGCCCACACCAAAGAACTTTTTGAATAACGCGCAGAGACTGCAGCGCCCTGCACATGTGGAGCTTTGGGGTGTGATGCAGTCAATGTGCTGCCCTTAGGCTGGCCCCTGGAGGGCATCCTGCCTAGTTGGTGATGTGCCACCTCCTCCTCCTCCTCCTCCTCCTCCTCCTCCTCCTCCTCTCTCCTATCAGGCACCCACGTTGAGTCAGTGACCTCATCATCCCCTCCCTCCTCATCACTGGAGCAAACCTGGCAGTATGCTGCAGCAGGGGGAGCATGACTGCCAGATTGCTGTCCTTCTTGGGCACCCCCTCTGTCCGTGCTCATGTTACTGCCTTCATTGAGCTCAGTATCATCATCAGAGCCTTCCAAACGCTGGGCATCCTCCTGGAGCATGTACCCAACACTGTGGTCAAACAGTTCGAGGGAATCCTCAGGAGGACATGGTGGGGCTAGGGAAGGAGTCACTGATGACATTGAGCTGAGGGAAGAGGCCGCTGCTTTGCCAGACAAAGCACCCTGGGCATGGGTGAGAGAGGATGAGGAGGATGAGGACGGCTTGGTCATCCACTCGACCAAGTCTTCCGCATGTTGCGGCTCAACACGGCCAGCTGCCGAAAAAAAGGCCAAGCGTGTCCCATGGCCACGTGCTGATGAGGATGCACCGTCTCCACGACCAGCACTAGACACAGAGCCTGCTTGCCCTCTCTTATTGGCTTGTGACTGTCTGCCTCTCCTTCTTGGCCTTCCAGACATACTAATGGCCTGTAGCTGCACTAAGCTGGGATAGAACACCTGTAATTTTCTTCAGGTAGCTTTATATACTGTAACCAGACAAGCCTGCCTGTCAGTAGGAAGATAACAGGAACGGATCTAGCTGAACACTGTGAGCAGGACGTACTGCACTAAATGTATATAGCAGGAACGGATCTAGCTGAACACTGTGAGCAGCACGCACTGCACTGAATGTAAATAGCAGGAACGGATCTAGCTGAACACTGTGAGCAGGACGCACTGTACTGAATGTAAATAGCAGGAACGGATCTAGCTGAACACTGTGAGCAGGACACACTGCACTGAATGTAAATAACAGGAACGGATCTAGCTGAACACTGTGAGCAGGACACACTGTACTAAATGTAAATAGTCTAGCTGCCTGACCGTGGTACTAATAGGATCAAAAAGAACACCTGTAATTTTCTTTAGGTAGCTTTATATACTGTAACCAGACAAGCCTGCCTGTCAGTAGAAAGATAACAGGAACGGATCTAGCTGAACACTGTGAGCAGGACGCACTGCACTGAATGTAAATAGCAGGAACGGATCTAGCTGAACACTGTGAGCAGCACGCACTGCACTGAATGTAAATAGCAGGAACGGATCTAGCTGAACACTGTGAGCAGGACGCACTGCACTGAATGTAAATAGCAGGAACGGATCTAGCTGAACACTGTGAGCAGGACGCACTGCACTGAATGTAAATAACAGGAACGGATCTAGCTGAACACTGTGAGCAGGACACACTGTACTAAATGTAAATAGTCTAGCTGCCTGACCGTGGTACTAATAGGATCAAAAAGAACACCTGTAATTTTCTTCAGGTAGCTTTATATACTGTAACCAGACAAGCCTGCCTGTCAGTAGGAAGATAACAGGAACGGATCTAGCTGAACACTGTGAGCAGGACGCACTGCACTGAATGTAAATAGCAGGAACGGATCTAGCTGAACACTGTGAGCAGCACGCACTGCACTGAATGTAAATAGCAGGAACGGATCTAGCTGAACACTGTGAGCAGGACGCACTGCACTGAATGTAAATAGCAGGAACGGATCTAGCTGAACACTGTGAGCAGGACGCACTGCACTGAATGTAAATAACAGGAACGGATCTAGCTGAACACTGTGAGCAGGACACACTGTACTAAATGTAAATAGTCTAGCTGCCTGACCGTGGTACTAATAGGATCAAAAAGAACACCTGTAATTTTCTTCAGGTAGCTTTATATACTGTAACCAGACAAGCCTGCCTGTCAGTAGGAAGATAACAGGAACGGATCTAGCTGAACACTGTGAGCAGGACGCACTGCACTGAATGTAAATAGCAGGAACGGATCTAGCTGAACACTGTGAGCAGCACGCACTGCACTGAATGTAAATAGCAGGAACGGATCTAGCTGAACACTGTGAGCAGGACGCACTGCACTGAATGTAAATAGCAGGAACGGATCTAGCTGAACACTGTGAGCAGGACGCACTGCACTGAATGTAAATAGCAGGAACGGATCTAGCTGAACACTGTGAGCAGCACGCACTGCACTGAATGTAAATAGCAGGAACGGATCTAGCTGAACACTGTGAGCAGCACGCACTGCACTGAATGTAAATAGCAGGAACGGATCTAGCTGAACACTGTGAGCAGGAAGCACTGTACTGAATGTAAATAGCAGGAACGGATCTAGCTGAACACTGTGAGCAGGACACACTGCACTGAATGTAAATAGTCTAGATAGAAGATAACAGGAACGGATCTAGCTAAACTGAATACAGTGTATATATATATATGCAACACCTGGGATGCATATATATACACAATACACTGTAAGTGCAGCTAACTGACTGACTGTTCTGCCTAATCTATCTAACTCAAATCAAACACTGTCTCTCTGTCTATCTCTTTCAACGCCGGAACACACACTACACAGGGCCGCCGTGCAGGCGGCCTTATATAGTGTGGGGCGTGTACTAAATCCCCTGAGCCATAATTGGCCAAAGCCTCCTTGGCTTTGGCCAATTACGGCTCTCTGTTCAGGCGGCGCTGTGATTGGCCAAGCATGCGGGTCATAGTGCATGCTTGGCCAATCATCAGCCAGCAATGCACTGCGATGCCGCAGTGAATTATGGGCCGTGACGCGCCACACGAATTTGGCGCGAACGGCCCATATCGTTCGCAATTCGACGGACGGTCGAACAGCCGATGTTCGAGTCGAACATGGGTTCGACTCGAACACGAAGCTCATCCCTACAGATTGCTATAGTAGTTAGCGAATTGGTTGGCAATGTCCTGTGGATTAGTGATTTTGTGTTTGAGGGTGGGGTGAATCAGGTGTGTGATTCTTGATTTGGATTGTATTGCCTTTATTCTATTAGCTAAGTATTTGCCTGCTCTATTAGCATTGGCGTATGAGTGCAGTTTCAATCTGCGTAGGTGGTAGTCATATTGTTGGGTCAATAGGTCTCTTAGTTTGTTTCTCAGTGAGGAAAGTTGTTGGGTAAGATTCAGATCAGGCTTTTGTTTGTTTCGTGATTCTAAAGAGTGTATGTCCGACAGAATGGAATTGGTATGGGTTTTGTGTCGCTTTTTTTCCCTAGCACTTAACTGAATTAGTATTCCCCTCATGTACGCCTTATGGGCGTTCCATAGAGTAAAGGGGTTTTCTACCGAATCTGTGTTATCCTGAAAAAAATCACTAAGGTGTTGAGATATGATTTTGGACGTGTGGGGTTCTTGTAGTATTCTGATGTTATTGCGCCAGATGGGTGTAGAAGAGGAGACAACCTGGTCAGTGATAGTAATGGTAACAGCTGCATGGTCAGACCACGTGATATCGTGGATCTGTGCAGAGGAGACTTTCTGTAATAGCCATTTATCAGTAAAGAATAAGTCAATTCGTGAATAAGAACAATGCCTATGGGAAAAAAAAGTGTAATCTTTAGTGTTCGCGTTTAAGCAGCGCCAGGTATCAAAGAGTTCTGCATTATGGATGGTTTTGTTCAAGAATGTTTTACCATTCATTTTGGTATTTGTCGTATCAAGTTTCGGGTCCATAATCAGGTTAAAGTCACCGCAGAGTATGAGGTTGCCATACAAGTGGGACTCCGTCTTCTTGAGAAGCCTGTTGAGGAAGCGGGTTTGATGCGTATTAGGAGCGTATAGAGTCACTACTGTATATGGAGTTGAGTTAATGTCACCTTTGAGGATGATATATCTGCCATTAGCATCTAGAATGGTTTCCTTATGTTGAAAGGATAACGTATTTCTCATTGCAATTAGAACTCCTCTCTTTTTATAATCTAGTGTGCAGGCCAGAAACACATGGGGGTATTCTTTGTTGGTGCATGACGGTGCTTTGGATTCCTGGAAGTGGGTCTCCTGTACACAAAGTATGTCTGCCTTGTGTTTAAGAGCCTCGGCCCACATGGAGCGCCGCTTGGCAGGATGGTTCAAACCCCTGGCATTTATAGATAAGCAATTAATTGGCATGTAGATAATTTCGGGGATTGTGCGGTATCATTGTGCAGGTTATGTACTCACTGTGGCCAATTGTGTCTTCTGGCACGGCAGAGTTGATTCTGCATAATTCCAGTAAGTAATTGGCGTCCACTACTGGTCGGTGTGCTTCCATCATAAAAGAGGTAAAAGAAAACAAACAATATAGAAGAAATAAGGTTAATGTTGCAAAGTTAACGAACTTATTAAGAAAGGGATCATTGAACCGATCCATTTGCAGACGTAACTTCTATTTAGGTGGTGGCAGGGAGAAGACAGGGATCAAACTTGGACACCCTGTATCCGGAGAGAAGGGATGACATTGGTCGTGGTGTACTCATGCGTTTTCACCGGCAGATTTTTTTGAGTAGCGTTTGCGTGAGACCACTTGCCAGTCCTCTTGTATTGGAGAAGGTATAGAAGCTTGGGCAAGTGGCGGAGTATGGGCTGGTAGAATGCCCCATTGTCGCAATGCTGCGATGCCTTCATCCAATGTGGAAATCAGGACTGACGTACCATTATGAGTAACGGACAGCTTGGCGGGGTATTTCCACTTGTGAGTAATGTTGTGGTTTCTTAGAGCCTTAGTGATTGTCGCAAGGTTGCGACGTTGTTGGAGAGTGTGTCTGGATAGGTCAGGTAACAGCTGCAGCTCAGTGTATTGCGGGTGTCTGCTGTCAGGTTTGCGAGACACTATCAGGAGTTGTTCCTTGATATGGTAGTAGTGCACCCTGAGTAATACATCCCTGGGAGTATTTTCTGGGAGGAAGGATGGTTTGGGGATGCGGTGGATGCGATCCACAATGAGGTCTTGTGGAGACAGGGATGGGATTAGGGTGGAAAAGAGCGCTTGGGTGTATGCCAGTAGTTGTGTAGCAGGGATCGATTCAGGTATCCCCCTAATCTTTAGATTGTTCCTTCGGGAACGGTCTTCCAAATCTGCTACTTTTGATTTCAGCCATGCGATTTCTTCAGTATGATTGCTGTGCATCCACCATTGTATTGAAGGATGAGGTAAAATCACTCATACTGTGTTCAATGTGGTCTACTCTGTTACCCAGGGCCTGCACTTCCCTCTGGCAGTGGTTGATTCCTGCTGTCATATCAGCATGTAATCAGGCTTTTAATGACAGTAACATGTCCTTTAGGACTGTATCAGACACCGGTTTGTCAGAGGTGGGGAAAGCTGCTATAGGGTCTGGTGTGTGGGATGCAGCTGGCGCTTCAGTGGTGTGAGGCCTGCTTACCTCCATGTCAGGGTCCATCAGCGGTCTTACAGGGGAAACAGTTCTTTGTTTTTGTTTCGCCGGACTCCTGGTGGATGGACCAGAGGTCCCAGAAGAAGACCCGCTTTCTGTACGGGTGTTTCGCTGCTCGTTTTGAGGGCCGGAGCGGCCGTTTGGTGTGGATGCTGCCCGCTGTGCTTTCTGGCTCAGCCTCGCGCCGGCGCCATTTTGGTGGTGATAGGGGCGCCTGGAAGAAATCTTGCATTTTTTGCAGATTTTGTGGGTTTTTTCTGTGCCTAGGCATATCGGCTGGCTCAGTGGGTTCCAGAGATCCCGTGGATGAATTCTGGGGTCTGGATGATGCCGGTGAGCGTGGATGGATTCGGATTCTCTCCGGCGGCCGAGTGGAGCTCCTACATTAAGCGTCCATGTTGGAGCTCGGTCACCACGCCCCTGTAGGTCTGTAAATCTTAACAATAACACACTTAAATCTGTCCAAACCAGAGTCTAGTAGATATCCCGGGTATGATAAAGTTTGAAACACAAAAACATAAATTATAATATAATAAATAAAAATAAATAATTAAAAAAAAAAAAAAAAATAGTAATAAAATACATTTCCCCACGATTCACTATCGCTCAATTCTGCAAGTGTTCTAATTTACTATCGCTGTTTTCTAGCTGGTCTAAAGCCACTTTTGATGTAAAGGGACACTTTTTGGTTGCTATGGACAATCTCCAGTTTCCAGGCAGAAAGAACAGTGTATATCATGTAAAACTGCATGCAGGGCATGGGCCAAAGCACTGGGGACAAAGGGGATGTGAAAGATTACAGTACTGTATGTGTAATGATTTTTACAGTTTTTTTATTTTGCCGCCAGGCTCCGCCCCGTGCGTCGCGACGCTTGCAGGGAACGGAGCCTGGCACAGAGAGGCTTCGGAGGAGGACGGAGCCCTCGGACACTGCGGGGGACATCGCAGGATCCCGGGGACAAGGTAAGTAAGGAGGCACCAGGATCCTGCGATGTAATCCCGAGTGTGGCTCGGGGTTACCGCTAATGGTCCTGAATTTTAACCCTGAGCCACACTTGGGAAAACCAGCAGGGAGGCTAGTCACAGATCCCCTTTATCTGTCTTAGTAGTGTTTGTATTGTTGTCAGAGTTTCTGGTCATCTAAACCAGCACTAAAATTAACCCTGTCCATGCCTAGCGCAGTCTTCCTCAGGCTCGCTTCTTGCAGCTCATAGAAGTGTGTAATAGGGTTTTTAGGTACTAACAATTATGTCAGAATATAAAATATTGTGATTGTTATTATTATTGGTACTATGGTACTATATTTTCTTTCACTGACTACTACACCATATTTTTCAACACTTACCTGCTCTGGCAGTGGAAGGGTTGGGATGGCTTAAATTTTACACTCAGGGCACGAGATGTAGAAAAGGACTGGAGAGCTACTATGGGCAGAGAGGTTAGCTAAAAATGCACTGACTATGCTGACAGCCCTCCTACATTCTCCCAGTACAGGCAATCCCTGAGTTGCAAACAAGATAAGTTCTGTAGGTTTGTTCTAAAGTTGAATTTGTATGTAAGTTTTTTTTGGATAGCATAGGGAAAGGTTAATGCCCCTGTAATGTTTGTTTTGCTGTCTGTGCCCCTGATCAGAAGATTTTACCTCACTTTCTGTCCCTGTGACAAATGGATTTTGAAAACTCTGGGTTGTCATAGAAACAAGTATTGGGGATAAAGAGACACCTTTTTCCAATGATAACTCTTACAGGGGTAAATTTCCTCTCACTTCCTGTTGTCTCCCTCCCTTTTTATATATGAGTTGCATGTAAGTCAGATGTATGTAACTTGGGGACTCTCTGTGTAGACATAGTTTATGTAAGACTGGGTTTACACCATCGCCAGATCCATCTCACAGCAGGGTTCCGTTGCGTCCTGGTTCACCATTTCATGTCCAATTTCAGCCTGAATTTTGGGCTGAATTTGGACCTGAAACATACCAAAAGATGCACAGTGTTTTTGTGCAAAATGCACCAGACCTGCTGTGGAGATATGTGAACCAGCTCCATAGAGAGCCAGTCAAAATATCCTGCTATTGTGAATTGTATGCGGGGAACCAAAATTTTGCTATGGTGCCCCTTGATCTGTAGTTATGATGCTGATCACCGAACTTGTGTTCAGGCATTCTGTAGCTTTGTTAACTCATACCTAAAGGAGGACTGTCTGTTTTAGAAGGAAAATAATATTGTTGGTTTTGTATATCTTAATAGAGTCCTCCTTTTGCCAGACATCTGCAGTGAGAAAAATAGCTATGGAAAGTCACAGTTTCTTATGTGTCTGGTTAATTACAGTTAAATTATCTAGTCAATATTTTTTCCAATTAAAGCACGTTTAAAATGAATTCAAAGAGTAATAATTCTCAGATTATTTTTAGCTTAGCTTGAATTTATCTGACCGTTTCTGAATTGCAAATTGTAAAAACAAGTGCCTCAGACAGGTAGAGACACTAATTATTGCAAAGGAAGATTTTTCAGCTTCTTAAAAAAAAAAAATAGTTAAAAATGGTCACACACATATTGATACAATTAGTCAAATGATTATTCAATACAAATTTAATTTAATTAAATACAAATCCAAAACCCTCCATTATATCAGATATCTTTTGATCAATTTAGACCAGTGGTTCTCAACCTTTCTAGTGCTGTAAAATTTCCCAAGTTGTGGGGACCCCAGTTATAAAATATTTTCGTAGCATGGGTTGTCAGCACCTAAGGCAAGATAAGTAATTTGCGCCCCTAACCCATGGACATTTAGCACCCTCTGAGTCCCTTCCACTCGTACAGTATTAAAACCCCTTATGGCACATTTTAAGATGTACCACTCTTTCTCTTAGTTCTCCTTTCTTTCCCTTTTATCTCTCTCTATCCTAATTTCTTGTTTTTTTCCCCCATCCCTCTCTCTAGCTGTCTTTCTTGTTATTTCTCTTATTCTTTCTCTCCTTTTTTCTTTGTTCCTCCCCCTCTTTTCATCCCTTTCATGTATTCTCTATTTTTATTCCTTCTCTTACTCCTTGGTGGGGGGAATAGGATGAGTGTCAGTGCTGGCGGGGAGTTGGAATCAGTGGCAGTGCTGGCAGGGAGTTGGGATCAGTGGCAGTGCTGGGGGGAGTTTTGATCACCCAACTTAGGTGCTCTTGATCAAGGTCATCTGCTGATCTGAGAGATAAGAGAAAGGTTCCCCCAAGGTGGGGTTTTTAGGCAGCAATAATAGAATCAATAATGTATGAAAAAATAACCATATTTATTTACAAAAAAGTAGTATCATCTGAATTTAAAAGAGAAATGAGCTCCAGCAGGAAGTACTTTCAAACTGATAGATTAAAGATACATTTGTGGACATAATTCCATAGTAACATTAACCAACAAATGTCGAAGGTAGGAATATGAGTCTGACGCGTTTCAACCCTTACATCAGGGGTCTTCTTCATATGGTCAGTCTGCCAAGAAATATATAGTGTAGGTACACATGTAACAATCTATATACAGTAATATTGATATATGGTTCACGTATTAGATATAGTTACCCGGCAATGTATGTCCAACGAGGAAAGAAGACCTCCTACATGGAGATCTATTTAAAAACTGCTTTCTCTCTTCTCCCAAGGGGGGCCCGGAACACCTCAACCACTGCGGCAGCTCCTGCATTGTAAGTACATCTCAGCAGTTTGACCCTTGCACCACTCTGGTCCAATATACTTAATTTTTACCGTTACAGATCATTTGTAATGAAACCTTTTTCACATGTATATATTTCAGACTGGTCGACTCTTACTGGACACTGATCCACGGAGCCCGACATAGCTCGCAGCCAATCCCGGGTCAGGCTGAAAACTACAGCCTGATCATATAGGACAGTACGGTGCAACCTCATACATGCCTCGATACCTGCTGGGTAATTTTTAGGTAATTTTTTAGGTTTACCTCATCTCTTGTTGACTCTTGCGGTGTACTCTTTTTATTTCATTTCTTTGGGCACTTATGATAGTGTCCCTTATCTTCCACTGTCACATACCTCACTTGGTTCATGCACTTTATGCTCACTCTCTTGCACTTTCACCCTCGCATGCATACTCACCAACCCCCTTTTTTTCACCTTGTCTCTCCCTTTCTTTTTCTTCTTCCTCACTTTATCTGTTTTTTCATCACCTTTTTCTTTTCTCACCTTACACTCACCTCTAATTTCTACGCAATGGTCCAATTTGAGCTTCTGTACACGAGTATAATCCCCTATATAACTACTTTGAGTATATAATCTTCTTATTAATATATACACTTTTAGAATATTCAGAGGCCTCCGTGTGTGCCTATGGCATACATTGAGTTGTGCCTCCCAGTTGGCCAACGAATCCTTTGGTTGACCAACAATATTCCAATCTTCCTCTTTCCTTACATATAATGGCTCTCTGACTGAGTTTTGTATTTGGATTTTTACCACAGTTGTGGCCCTCTGTTTCTGACCAATTGGTTGAGTTGATGGGAGGTGACCTATTAGTGTGACTTCTCGTAAGTCGCATTTTTGGGACACTGCCCCGTGCCTAGTTAACAGCTTTAATTCACCTAGATAATTCACTCAGATCTGCGCAGGAAGCAATATATATAATGACCCAACAGAGATCAGAATTCATATACTGCTCAGTTTATTTTTCCAGGTACAGCATATTTTATTGTATACAATAAAGATATATCCAGACCAGGGATCTTTTTTATAAGATTCTTTCACAGCCAATAAGTTGCGAAAACCCCAGCAAGGTTTCCTTTAATTAGCTGCGAGTAGGCAGCTCCATTGAAAGCAATGTGGCTAAATGACTGAGTTGTCCAACAAGATATACCTAAAGCTAGCAAAGGGAGAGTCTAAAAATCCAAGTGTAGCACCTTCTAGTGTGCTAGAATAGGATTTTTCTGTAGTGTAGGTAAATTTTTAGGCTTGGCTGTGTATGTTAATCTGGGTTGAGTGAGTGACTTAGGGAGGGTTGGATGACTCACAGGCAGCATCTCTGAGACCTCCCCTACTTCTGGAATTTGCTGGAAACTTCCAGAAGAATGGGAGTGGAGGTGAGAAGGAGCTGTCTGGAGTGTTCTGAGGGCCCTGACCAATCCCCAACAGATTGGCAGGGAGCAAGCCCCTCAAATAGTCAGAGTCAGCACAGCTGGGGCAGTGGAGTTCAGGTGGAAGCTGGAGATGGGGTGTTAGGCTGTCGGTGGCCCTTGAGGGGGCCCTTTCTCCAGCCCTTTTGGCTAAACTTCCACAATACTCCCAGACTGACTCTGCATCCATCTCAGACTGCTCTCACCCAGTCCTCTCAGGCTGCTCACCTTGCTGTCTTTCTCTCTGGAGATTAACCTGGTTGTGTTCTCCTGCTTTCCTTCTCCTGCTCCTGTGTCTCTGGTCAGGACACCCCTGTGTGTTGTGAAGAGGTTCCCTTCTGCACCCAAGCAATGGCCTGAGGTCACCCCCCTCCCCCAGACTAGGGGTAGTCTGGGGGAGGGGGGTAACCTCAGGCCATTGCTTGGGTGCAGAAGGTCTGCAGAGTCAGTCTGGGAGTATTGTGGAAGTTTAGCCAAAAGGGCTGTAGAAAGGGGCAGCTGCAGCCAGGTGGGCTGGCAGTTCCTAAGGAGGTGGTTCTGGGATTAGTAGCCACAGAAGGACAGCTAGGAACTAGGACTATGCTACACAAACAAGGGGCCCGCAGTCCTGCCTGTAAAGGGCATTTACTTACCCAACAGTGCCAGCTGGTCCTGAGAGTTCTGGTTCTTCAGGCAAGATTTGTGCAGGAGGCAGAAGAGGAGTGTACATATGAGGACTGTATATAGATGAGGCTGGGTTCATACTTGTGTGATGCCAGACATTGCATGTTATTCGCACCACATTGCTGTGCAGATCAAATGCAATGTATGTGCGACACAAACTCATACAGTTTGTATGGCTGAATTTGCATTGCATTTGGACCAAAATGGTGCTGGACCCTTTTTTTGGTCCGCACTGGAATCAGATCGCATGGGTATTTTACAGTTTGCACTCTGATCTGCAAACTGATCTGGAGGTATAAATACATTTGTATTGACACCAGCAGCGGTTCGCAGAGGGCAGTGTGAACTGTTGCTGATTCAGGTGCAATGTGGGAACCCACACTGGGATCGCGCTGGTTCCCACATTGCACAAGTATGAACCGAGCCTCAATGTCCCTGAAGAGCTGTTGCTTTGAGCATGTGGGCATCCAATAATATCCCTATCCAAGTTTATTCCCCTCAATAAAACAAAAAAATAACAAAGCACTGGACTGTTCATCTGACTCAAGTGTACTGTGAAGATGCAGTGTGCCTGCCTGCTGTGCAGGGTAGGGGAACCCTTTCTACTTGCGGCTTCTTAGGAGGTGTGCTGCACAAGAAATATAACTATGAAAATTTGTTAATGCTAAAAAATTGTATTTCAGTTATTAGTGGTGCAATGAAATTTCAATTATTATTATTATTATTAATAATAATATTTCAATTATTAGTGGTGCACTGAAAATTATCAGCTGGAATCTGTGTTTTTGGCATGCGGGTGAAAGAAGACAAATGCTGATAATGGAGTGCCGGAAAGGGGCTCTCCCTCCTCCTCTCTTCCCTTCTCCTCTCCTCTCAGAGCCACGATCTCTGTGTATCAAGGAGCTGAATTGTCCTGACAGCCACAGTAAAACTGTCCCACCTCCTGTGATCAAGTGTGACTTGATCACAGGAGGCGGGCATATTGTTGCTGCAGCTGGGAAATTCAAATCCAGCTCTGTGACACAGTGGGAGATCGCTGCTCTGATCCAGGCACAGGCAGGCTGCATCTGAAAGGTACAGGGAGTCTGCATCAGACAGCCAAAAGCAAGCTGCATCTGATGGGCACTGGGAGGCTGCATCTGACAGGCACTGGGGGGCTGCATCTGACGGGCACTGGGAGGCTGCATCTGACAGGCACTGGTGAGGCTGCATCTTTTGGGCACTGGGAGGCTGCATCTGATGGGCACTGGTGAGGCTGCATCTGATGGGCACAGACAGGCTGCATCTGAGAGACACTGGGAGACTGCATCTGACAGGCACTGGGAAGCTGCATCTGATGGGCATGGGCAGGCTGCATCTGACAGGCGCTGGAAGGCTGCTTCTGATGGGCACTGGGAGGCTGCATCTCACAGACACTGGCAGCTTGCATCTGGCAGGCACAGATAGGCCACATCTGACAGGCACAGGTGAGTCTGCATCTGATAGGCACAGGTGAGTCTGCATCTGACAGGCACAGGTAGGTTGTACCTGACAGGAACTGGTGAGGCTGCATCTGACAGGCACTTGTAGGCTGCATCTGACAGGCACTGGTAGGCTGCATCTGACAGGCACTGGTAGGCTGCATCTGACAGACACTGGTGAGGCTGCATCTGACAGGCACTGGTGAGTCTCCATCTGACAGGCACTGGTAGGCTGCATCTGACAGGCACTCATAGGATGCATCTGACAGGCACAGGTAAGGCTGCTTCTGACAGGCACAGGTGAGGCTGCATCTGATAGGAACTGGTGAGTAGCTGATACAGCTTGCAAGATTACTACTCAAATATGTGTTAATTAACATATATCAAGGGATGTTAAAACATTCTTTTGTTTACATTATTGTGTAGACCAACTCCCCGGAGGCTTTAAGAAAAGTGTAGTTACTTTAAGTGTTCCATTAGGTGACTACATTTTTGTTTTTAAAAGGGTTTTGACTGTTTAAATGAGAACAGAAAACAAATATCACCCTTTATCTGATCTCCAGGAATGAACATGTGTTTTACAGGAATCTTCTGAAACCTGTTTCGTTGCCATCCACTAAGCTGATTGCTTAGCAATGTGTACTGATTTTTAACAAAATGTTTTAATGTTCATCTTGAATCATTATAAAAAAAGTTTAATTTACTTTTACCAATGCATCCACTTGTATACATTAATCTTAGTCATATAATTATGACTTCCTACACAGTTATGTAGTATATAAATATGCTTAATGGCTCATGACAATATTTCATAGAAAATCCACACTTAAATGTCTTAATCTGAGGTTTAATGATCACAAAATTAGAGTTTCAATATATTTTATGGGTTAAAATCTGCAAACAAATGTTCCATGTTTCACAAAGATTTTTAACTATGCTTTGGTATGATTATTAATTACACGTGAAATGCATTAGAGTTTGGCTAAACTGAAATTGGTTTAACACTGCCACAAATGTAGTTATAAAATTCTAATTAATTCAGACATGCTCCATGACCCAGGAGTCACAAATCCAGTCTGAAATTCCTATTAAAAAAGAACAGCTCTCAAAGATATGTAACTTCATATAAAGGTAAAATGTGGTTAATTGACACAGCAGGAAATGTGAAAAACAAGTCCATATGCAACTCATGAAATGGTTGGTGTAACATTTTGTATAGTATTATCATTAGTACCATGTTTGCTCAGTTTTACTGCATTATTATTAAATAGTATGACACCACTTAAAACTTTGAATAGGCTTAATAAATCAGGGCAAAGGTCTGTTATGGTTTAAGGAGTGTGGCAACCAGAGACAGACTTTTAAATAACCAATATGGGCTATGACTTAGGTTAGCAGAGCTGCCAGGGGTCTACCATGCATAAGCTGCTGACTGCCAGTAACACATTTTTGTCTATAATAAAATGTTCCGGATGGCCATCCTTCCTGCATGTGTAGTCAGGCAAGGCTTTTGATGTTTCCCTGCACAGCATGTACATATTCACCAACTCTGATGACTGCACCTTATACCTATAAATGAACTGCTAGCATAATAGGATGACATTAGTTGGTTTTAAGTGCCATAATGTAGTGTAGAAAAACCTTCTTAGGTCCAAGACTCAGCATGACTTGTGTGGCTATAATGGAAATGTGATATGAAGGCTGGCCAGCCAACTTGGGTAGTAGCAGGAGGGAGTTGGCACAAGGCTGTGATCACTGGATGCAGGATATATACATCGTCTTCAATCAGTTTAAAGAGTAACTCCACTTTTGTTGAGAAAAAACATTCCCCTCTGGGTGATCTTTGTAAATTGCGGGGATTTCTTGCAGATTGCTACCTTTTATTATTCTGAAGAAATAGCCGTCTGTTTGTCTGTGTTCATGTGCATTATAATTATCAATCAGCTGCTGCACCTGCAGGGCTCTGAGGAAATTGGCATGGCCTGCATCCCTTTAGACAGGATTTCCCTTTGGGAGGAATGCCAAAAATCGGATTTGTATCTTAGTGCAGATTTCTGGGAAAATCAATAAGCCAATTACTCAAACAGGAAATTACATTTTTAAAGAATTCTGTACATTGTCTGTGTACAGAACACCTCCAGGCAGCCATATTGCATTGCATTTTACAGAAAATTACAGCACTGGAGATTGAAAGAAAAAGGTCATTTTTAATAACATTCAATTATAATATGACCTGAGTCGCAATTGTATACGCTATATATTTTTTATTTGGTATTTTTTTTCCCATGAAGGTGGAGTTACACTTTAACCAGTTAAGCTCCATTTTTTTTTCTAAACCACTAGCTTACTGAGCACTTAAATCCGCCTCCTGCCCAGACCAATTTTC
The DNA here is from genome assembly GCA_037952925.1 of Lithobates clamitans. Classification (NCBI taxonomy): domain Eukaryota; kingdom Metazoa; phylum Chordata; class Amphibia; order Anura; family Ranidae; genus Lithobates; species Lithobates clamitans. Next base: position 1,354,052 of record JBBGZY010000429.1, read on the forward strand.
AGCTTTCAGCACTGACGCACTTTTAATGACAATTGCGCGGTCATACAACACTGTAACGAAATTAAATTTTTATCATTTTTTCCACACAAATAGAGCTTTCTTTTGGTGGTATTTATTCACATTTTTATTTTTCGCTAAAAAAACAAAAAAATATAGAAACTTTGGAAAAAAAAATCATGTTTCATAGTTTGTTATAACATTTTGCAAACAGGTAATTTTTCTCCTTCATTGATATGCGCTGATGAGGCGGCACTGGTGGGCACTGATAGGCTGCACTGGTGGGCACTGATAGGCACAGTTAAGGCAGCACTGATAGGCTCAGATAAGGTGGCACTGATGGTTGGCACTGGTAGGTAACACTGATGGGCACTGATAAGTGGCACTGATGTGGAGCACTGTTGATGAGGCACTGATTGTGGGCACTGATAGGTGGCACTGTGGGCACTTATAGGTGGCACTGTGGGCACTGATAGGTGGCGCTGGTGGGCACCGGTAGGCAGCACTGTTGTCTACTGCTTGGTGGTACTGGCAGGTGGCACAAGTGGGCACTGAAGAGCTGGTGGCAGCTCTCCATGATCGGGACTGATGTCCCTCTCACAGCTGCTGGTGATCGGCTTTTTTTTCTCCTCCCACTATCAGCGGGAGGAGAAAAAATAGCCGATTACCGGCTTGGTTTACATCACATGATCAGCTGTCATTGACTGGGATTGGGATTGACCCCTTACTCCGATCTGTGATCCAGCGAGTCCCATAGACTCGCTGATCAGAGAGCATGCTGTGCGTGCCCTAAAGGGGCCAGTGCAGGCTGCTCGGGCACAGGAGGATGTCAATAGATGTACAGTTCCGCGCTGTAGCTGTCATTCGGCTATAGCATGGATCTGAACAAGTTAAGCTATGGACCTATTAGTTCAAAAACTTGATTGCTTTATGATACAGATTAAATAAACCTTCCTATTGTGCCAAGCCTAAGAACCCGATCTGCTGATCATAGGATTAATTTACTAACACTGCAGAGTGCAAAATCTGGTGCAGCTGTGTATGGTACCCAATCAACTTCTAAATTCAGCTTGTTAAATTGGGCTTTGGCAATAAAACTTGGAAGCTGATTGGTTTCTATGTAGAGCTGCACTAGATTTTTCTCTCTCCAGTTATAGTAAATCAACCCTATTGCCCTCCAAGAGTTTTTTTCTGTACACGTAAAAAGTCAAAAAGAAGTAAAAAAATAATTAAATTACAAAATGAATTTTAAAGCAGCAAGTGATAGTATAGATATAAACTGCTAATTATGACATACTGTACCAATTTTAAAATACCTGGATTACAACAGCTATGGGAATTGGAGTCAAAGGACAAAGCTTTACAAGCTTTTATAAATCAATGTATACTACTTTGTAACCTTATTACCAGAACTCATGCACACCAAGTCACTGTTAGACATGTGCTGTTCGTTTCATTCCAAATAATAATTTGGAAGAAATTTTGTTATTCGGAAATTCGGATGTATCTGAATTTCCGAATTAGAATAGTACCGAATTTAAACAAATCCGAAATAACAAAATTCGAATTCGGACAAAATTTGAATTCAAATCATTTTCGAGTAGTTTTCAAATACTTTACAAATTGGAAAACTTTTTAAATTTGAATAGTTTTCAAATTCAAAAAGTTTTTTAATTCAAATAGTTTTCCAATTTCCAAACTGAATAAAATAGAATAGAAAATAAAGGAATAGAATAGAAAAACATTTTTTTTTCTATTCCATTCCTTTATTTTCTATTCTATTTTATTCCTTTCGGAAATTGGAAAACTATTCCAATTCTAAAACATTTCGAATTTAAAAACTATTCAAAATTGATTTGAAAACTTTTCGAATTGATTAGAAAACAAATAAACAAAACGAATCCCGAAAACGAGTTAAACTAATTTAACTAAACAAATTTATGTAAATAACGAATTGAAATTAAACAAAACAAAACAATTTTTTTCCTTCTGCACATGTCTAGTCACTGTATCCATAGTTTGCAATAATCCCATTTCTATGTTATTCTGAATAAGACAGAAAAAAGTGATAATATTCTGCAATGTGTATTATTTAGTCTTAACTTTTAACAATACTTAACAACTGTCATGTTTGTAGTGTAGAAAAATAAAAAGTTAAAGATAAAACTTACACAGCTAGACATAAGCAATAATATACAGTACTTGAGTAACATTTTGCTGGTGCTACAGACGCCCCTCCCAAAAAAAGGGGGTATGAGAAATTGAGGATATTCAACTCTTGACAGTCCATGCAGCAATAGCATAGAGTGTCATATGGATGAAAGAAAACAAAGAAAAGGAAAGAGAGGAAGTAAAGGAAAGGAAGGGGAGAGAAACTTGGTAAAGTATAATCTATGTATAATCTAAATGGAAGGGAAGAAGGGGAAGGGAAAGAAAAAGGTATATCTAATAACTCTAAAACCTCCTGGAGCATGGCTTTGCCTGGGGTCCAATACACCTCACTATATTGACTACGTTGAGCCCAGAGATGAGCCAGGAGAGATATCCCTATGGGGTAGAGGGTGGAAGGAAGGAGAGAAAGGCAGAAGGGTGGGGTGCATTAACAAAATAAGAAATAAGAAAACATTGCCAGATTTTTGCATGGGTAAATGTGGGCCCTGAGTGTAGTAAACAGGTGACGAGAAAAACATCTTTTCATCTTACTTTTTGATTGATTGCTTTGCATGATAATGATCTACATAATTCCTCCCATGCATTCCATGTGCAGCTAGGTCAAGTTTGTAATGCATAACAGACTCAATCTCAAAAAAGTAATTCACCTGATCTATCTAGTCTTTTTTAATCAAAGGCACTGTAGGTGTCCACCATAATTGGAGGATGCTGCACTAATGAGGTGCCTAAGAAAGCGTTTGACTGGTAAAGGAGGTTGCTCTTTATCAGTGTGCAGCAGGTACAGCTCAGGGGAGTATTGGTGTTGGGAACCGATTATTTGCCTTGTAAAGTTGTGTATTTTTTCCCAAAACTTTTATAGAGGTTTGCAGTGCCAGAATATGACACAGAGGGGTTGATTTACTAAAGGCAAATCCACTTTGCACTACAAGTGCACTTGGAAGTGCAGTCGCTTTAGATTTTAGGGCAATATCCCGAAATGAGGGGAAGCTCTGCTGATTTTATCATCCAATCATGTGCAAGCAAAAATGCTGTTTTTTATTTTCCTTGCATGTCCCCCCTCAGATCTACAGTGACTGCACTTCCAAATGCAATTGCAGTGCACTTGTAGTGCAAAGCGGATTTGCCCTTAGTAAATAAACCCCAGAGTGCCTCTTTCAGTGTTGCATCTCCAACAGGTTGAAGAAATGTACATAGGGGTCAATTTTTAGTAACTGTGAGGGTATCCTATGGACAAAATTTTATAATTTGTCTCTTACTACATTATACTAAATGAAGTCTGGTGTACTAGTTGGTCTACCATTGCTCAGCAGCGAAGGAGAGATTCAACTCCCTTTCCCATTCTTGTGTGAAGAGATATTCATCAGCTTTCGTAGAGTTCTCTAATGCAGAAAGGATCCTAGAGCTCAAGTGGATCTTTGGACCCTTATTAATGCAATTTTTTTTGCAATTCGTCTTAGTGATCAATTTAACTCAATAGATATATTAAAAAATGTAATAATTTATAACAGAAAATTCTGTACAAATTGATAAAGGTGCATCAAAACAATGCATCAATAGTCCATCCAACAAACAATGCAGTGAAAAATAACTACTGTATTTATCGGCGTATAACACGCACTTTTTTCCCCTTAAAACCAGGGGAAAATCGCAGGTGCGTGTTATACGCCGATCCCCTGCGATCCGACCTGTCACATTTTCAAAATCGGCGATCGCGATTTGAAAATGGCGCCGCCGGCGCCGAAATACACAGAGCCGGTCCTCGGCTCTTTCCGGTGGCTGTCGTTCATTTTCGGCTCCACTCGGCTAGGTTCGGATAGCTCCGCTCGGGACTACGAGTGGAGCCGAAAATGAACGACAGCGCCGGCGGCGCCATTTTCAAATCGCGATCGGCGATTTTGAAGCCTAGAATGGCTGGGATCACTGTAGCAAGGCTGCACTGGGGAAGGCTGCACTGGGGAAGGCTGCACTGGAGAAGGCTGCACTGGGGAAAGCTGCACTGGGGAAAACTGCACTGGGGAAAGCTGCACTGGGGAAGGCTGCACTGGGGAAAGCTGCACTGACAAGGCTGCACTGACAAGGCTGCACTGGGGAAGTCTGCACTGACAAGGCTGCACTGGGGAAGTCTGCACTGACAAGGCTGCACTGGGGAAGTCTGCACTGACAAGGCTGCACTGGGGAAGGCTGCACTGGGGAAGGTTGCACTGACAAGGCTGCACTGACAAGGCTGCACTGACATGGCTGCACTGACATGGCTGCACTGACATGGCTGCACTGACAAGGCTGCACTGACATGGCTGCACTGAGAAGGCTGCAATGATGGGCGTTTAAATGTAAGTTTTTTTTCCCTTCAACTTCCCTCCTAAAAGTTTTTTTTCCTTAAAATTCCCTCCTAAATTGGGGTGCGTGTTATACGCCGGTGCGTGTTATACGCCGATAAATACGGTAAATGGTGCAGAATCAATCCAACTGTCTATAATAAAATAATTATAAGTCTATTAAACCATAGCATGTTAAAAAAAATAGGGGAAACATGTGATAACAAATCTTCAGTGTGGCAGAGTACCTGGGCTTCACAACCTTCATGATACATACCAGTGGTATAACTTACTCACCAGATTTGAGCTATAATGTGAATCGAGCACCACAGAGCATTAGCTATTGTAAAAGCCAACCATTTGGGTACCAATGCCTAAAGAAACACATGCATGCATGAAACACTGTATCCAAGAGCTAGGTTCAAATTGGCAGAAAAAAGGCCCACACTTTTCCGTCTTACTCGCTTTCAGTATCCCCCACACGCACACACACAACATTCTCCTGCTGTATCCACCGCAAGATCTGTGGTCTTCAGTGACAGGGAGAGAAGTCTCACAAGGGGTTTCAGAGACTTTGAGCTGTCTCTGGATTTATCTTTCCCAAGGCAGGTATCCCTTCTACAGCTAGTGAAGCAGAAGAAAAAAAAGTGTCCAAATCACCCCATGCCACACATCTTAATGCTACCTTAGGAAAACTGTTGGCTTTGCAGCTTCTCTCATTCCTTGGTGAATCAACCCCTTTATGTGAGTTTATGACCTGCTCTATACCACAGCATCAGGTACCCAGCTGCCATAATTAAGTCCAGAAGCCCTTGCCTGCTCTCCACTAGCATGTAGAACCTTTCCCTGTAGCTGGATCATGCTGTCAGCGGCTTGGTATACATGACGACAGACATGGAGGTAGTAGGAGCTAGACCAAACATTGTTAAAATTACCTCTTTATACCCACCTTCTACCTCTTCCTCCCTCTACTATTCCTCCTCCTTCACAATTTTCTCCTCCACTTCCACCTTTACAAATATGGCATGTTTTTCGACCAGTCCAGTGTTTTATCATCCAGGGAAATTGCAAATGTTATACCTATGGTCTCTTCAATAACATGCTGGGATACGCAAACTATATTAGATACTTTCAGCAGATATTAAAGTTTTTGCTAGGGTACTCTCATTCCCGATTCAATATTAAAAACACAAAATTGTAATAAGGGACTTTAAACTATGGCACCCTGAAGCAAGTTCAAACCACTCAAAATATATAAAAAAATACTTACTGTACATAATGTATTAATACAAAAAAAAGGTGGATTTCTTATGAGACATAAATGAATCATGTGGCACAACACATGCACATATAATGTTAAGACCACTAATACATACACTATTCCTAAAATATTAACTCTGTATCAACGCATTTCATAGTTAATTCTACTTCATCAGAACCCTTAGCAAAATGGCCCCACTCGAGGAGGGAGGGACCGGATGCGGAAGCTGTGTCAGAGGTGTGGCTGAGCCCGTGAAGCCAGTGAACCTCCCCCCAGGAGATGCCCGACTAGGGAGGGGACAGTGAGCTTCCCCTTTCCCTGATTGGGATTCCCCCCTCTGCATATGGCAGGTACTCCTGCTTCCCCCCCCCGCCACCAGCCTGGATCACCCTGCTGTCCCTACGGCAGTGGAGATCGCTGCCAGGACGGGAAGAGAATCTCCACCCTTCAGAGACACTGAATGCTCGTTCGTCCCCTCCCACGTACAGCAAGCTAGGAGAGCTGGCCGAAGTACGGCTGACAAAACGTGGCAACTGAGACTGGGAGCCTCCAGAAGCGGAGGAGAGTGAGAGAAACCTGAGCGAGACGGAAAATCCCACTATTCACAAACAGCAAGTATCAGAGGTATTACCCACAGGCTGAGGGATTAGAAGTGCAATTTCAAAGCAGTAAAGTGATGCTAAAGTGATGCTAATACAAGATTTACAGATATTAATGAGTGATAAAAGGTGATCCTGGTCTATCATAAGGTTTTTCTTGCAGGTGAATTAACGACTATAGTGACTCCCGGTCTCTCACACTTGTTGATACCTAGACTGCTACTAAGTTGGGCGACTATATAACTGCTTGAAGCGGACTTGGCTGATAAGATCGGAGGGAGCCGATAAAGGTGTGGGGAAAAGGGAAAAGTATTTGGTAAAACGGGCCAGCAGAAATAAAATAGGGGCTTGTTCACACTAGAACGCCCAGAGCACAGTATATGTATTTAAAGAGTCGTGACTCCCGGTAAAGATGGCTCCCCCTGGTGGTTAGGGGAGTATGGTGGTAGGGGATAGTAACAACGGTACGGTTCAGCCAGGGCAAAGGAAGGCTTACAGCTTTGACTAAAAACCCAGGAGGACATAGACTTTTCACAGGATAGGAGAGAACGAATAAGGTGTTTCTAATTGAAATACCCCAGTAAGCACACATGTATAAATGAGAAATTAGAGGTAAAACAGGGAAAGGGGCTGCAGTGAACCTAACCCACTCTACTATCCAGCCCAGGACAAGTGCAAGCCCAGGAACCATTAAAAAATACATGGTGCAGGAAGGGAGCAAAGAAAGCCCAAGTAAACAGGTGACTGTCAAAAGCAGAAACACAGAGGGCACTCAAAAAACGGTGGTAAGAAAACAGGTGGAAGATACGGATACCAGTCTGGTTGGCAGTGGGATGCCAGTAGCAGCGGAAGAAGAAGTCAAAATGCACTCCAAACAAAAAAACAGCTCCCAACCAGGAGCGAAATGACAGAAAAGTTTGCGAGACTGGAAGCATTTATAAAAGGAGAGATAGCAACTCTACATGAAGATATGCAACACATAATAAAAAGAGTAGAGGACACTGAGAGCAGGCTGGACACGCAGGGGGAGGAGATAAAAAACCTCAAGGCTCAATTAAACAAGATCCAACAAGATAAAAGACACATACTATATAAAATTGAAGACCAAGGGAACCGGAATAGAAGGAAGAACCTCAGGATCAGAGGCTTACCGGAGATACAAGGAGAACAGGAGGACCTGCAGGAGAAAATGGAGGGAATTTTTGGGCATATGGTAAGGAGAGGGAGTAAAACCAGTAAAATTAAATTTGAAAGAATACATCAGATCAGAAAACCCCCTGAGATTGCTGGGGATGCACCAAGAGATGTCATCGCCAGATTCCATAACTTTCAAGATAAAGAGCAGATTAGAGTATGCCTGAAAAACAACCAACCAGCGAAGTTTTGAGAAACCATCTTGCAGATTTTCCCAGATTTGGCAGCTGAAACTTTAGCCAGAAGAAGAATCTTACAACCCTTGCTGGCCCAACTTAAAGCAAATAATGTCCAATACTCTTGGGGCTTTCCCACGTGTTTAACAGGACGCAAAGATGGACGCTCTGCAGTGTTAAGATTCCCAGAGGATACATCAACTTTTTCCGAGCATTTAAATGTACCTATAATGGAAATTTCAGGATGGTGGGAGCGGAATAAGAACTCAGAAGGTCACGAAGTATCACAATCTTGGCAACCTGTCATTAATCCAAAAAGACCAACAGGGAGAAAGAAATAATAAGTCTTGGACATTTAAAAGGAAAGAGAAAAAGGAAGAAAAAAATTGTTTTTTCAGTCTACTAGTAAATAGTAAAACAGTGCTTGCGGTGGGGTGGGCGCGGGTGGGTATGGGTTGGTGGTGGGGGGAAAGTGGGGTTGGGGGAGGGGAATGGGCTGGGGTACCCCCCAAAACATCTGGAAAAGAAAGGCAGTTCTGATCATGGCTTAGCCGAGTTCAACCTTCAGGGAGCCAACCGTGAGACCAGGAGGAGTAGGTGGGGCCCTGGTTCATTGGATCATGGGGAGATCTATTTATCCCAAGGGGGTGGGGTGGGAGCGGAGGGGTTGGGGAGGGGGGTGGGAGGCGGTGATGGAAGGGTGGGGGAAACAGGGTAGGGCGAGGGTTCGGGATAATGGCTCCTTCTCCTTGGATTGCTTTAGGGAAAAAAGAAAAAAAATGTCTAGTGTAAACATAATAACATACAATGTAAGGGGGTTGAATGCCCCCATTAAAAGGACTAATATACTGCGAGAGCTGAAGTTCCTGAAGGCTGAGGTGGCAATGCTTCAAGAGACACATCTGTGGTTGGGCAATTGTCAAAAAATTTACTCTAAAGACTTCCCAGCCTGGTTTTACGGTGATTCACCGACTAGGGGCGCAAAATGTGTCGCCATAGGGTTTGCCAAGGAAGCAAGGTTCGAGCTGGAAGCAAGACTGACCGACCCTGAGGGGTGATACCTCTTTTTAAGAGGTAAACTAAATGGCTTGGAATGCTCACTGGCAAACATCTATGGTCCGAATATAAAGAAAAATAGATTTGTAATGGGAGTCCTGGCAAAGTTTGAAGAATTCAAGAGAGGGGGGCCATAATCGCAGGGGACTTTTTTGCTTGGACCCAGTGAGAGACAGTATATCCCATGCACGGGGGACAGGAGAGGGGTGGGTGAATAAACTAAAAAAGAAGCTGCACCAGTATCAATTGGTCGATGTCTGGAGGATGCAACATAAGAAAGTACGTGATTATACATATTATTCCCCTGTGCATGCGACATACTCGAGATGAGATTTTTTACTAGTGGATCATAGGTTACTGGAAGCGGTCACTGGTACAAGTATTGGTACTATGACCCTCTCGGATCATGCGCCAGTGTGTCTACAGATAAAAATTGGGGAGCCACAGAAACAGGGCAATAGCTGGAGACTAAATGAAGACCTGCTCCAAGATAAAGATATTGCTAAGAGAATTAAAGAAGAACTTGAGCTGTATTTTTAAATAAATGGGTCCGGAGAGGTTGCCGAGGCAATGGTCTGGGAGGCTGTGGGCAAGCCTATACAGGAAAAGAGAGGATTTGCGGGATCCAGTAGAGCAAGAATCGCGTAAGGTATACAACCTAATGAAGAAAGAAAGATACATAAACGGTAACAAACCAGGCAAACTCCTGGCAAGGGCGGTGAGAAAAAAGAAATCTATTAACTATATTGAAAAAATAAAGACAAATTCGTGAGAACTTGGGTACAAAACTAGTGACATCGTGAAAGTTTTTCAAAAGTATTATGGTGGGTTATATGCAATAGATAAGAATGACTAGCAAGAGGCCAAAGAAATAAAAAGAGAGAGAGAATAAAAAAATGTAAAAGATGTCCACTTACAAAAAATCACAAAAAAGGAAAAGAACATGTTAGAGGCCCCCATCACTGAAGAGGAGCTCCGAAAAGCTCTGCAGGAACTTAGCAGGTAGAAGCCCAGGGCCCGATGGGTTGACTGTTCTATACTATAGAAAATACTAGGACCTACTGATCCCCAAAATGTGTTCATATATGAACGGGATTGGGGATAAGTGGGAGATGAGAAGGGAAGCATTGGAAGCTAATATAGACATCATTCTGAAGGAAGGCAAAGATTACTCGTTATGCTCCAGCTATAGGTCCATATCACTCCTGAATGTAGATACAAAACTATTCGCCAAAATCCTAGGTGACAGGATGAAACTGATAATTAATGAGATCATACACCCAGATCAGGTGGGTTTTGTACCAGGAAGAGAGGGGAGGGATAACGGTAGCAAAATGTTATTGGTTGTCCAGAAAATTAAGAATAGCGGAGCCCCAGGACTACTCCTGTCAATTGATGCTGAAAAATTTTTTGACAGGGTAGACTGGGGCTTCATGTGGGGCACTCTAGAGGAGATCGGACTGGGAGAGAGAATGCTCAGCTGGATAAAGGCCTTATATACCCATCCCACAGCGAAAGTGAAGGTAAACAGCACTTTCTCCGACACATTTGAAATGAGTAACGGCACTAGGCAGGGATGCCCACTTTTCCCACTACTGTTTGTGTTAGCCTTGGAACCCCTGCTAACTAAGATAAGGCAGTGACCGGACATCGGTGGGGTTAAGGTGGGCAATGAGGAGTACAAACTATCCGCTTATGCGGATGGCATATTGTTTTATGTCACCCGCCCGAGGACCACCCTCCCAAACTTGATATCGGTTTTAAAAGAATATGGGAGGCTCTCCAATTTTCAAGTTAACCCAGATAAGTCGGAAAAATTAGAGATTAATAAAAATAGATCAGGGGACTCTACATATTAAAAGTATTTCCCCTTTAGGTGGGGGATAGAAGAACTTAATTACTTAGGAGTTAAAATCACCCCAACAATAGAATCAATATTCCAGGCTAACTTTATGCCACTCCTTAACGAGATCAAGAAAGAACTGAACAGAATCTCAAGAGGACAGTTATCATGGGGAGGAAGAATTAACCTATATAAGATGATAATGTTACCAAAGATCATATATAGAATGCAAATGCTTCCAATTGCACTCCCACAGGGTTACTTTAAAAGTTTGTGCACTATGTTGATGAGGTTTATTTGGAGAGGGAAAAAACTTTTTATAATCTTTACACAGTTAACTAAGGATAAGACGAAAGGGGGGTTGAGGGCACCTGACATTAGAAAATACTATGAGGCAATTGCCTTATCACGTATATTAGATTGGGTAAAAAATAATAAAGAAAAACAATGGGTGAAAATGGAGAATAGTATGAGTGAAGTCAATTTGGGTAAGATAGCATGGATTCCACCACACTGTAGAAAATTGAGCATGGGAACAATGGAGAGCACTAAGCACGCACTTAAAATATGGGATAATTTACATAAAAGGGAAAAATGGGTATTTAATTTACCATTAATTCCGCTTAAGGACACAGAATTTTTCATTCTGGGGAAAGAGGATATGTTCGGGAAGTGGATATTGAAGGAAGATGCCCAATTAAAAGATGTCATGAGACAGGGCAATATTTGCACATACCAAGAACTAAAAGATAAAGGCGCGTGGTTCGTCATAGACCCCTGGCATTATAATCAACTGAAACATTTTGTTGACTCAATCCCGCAGCCTATTAGGTCGAAAGGAAATCTGCTACCCTTGGAGAAAATATGCATGGAGAAAAAAGGGAAGGGGGGATCTCTAAGATTTTAGAGTTTTGATAAAACTGGGGAGTGTGGAAATCCCTCCATTCATGAAGAAGTGGGAGAAAGAACTGAATATCAAGCTTAATTAACGAGAGATAGGGCAGATATTGAAAAGGGCGACTATCACCTTGGTTGACTTTAAGTTAACGGAGATGAATTACAAATTCCTGGCGAGAATGTACATCACTCCTGATAGAGCACACAGAATTCAGAGGGAAACCTCACAACTATGCTGGAGGGGATATAATGAAATCGGGACAATGGCGCGTATTTGGTGGCAGTGGCTGGAAATTAAGAAATACTGGGATGAGATAAGGGGTATCATAGGGGAGATTACTAACATCGTCATCCCAGATGACCCATGAATATGCTTATTTCACGGGAGTGAAACGCCTACGAAAACATATTTGGAATCGCTATTACCACACCTTATAAATGCAGCCAAAAGTCTTATCCCCAGATACTGGCAATATAAAAGATGACCCTCAATGCGGGAGTGGCTCAATAAGATTACTTAAATTTATTATCTAGAATATCTGAGGTACAGTGAAGGGATGGGACTGGAAGCTTTCGAAACAAAATGGAGAAATTGGGTAAGATATAGGTACTCAGTAAGAGCAGTGGAGGTGTGCGGTATTTAGTTGGTGGCCCCATTGTAAATAGAGAAACTAGACGGGTAAGATCACAGAAAACACGCTGAAGAGGATTCAACAGGAGTAAAGGGAGAATAGGAGTGGGAGTATAGAAGTAAGTAAGAGTAAGCAGGGGGAGGTTCAAAAGGGGGGGAGGGATTAGGGGAGAAGTGGATTAGGGGGGTGGGGGAGGGTAGTAAGGGGGACAGATAAATTGGGGGGGCTGAGTCACTCTCTAAAGTAATGTAATCGATTGGTATTTGAAATGATGATAATGCCACAATGATGTGATGATACAAGGGAAGATACTGAACTGTAAAGTTGAAGTAACAGCCCTGGAAAACACTTCGCTGAAGTGGCAAAAAAAGAAAGAGAAAAAAAAAAAAAGAACCCTTAGCAAAATGGCAGAGTATATAGAATATTGTAGGCATTACAATGTTCTGATGCTTTGTCTAGAATAGTAATACATATAATAAGATTACAAAATATAAAGGCTTGGTTTACATAGGTGGCCAGGAGGCACTAAGTGTAGGTGTCACTGTATATAGAAACCTTCTGCGCTCACCCTATATTTTAACCCCTATCTCAGCCACCAGCTCTATATTTGAAACAGGACAGATAACTACTTAAAGTGTTTGTGAACCCAAATCTGTAAAGTACTCCAGATACTCTGTTATAGTTCGGCATAGCACACTGTATAAGCCATTTATAAAAATGAGGTTTGTAAATACTGATTTAGAGCGATCTTCAGGCCGGTCACGTGGCTCACGACCACTGTACACCTCCAATACATAGCTACTGCAGGAGGGGCCTGGGATCTCCCTCTGACATGAGCCGGGGAGGTCACATGGCCACTCAGCACATCCTGCAGTAGCCCTGGAAACTGGCCGAGAGTCACATGACCAGCCTGAAGATCGTGCTAAATTGTTATCTACGATTTAGAGGGGCTGGCTGTAACCATATATAAAATTTTATTTGTACTAATGGTGGCGGGGATGAGGGGGAAACAGAGACACAAAACACATAGCTTTACAAGTTATGCGCTGCGCTTGGGTGACCCCAAAAACAAAATTAATAATAACCAACTCTGTGCTTACTAGTGCGATAATATTAAATACAAATAATATGAATGTTGAATAAATAAACAAGGTGTGAAAAAAACAAGTGCTTGTTACACCATAAATTAGTGCTTATTAGTGCTTTTTACACCATACATAGTGTCTTAATCAACATAAAAAGTGTGCTTAGTGCTCAATACACAGTAACCTACTTTTCCTAAATGAAAAAAAAAAAAAAAAGTTCTCTTTGGCACTCTCAATAGTGTGTGCAAATAATGTCCAGCAGTGATAATAAAACAATGCGTGCAGGTGGTGTTCAGCTGTGACAACAATCCAACATCATGCCGAAGATATCCTGAGTGCTGCAAAACATGCTCCTGTGCTCCTTCGTGACCCCCATAAGCTAATGTGCTCACCTCAGAGCGTGTGACTCAGCTTCTACCCTGAGTCCAAAATTGCTTTGGAGCCACCCCTGGGCTCAGTCTCAGTGTCTGCTCCACTCCTCCAGCTGGAAACAATGTGGCTCCATACATAGAATGAAAAGGAAACTATATAGTGTAATATAGTCAAAATACGTTTATTAAAAGAAAACGCTCCCCACACCGGGGTACTCACATGGCACTGGTGCGTCAGTGCACCATACTATAACGGCTTTCTATGCAAAATCAGTGGAAGTTTGGTGCGGTATGCTGCGCTGAGACAGCGCTGGTGTAAAGTCTGTGTCAGTCTCGCCGTCCTGGCCCCTCCCCTACGCGTCTTCGACACAGGGATCACGTGTCATCATCAGTGGTGACACTCTGTTTAGTGGGATCCATAATGAAAGGACACTCAAAAAGGAGATGTACACACCATCACCAACACCCAAACAAACTGACCCTTACCATCAGTGTATGGGTTATACACGTGTGTAGAAAACAGATAGTGAGAGGCAATCTTGCTGGGATAGACCAACGATCCTCCAGTGGAGTAGCATAAACATATTCCTTTCCTTCTAAACTAAATAGAAGACTTTAGGTCTCCTCCTTGTGACAGAATTAAGAGCCAGGTATAGTCCAGTGGGTATATGCGCCTTAAGAATTGTGGTATATGGGGAGTAAAGAGAAAACGCTCATTGCGCAAATTCCACCAAGAAGGATAATTTATTGTATAAAAAGTAAAAGCCACTCACATTTCGTAAGAAGGTACAGAGCAGTATGAAGCGTCCAGCGCTTCTAACCACAATGATGGCCGCCGCATCACCGTCCAACCGCGTCCTGAGTCACCAGTCTCTTGTCGCCCAACGTTTCGTCATCAACATGCGTCATCAGGGGCGTGGTTATGACGCAAACGGAAGTGTATTTATAGGAGCAGGAAAATTAGACAGGCGGAAATCAGAGAACATAGTTGTTTAGGAGATATTTTTAATCCTACATTTAAGTCATTTGCTTTAAATTCAGTATTGTTATCAGATATACAAATCCCTTTGGAGATATATCATTTCCGCGTCAGAAGTTCACACTTCCTGTTCTCTGATTTCCGCCTGTCTAATTTTCCCACTCCTATAAATACACGTCCGTTTGCGTCATAACCACGCCCCTGACGACACATGTTGATGATGAAACGTTGGGCGACAAGAGACTGGTGACGCAGGACGCAGTTGGACGGTGACACGGTGGCCATCTTTGTGGTTAGAAGCACTGGACGCTTCATACTGCTCTGTACCTTCTTACGAAATGTGAGTGGCTTTTACTTTTTATACAATAAATTATCCTTTTTAATGGAATTTGTGCAATGAGCATTTTCTCTTTACTCCCCATATACCACGATTCTTGAGGCGCATATACCCACTGGACTATACCTGGCTCTTAATCCTGTCACAAGGAGGAGATCTAAAGCCTTTTATTTAGTTTAGAGGGAAAGGAATATGTTTATGCTACTCCACTGGAGGATCGTTGGTCTATCCCAGGAAGATTGCCTCTCGCTATCTGTTTTCTACACACGTGTATAACCCATACACTGATGGTAAGGGTCAGTTTGTTTGGGTATTGGTGATGGTGTTTACATCTCCTTTTTGAGTGTCCTTTCATTATGGATCCTGCTAAACAGAGTGTCACCACTTCCTTCTGTTGAAGAGGACTTTGTTCAGCTGTGATTTTTACCTTTATGGGGACATTTAGACTTATTTTCTAGCGCTGCACCACTCCTCCTAATAGTGCCATGGTTTTACTGCCCCGTGACTGCCAAGCCACAAGCAAATATGCAGACTTCAGTAAAGGAACAGCCGGCAAGATGGAAAAATCTTCATTAAATTACTTTATTGGCTTACATTATGGAATTCAGTGGGGCTCACGTGCTTACACATTTCAGCAATTAAGCCTTACTCATAAGTGCATCCCTTCTCTGCTGGAAGACAAGTTAACACGGTCAGTGGCCAGTGGCAGCAAAATTGACAAAATTCTTAAAATAAGTCATGTTTGGCAAGCAGTACCACCCCCAAATGTGACCCATTCAAGCATATGGATCATGGTTGCAGCATGGTATTTGAATTTTTAAAACAATCCTAATTTGGCTGAAAAAAGGTCATTCAGGAGGTGGCAGTACTTTTTTCCTGAAATCCACCACAAATCACTTTTCAGAGGGGTGATAAAGAGCACCACCAGGGAACGGTCCCCAAGGATATCCAACATTACACAGAAGCTGGAAATGATATACATACTTAAAAGGCACCATGGGAGAAAAAGAGACCTCTCATCTGAATAAAACAAAAAAAAATGCTCCTGGTAACTGAAATGAGTATGTAACCGCATGGCTAAGAGGTAATAAAATGCTAATGGACAGGAAATGTTTGAGTTAAAAGGAAGGGAATCCCTAAAATAGAGGGAGGAAAAGTCCCAAATTTACAGTAACCAGTGTCCTGTCACAAGATGCTATATAGGAGAAAAAAATTTCCCAAGTCTGACATTGTCTCTTGAACTAGTAAAATACACCCTCCTCTGTCCTACCATTTTATATCAACAACCCCAGATTTACCAGACACCTTTTTGGTGGGTTGGGGTAGCCCATCCTATGTGTTCCAGCATGCATCCAGCTATTAGCA
This sequence comes from Lithobates clamitans, assembly GCA_037952925.1. Classification (NCBI taxonomy): domain Eukaryota; kingdom Metazoa; phylum Chordata; class Amphibia; order Anura; family Ranidae; genus Lithobates; species Lithobates clamitans. The sequence goes on from JBBGZY010000429.1 coordinate 1,370,331, forward strand.
CATGTCCACCTTCATGGCATTACAATGTCCAATGAGCCACCACTTCCTCTAGTCTGTGTATGCTCAGGAAGACTGAATGGCCTCTGGGATGGATCAGGAAGACGAGATACACTACCCCACTCAACTCAAGCAAGGAACCAAAGTCAATGTTATATCAAACTTTTCTGAACCTTTACTATCTATCTATTTATCTATCTATCATCTAACCATCATCATTTACCAAATGCACTACTACATCCATTTAAAATATGCATTACATTATGCAAAAATACAGCAAAATTGTAGGAATAATGAAAAGAAGAGATAATCATAACACAGCACAGTATAAATATTAACAACAATATAATACATTTCACAATACATGATAGATCTATTGCCCATCATTAAGGAACATGAAACTAGGGTTTGTATTTAGTGAAAGTATAGCTTTTAAATAATAGATCTATTCTGGTTGAATTGGTAAAATCTTTTTCAAAAGAGCCTCCTCGGGGGTGTTGGTGTCATCCTATCAAGCACTATAAGGGAATGACTCTCAACTGGGCACCTATGGCTTTTTTGTAAAGTACCTACTCACAAGGATGCCAAGGTTACCAATCAGTATAGCATAGAAATTATAGTAAATACACTTCCATAATGGTCTCCTTCCATTGTAACAAGATTCACAATTGCATCTTAAGGAATGCATTACTCCATTAGTGTTCCAATTTACAAAATGTTTATCAATATTTATCTTACCATTTGATAAGCTAATTGGTTTATTATGCTGGGGTAAGCAAAGATAATAGTGCCCCTAAATAATACATGGTGAAAGACTGGTAAAAGAAGTTCCCCTCCTTCTGGGCAGTCCCTTGCTAACATATTTCTACCTGCCACCACATTTTTTTTGTTAGGCTGTTTTTACCCAAGTCAAGCAAACAGAGAAGACAATGCAAATCAGGTAGAAATACTGGCAGATGGAAAGGAGGAGACAATTGAATTTTGTGGGGCTATAACATGGTAAAAAACATATTTCAATCCCCCATTAGTCTTCTTTAACCTTTCCCTGTGAATTTGTCTTCAGGGACAAGAGGATAAAGGCAGGCAGCAGATAAAATTAGGTTTTCAAATAATTTCTGTCCTACTGGTACCGTTCCCCTTTTTCATTCTCCCCCTCTTTCTCTTTGCCAAAAAGTCAACTGGTCCCTTTAAATCCGAAAGGATCCTCATTTTTTTTTAAAGAGAACTCTCTGTATTTTCTCTTTCAACATTTGACACTGTTCTCACTGTTTTTTGTCTTTACATTTAGGCCTGTGCTTGTTGTCTTGAAAATGTGATGCCAGTGGCAATTTTGCCTGGAGTCTGAGGCTTAGAGTTTAAGAGGCCATGGGGTATTCTCCAGCACAGTCCACCAATGTACTGTAGAATGAATCCAAGGTTGCAGCCCTTGGGTGCGCTCAGTTGTTGTGCACTGTAGTGTGGGAGCATTGGTTGGATTGTATCAAAGCTTGGGGTGCCATATAAAATGAAGAGTAAATGGTACAAGCGTTTCACATGCATTGGGGTAACAAGTGATAAAATTGGTATTTTACCACACATTACCATACAATACTAAAAAAAATCAGTGTGAAAGAGCCCTTGCATGCTCTGACTGTCTGCATGCAGTACTATTTTATCCTGTTTTTCATCACCTTGATCTTCTTCTGGCCACTTAAAAGATGAAAATATACAAAATACGCTGTTTGGCATGGATTAATGACTGTGCTATTTTGAGAGAAAATTAGAAACCACCCAGGCCCCGACTCTTGCTGCTACTGTATTCCATGCATTCAGTTCTGCTGCTGGATTTGACCTCCCTCTAGCCCTTTCCACCTCTACTTAGAGTGGCAGGGACACTAGAATGTCATTTGCGGTTAGTGCCAAGATAAAATACTTCATGTTTGCCACATTTGAATACAACCACAGTTTTATACATTGTATGAAAAAATAAAACTAACGGTAAACTTTCATATTTCTGTGGTCACTTTGCAACATCTAAAATGCAGCTTGCAAAAGATCATATTATTGTTCAGTGGTACATATTATTATTATTATTTTTATCATTATACAGGATTTATATAGCGCCAATAATTTGTGCAGCGCTTTACAACATGGGGGCAGACAGTACAGTTACAATACAAATCAATACAGGAGGGATCAGTGGGCCCTGCTTGTTAGAGCTTACAGTCGAGTTTTTTAGCACATTTTTTTTATGCTGAAAATGCCCCTCTCGGCTTATACTCGAGTCTGTGTCCATCTGCAGCCTTGTGCGCCTGATCTCCTGGCGCTGTAACGTCAGTCTAGTCGCCGCCTTTGCCTCCTCCTCATCCTCGCCTGTGATAGGCAGGACACTGACTCACTGCTTTGAAGAACTAAATCAGTGTTCCATCACGGACGCGGGGTGGAGGCGGGGCTTTGTTACACTGGCCGCTGACTAGACTGACTGCATGCATGTCACAGCACCGGGAGATTGTAAGGCTACAGATGGACACAGCGCTGGAGATCAGGTAGGGCGAATGGGAACAGTGACAGTGAGGCATGGGCACAGTGACAATGAGGCATGGGCACAGTGAGGCATGGGCACAGTGAGGCATGTGAGGCATGGGCACAGTGAGGCATGGGCACAGTGAGGCATGGACACAGTGAGGCATGGGCACAGTGAGGCATGGACACAGTGAGGCACGCACATGGACACAGTGAGGCAAAGTAAGTCACAGTGAGGCATGCAGATGGACACCCTAGGCCAGTGATGGCGAACCTTTTTGAGCCCGAGTGCCCAAACTGAAATAAATAAGTTGGTTTTGTGTTGTAAAGTGCCAACACGGCAATTCGCGAGAGAGGGGTGCTGAACGAAAGAGAGGGGGTGTGTGAGAGAGAGGGGGGACACAGAGAGAGGGGGGACAGAGAGAGAGAGAGAGGGGGACACAGAGAGCAGGACAGAGAGAGAGAGAGGGGGGGGACAGAGAGAGAGAGAGGGGGGACACAGAGAGAGAGAGAGAGAGAGAGAGAGAGAGAGAGAGAGAGGGGACAGAGAGAGAGAGAGAGAGAGGGGACACACAGAGAGAGAGGGGGGACACAGAGTGAGAGGGGGGACAGAGAGAGAGAGGGGGGACAGAGAGAGAGGAGGGACAGAGAGAGAGAGAGGGGGGACACAGAGAGAGAGAGGGGGGACAGAGAGAGAGAGAGAGGGGGACAGAGAGAGAGAGGGGGGACAGAGAGAGAGAGGGGGGACAGAGAGAGAGAGGGGACACACAGAGAGAGGGGACACACAGAGAGAGGGGACACAGAGAGAGAGAGAGAAGGGACACACACAGAGAGAGGGGACAGAGAGAGAGAGAGAGGGGGACACACACACAGAGAGGGGGGACACACACAGAGAGAGGGGGGACACACACAGAGAGAGGGGGGACACACAGAGAGAGGGGATACACACACAGAGAGAGGGGGGACACACACACAGAGAGGGGGGGCACACACACAGAGGGGGGCACACACAGAGAGAGGGGGACACACACAACGAGAGGGGGGACACGCACAGAGAGAGGGGACACACACAGAGTTGACACACACACACAGAGGGGACATGCACAGAGAGAGGGGACACACACAGAGAGAGGGGGCACACACATAGAGAGGGGGGACACACAGTGAGAGGGGGGACAGAGAGAGAGAGGGGACACACAGAGAGAGGGGACACACACACAGAGAGGGGACACACACACAGAGAGGGGACACACACACAGAGAGGGGACACACAGAGAGAGAGGGGGCAGTGAGAGAGAGGGGTGACAGCGAGAGGGAGCAGAAAGAGGGGGACTCGGGGGGACTGAAAAAGAGGGGAGCTAAAAGAAAGGGAGACCTCTAGCTCTGTCCCTATCTGCAATCCCTGCTCTGCCTCCATGCCCCAGTCTTTGTATGCAGGTATTCAGTGTATAATTGTGCCCGGTACCTGTCTCCATACTTGATCCGGGAGAGCTCTCTGCTCTGTTCCATCCAGCGGCTCCCTCATAGCCTGCGCCTCTCCGCCTGTCCTTGTCTTCCGGGCCCACAGTCAGTCTGTTCACCGGGCCTCACTGTTGGAGCTTTGAGGAGTCCAGGCTCTGGAAGGCACCAGGGATGCCCCTCTTTGGCCATAAAATTAAGCGGTGAAGCTCTTCTCTTCACTCCCTCACGCGCTGTCATGCTTGTAGCCTACCACGCGGAGGATGCGGGGCTGCCCACTCACTTGTGCAGAAAGTTTCCTGCACTTCGCCGCTGCTTGCTTCCATCCCCCCCCCAGCTGTTAGGCCTGTAGCATTCCACATGGAGGCTGCAGAGCTGCCCACTCACTCACTCGTGCAGATAATTTCCTGCACCTCGCCGCTGCTTGCTGCCGCGTTCTCCCCGCCTTGAACGTGGACCCTCTCGCGTGCCCACAGAGATGGCTCTACATGCCAGCTGTGGCACGCGTGCCATAGGTTCGCCATCACTGCCCTAGGCTTTTACTCGAGTCAATAAGTTTTCACAGTTTTTTTTGTGGTAAAATTAGGTGCCTCGGCTTATATTCGGGTCGGCTTATACTTGAGTATATACAGTACTTCAATACCAGTGCTTGTAGAAACAAATTACAGTTCAGATCTGAGAGGAGGTTACAATCATTTTGCTTACTGCAATACGTCTATACAGTATGTATAATACAGCTACAGTTCCAGTAAAGTTTTGTTTTGGGTGATATTTTTAGGAGCTCAAAACAGCTCAATTACTCAGCATGCTTAGATGCAGGCGAAGGCACCTTTAATGCCTTTCCCTAATCTTTCTGGGTTCCTGGATATGATAAATCATGATAAGTTTCTCTGATTTCATCCCACAGCAGAGATTCTATGACTAATGAGGCAGAGGTGGTTAGGCAAGTGATCTGTAGCCAGGGGAGTGAACCTTCACTGCTAGAATCAGCATGCAGGTAGACGGGCAGGATCCTAATAGCACGCAGCTTCTCCAGATGACCCAGCTGCTGTGCATAGCCCCTTTCCAACTGCTAGCAGATAGAGGTAATATGAACTGTAAGCGCAAGTACAACAATGCATACAATACTTAGGATGTGTGGACTAGCTAGGCATATAGTCCATAGCTATGGTACTAGCAGTCCAGGGGTTAAAGCGCTAACTGACAGTTCATAGTATATAAAAACTAGTAAAATGGCAGATCTGAAGGGCGGCTGCTGTCCTCAGAGAGCTGACTCTGTAGTAGGCAAGAAAAGGGGGTAGAGAAGGGAAGTGCCACCTGAGTGTAGTATTAGTATGTACTTTAATTACATATAGTATGGTAAACACCTACAAGAAAGACATAATTAAAAAGCTTATCTGTGGATTGGTTGTCCGTGATAGATTTCTTGTGTCATGATCCGATAGTGCTGCAGCGGTGTGGAGCTGTGGATGGATGGTATTCGGCCAGGGGCTCTTCCTGTGGCCGTCAGGGAGAAAGCTGGGGCCGGCGTGGAGTGCACAGAGCACATGCTTAATGTCACGGGTCATCCGACAGCTTCCAGGCACACTTCCGGGGGAGGGCTTACACCGAGGGGAAGGTCTGGCAGAGGAAAGGCTATGCGCTCGGAGCAGCTGCTCCTTCAATAGGCCTCAGGCCTATGGTTGTTAAGGAAGCAGAGGGTGTCGACACCCACTGTGTCCTTGGTAACCCGTGATATCACCTAATCTTATTCATTTACTTGCTGGGAATCCCCAGCCATGTAAACAAAGGGCCAGAGGTAGCATTGAGACCACTGACCAAATATGGCCACATTGTGATTGACAAGATCTGCATCACTGGATGACATGATTGACAATGGATTTACACTATGCGAGTATTGAGTGCTTTATTATTAAGCATCTTGGAACCCCCTCATTTTTAAAGGTTCCAGATTCTGATAAGCCCCCACCCATAGACCTCACAACCACTTGGCCAGGGTTGTAGGGAAGAGGCGAGGCCCTTGTCATCATTATATATATATATATATATATATATATATATATATATATATATATATATATATATATATATATATATATATATATATATATATATATATATATATATATATATATATATATATATATATATATATATATATATATATATATATATATATATATATATAATACTTTTTTTACTCCTTTAAATAAAAAATGATTTAAAACATTTAACCTCTGTGAAAATCTTCAACTGTTGATTGCCTGGTATAAATTGAACTTAAAAAAAAAGAAACATTAGACATTAATCAGCTGCATTGAAACAGATCTCTTTATTTTAAGGAGTTTATGATTTTGTTGGGAATTTAGCTGTAATCCTGAAGCAACAAGGTTAGCACATATGGCATATGATATGTTGAGCAATAAACAGAAGATTGCACAAAGACTACAATCTTCTGTGCAAATTATAAATCTGAACACTTTGTGGAATAAAGAGGTCATTTTGCAGCCATTCAATCCCCTTTAGAGCTGAGTTTGTTTGGAATTGTACATTAGATAAATTAAGCTTTGTTGAAAAGAAGAAGACATATAAAGCTGCTCAGGTATAATAATTGAATCATGGCACAGGGACTTGGTGACATGTAAACACCAAGCAGATGTTAAACAGATGTTTTCTGTCTATCCTGGCCTCTTGAATTTAAAAGTAGATGATTAACTCTGGTTATGTGATATACTCAATAGATCCTCCCTTGTGTTGGAATACCTTCAAAACATGCCTAGAATACACTTTTTTTTTTTCTTTTTTTAGTCCGATATACTTGCAACCTGGTTTGAGGTCTACATACACTTAATTCACTAAGACAAGAGAATCTGAACTGAAGTTAAATTCAATTCAGTTTGGCGAATGGGCAAATTGACAGTTTTCTGCTAAGCAGCCACCAGATTCCTGGCTACCAACTATGTATCCTTGCCTGACCAAGCATCTGTCAGCTGGAGATTTCCAATGTACACCTGAATGTAAACATAGATAAGAGGATAGTGGCTGACATCACTGACAAAATATGGATCTGGCCATATAAGGTCAGTGACATCAGCCATCAGTCCTTTCCCCTTTGCTTACAAATCAGCTGTCAGCTGGGACCCTGTAATTCAATAGGGAGTAGTGACAGATGCAGATGTATACAAAGATTGGCATATCTTTTCTTTCAGTGGGTGTCGTTCATCATTATTGACAGGAATTTATATTGCTGGATGACCTGATAGATAATAAAGTTTCATTGTAGAATTGTCATTGTTATTAACCACTTCAATACCAGACACTTTCACCCCCTTCCTGCCCAGGCAAATTTTCAGCTTTCAGCTTGCTATCACCCTTTGAATGCCAACTACTCAGTTATGCAACACTGTACCCAAATAACATTTTTTTGCATTTTTTTGGGACAGACAGAGCCTTGTTTTGGTGGTACTTAATCTTAAAAATTGTTTGCTATATAAATGAAAAAAATACAAAAAATGTTGAAAAAAAATATTTTCTTTGTTTCTGTTACAAACATTATAAAAGTTTTCAAAAAAATACTCTTTCTTCATAAATTTAGGCCAAAGTGTATTTTGCTACATTTCTTTGGTAAAAATGACCCATAAGTCTACGAACTCTGATAGTATATGGTATATATTTGAAAATGTATCAGTCATGATGTACTGATGGTCTATCTCATTTCTTGAGGCCATAAAATGCTGGGACGGTACAAATAACCCCCACATGACCCATTGATAGAAAGCAGATATTTCAACATTTTTAGTAAGAGGCATGGAGGATTTTTTGAAGTTGTACTTTCTTGTCACAAAAAAGTGTTGTTTTCCCAATTTTATTTTACATACTGTCACAAAAGCACTACAGCGTCCTCATATGTCTGGCATGGCAGTGATCAGGGATTCTGACTAGTGATAGTATGTAAAAAAAAAATGTCTTTTCTTTTTTTTTCTTTCCCTTTTTTTTCCTTTTTTTTCCCCATTACAATTTATTTTTACATACTTTTAAATTTTACATACTGTGACCAGAGCTGTACAGTGCCACCAATGTATCACTGTACTGCTCTGGGGAGAGGATCGGGATTTTTTTTTTCTCTATGATTGCTTACTACAGTGATGATCTGATCACTGTTATAAGCAATCATTTTTGCAAATGGCATCCTTTTATGTGCCATTGTGATGGCTGATTGGCCACAGCTATCATATGGCACATGTTCGCTGTGACTGGCCGCTGTACCATGTAATCACTGTGACCAATCAAAGAGATCATAATAGTACACATGAATGGCTATAAATGACACACCATTGTGTACTATTAACTTAACTGTGATCGCTATGAATGGTCACAGTGATCACATTGTACAGGGGCCATGGAGTACCATGATCGGTCTTCCACTGTGTCTGGTTGACACAGCAGGTGAAAGATTGTGCTGCTGTGCACTTCCTAGGGCGTCATATGATGTCCTGTGGTTAAAGAACTTGTCAAAGTATGTGGTGTGTTTATTTACTGTTAACATTTTTTGTTTTAATAAGTAGGAGTGAATGAATAAGGGGACCATTTACATGTGGGGGCGGTATCTGGGGACTTCATTATTTTTAAAGGGGGTTTCAGATTTCAATGAGCTTCTTGTCTGCAGACCGCCACAATCCCTGGGGCAAGGTTGTGGGGAACAGGTCTTTTTCCTCATCATCATGGGAACAAAGAGCTTTTTTAAAAAAAAAATAACAGGTCTTCTGCCTCGCCAGACAGGACTGTGCTATGTAGCAGAGCTGCATAAATCTCAGAACTGAATTGACAGAAATACAAATATTTTGGTAGGTAATCAGCTTGGAAACAATGCTGACTACACTTTCTGTTTAGGCCATGGCATACTTTAGAGAACAGGGAATGGAGTTAGACCACGCTAAGGTGATATTAATTAAATAATCCTCTCCTGCTGCTCTCTGATTGAGAAATCTCAACGTGAATAAAAGTGTGAAAGAAAGAGAGCACTGTGCCCAGGTTTGTGCTAAACAAATCCATCCAAAAATTAAGAAAATGTGAACCCAACACAATCATGTGATCCCTGTCCAATAATTTCTAATGTGATAGTAATAATTCTATCTGAATAATATATTAAAAATTCTAAATAAAAATGTATTGTGATGTGTGACCACACCAACACGTGATAAATGACTGGGTAACTAAACCCACATAGGCATCCACTTAAATCAGTGTATATCTATATGCAACCAAAAAAAAAATACACAAGTCCATAAAGTGTCCCAAAATATAGTGCCAAAAATATATTAGTAAACATATGTACATATAAAAAAAAATCCCACAGGTGTAAGTGACTAATTCTTCATGTACTGTATCCTCCACCTCTTATGATCTAATTCACTCACCAATGTAAGCGGCTGGTGATAAGAAACCAGCAAACACACATTCACCCTTAGCAGGGTGCAATATTCCAAAGTGTAATGGTCTGCAATATCAAAAGACAGCCACATTAGTAGTAACAATGCCTCCAACAGCTACACCCTATGTACTTTATGTTGATAGACATCCTCATGGGGCAGTGGCTTAGCCTAAAGCACTTGGTATTCCCAGGCGGAATCCCATCCAGGTACTAAACAGGCCTGAGTCTGCTTAGCTTCTAAGATCAGACGAGTTCAGAGTGATGTGGCCCCGTGAGGACATCTATTGACGTTTGCAGTGTAAGCTGTTGGAGGCATCGTTACCACGTTACATCAGATGTCTACTCGTGGGATCCGAGATAGACTTATATAACCTTATGCCTGTTTTACCAGTGCCGGGTAACACTTTTAAATATGAGTGCTATGTGGTTTAAATAAATAAGGAACCTCTTTTAAAAGGATTTTATGCTATGCTGTGCTTCTCTTTTATTTCCGATTATACCTCTCTGGAAGGACCGATTATATAAATGTGGAGGAGAGTCTGGAGTTTCTGTCTTTTGATGTTGCAGTCCATTACAGTTTGGAAAAGAGAAGAAATTGCCTGCTGGATGTCTGGATTAATTAAAACTGAGGAGATCTGAGATCATCATCAATCACGGATCTGCAGAATATTGCACCCTGCTAAGGGTATTTTCTGGTTTCTTTTTACCAGCCACTTACATCGGTGAGTGATTTAGATCATAAGTGGTGGAGGATATTGTCAGGGATTTCATATTCAGGCATCCAGTATGGGGTGATCAGATCAGTAGGCTGCACCATAAAGGAATCAGGAACAAATGGGTAAGTGTAAGTGAAATAAATGTATTTATTAAGGAAAAAGACACGCTTAAACAACCAACACCAATAAACATAGCCAAACAAGTGAAAAAGCACAAGAACACGGCAACCCTATACACACCTAACTGACTAAGTATATACAAATGCGAGGAATAAAACTGGGATAACAGATAAAGGGGAACATGAAACAGGTACCAGGGGACAGGTCTCAGAGTACAGATATGAGATACAGGCTTGCAGGGGAATACTGAAGCACTGAGCCCTGGTTAAGGGTGGGCTTATATAGTCCATCAGTCCCACATCAGGTGTACCTTAATTGTCAGTTAGTTACTTGGCTGGGAGACACCCTTTGGTGCTGAACGCAACAGTGCCACCAGCAGGTGAACCAAGCAATGACACCATTCCTGACAGATACAGTACATGAAGAATTTGCCACTTACACTTGTGGGAGTGAACAAAGTTTCTCTGAATCTCTTATTTTTAATTAATTTTTTTAATACATATATTTACCAATAATATATTTTTTGCCACAATATTTTGGGAAACTTTATGGACTTTTCTATTTAGTTTTTGTTTTTCATTGGATATAGATATACACAGATTTAAGTGGATGCCTATGTGGGTTTAGTTAGCCACTCCTTTCTCACGTGTTGGTGTGGTCACACATCCCAATACATTTTCATTTAGAATTTTTAATATATTATTCAAATAGAATTATCACTATCACATTAGAAATTATTGGAGAGGGATCATATGATTGTGTTGGGTTTACATTTTCTTCATTTTTGGATGTATTAGTTTAGCACACACCTGGGCACAGCACTGTCTTTCTTTCATACTTTAGAGAACATTGCTGGATTTTTCAGAACCAAGATACTTAACATCACCAGTAGCTTCCAGGGTCAAATGGCTGAGTGTGCCCAATCTCACATACAGCTCTTTGAGTGGAGTTGCTGAAGCTTCAACCCCTCCAGTAGACACATTCCATCTGCATGATAAATTGGTATTTGCCCTTCAGTTTCCAGTCTCTCTCTCTGGGAGGTCACTTGTATTCTCCCACAAGAGTCTGGTCCCTTTAGACTCCTGTTATCATATGGCAGAACAAGGATGGGAAAATACATCAACCTTTCTTAGTGTAACTATAGTTATTAGGTTTCTTTTCTATACCTTACCCTGTTCTACCAACACACATAGTCCTTAAATTCGGCTTTCACAGGCTCTCAGTGCTTAGGTTCTTTGCTGATAGTACAGCTGGAGTAACTGGACTTAATCATCTGGATCCAATAAGCTTTTAACTGGAACGTAATGCCATAAACATAACAGAACTCGTTTTATTTCATACATTATAATGGGATGAAAAAAATGAGTGACCAGTAGGGATGAGCCGAACACCTCCCTGTTCGGTTCGCACCAGAACATGCGAACAGGAAAAAGTTTGTTCGAACACGCGAACACCGTTAAAGTCTATGGGACACGAATATGAATAATCAAAAGTGCTAATTTTAAAGGCTTATATGCAAGTTATTGTCATAAAAAGTGTTTGGGGACCTGGGTCCTGCCCCAGGGGACATGGATCAATGCAAAAAAAAATTAAAAAATGGCCTTTTTTCGGGAGCAGTGATTTTATTAATGCTTATAGTGAAACAATAAAAGTGTAATATCCCTTTAAATTTTGTACCTGGGGGGTGTCTATAGTATGCCTGTAAAGAGGCGCATGTTTCCCGTGTTTAGAACAGTCTGACAGCAAAATGACATTTCAAAGGAAAAAAAATCCATACCAGACCCTTATCCGAGCATGCAACCTGGCAGGCCGCAGGAAAAGAGGGGGGGACAAAAGAGCCCCCCCCTCCTGATCCGTACCAGGCCACATGCCCTCAACATTGGGAGGGTGCTTTGGGGTAGACCCCAAAACACTTTGTCCCCATGTTGATGAGGACAAGGGCCTCATCCCCACAACCCTGGCCAGTGGTTGTGGGGTTCTGCGGGCGGGGGGCTTATTAGAATCTGGAAGCCCCCTTTAATAAAGGGACCCCCAGACCCCGCCCCCCTGTGTGAAATGGTAAGGGCCTACCATTTCACTAAAAAACTGTCAAAAATGTTAAAAATGACAAGAGACAGTTTTTGACAATATCATTTATTTAAATGCTTCTTCTTTCTTCTATCTTCCTTCATCTTCTTCTTCTGGTTCTTTTAGCTCTTCTGGTTCTTCCTTCGGTCTTCTCGTCCAGCATCTCCTCCGCGGCGTCTTCTTCCCTTCTTCTCCTCGGGCCGCTCCACATTCATGGCATGGAGGGAGGCTCCTGCTCTTCTCTTCATCTTCTTCTCTTCTTCATCTTCTTCTCTTTTTCATCTTCTTCTCTGGGCCGCTCTGCATCCATGGACGCATGGAGGGAGACTCCCGCTGTGTGACGCTTCTCCGCTTCTAACGGTTCTTAAATAACGGGGGGCGGGGCCACCCGGTAACCCCACCCCCCTCTGATGCACGGTGACTTGACAGGACTTCCCTGTGATGTCACGGGAAATGCCACAGGGAAGTCCCGTCATGTCCCGTGTGTCAGAGGGGGGTGGGGTCACCGGGTGGCCCCATCCCCCGTTATTTAAGAACCGTCAGAAGAGGAGAAGCGTCACACAGCGGGAGCCTCCCTCCATGCGTCCATGAATGAGGAGCGGCCCTGAGAAGAAGATGAAGAAGAGAAGAAGATGAAGAAGAGAAGAGGATGAAGAAGAGAAGAAGATGAAGAGAATAGCTGGAGCCTCCCTCCATGCCATGGATGTGGAACGGCCCGAGGAGAAGAAGGGAAGAAGACGCCGTGGAGGAGATGCTGGACGAGAACACTGGAGGAAGAACCAGAAGAACCAGAAGAAGAAGAAGATGAAGGAAGATAGAAGAAAGAAGAAAGAAGAAGCATTTAAATAAAGGAATTGTCAAAAACTGTCTCTTGTCATTTTTAACATTTTTGACAGATTTTAGTGAAATGGTAGGGGTACTTTTGTACCCCCTTACCATTTCACACAGGGTAGAGGGCCGGGATCTGGGGGTCCCCTTGTTAAAGGGGGCTTCCAGATTCCGATAAGCCCCCGCCAGCAGACCCCCACAACCACTGGCCAGGGTTATGGGGATGAGGCCCTTGTCCTCATCAACATGGGGACAAGGTGTTTTGGGGGCTACCCCAAAGCACCCTCCCAATGTTGAGAGCATGTGGCCTGGTACAGTTCAGGAGGGGGGCACTCTATCGTCCTCCCCTCTTTTCCTGCGGCCTGCCAGGTTGCATGCTCGGATAAGGGTCTGGTATGGATTTTTAGGGGGGAACCCACGCCGTTTTTTTTTTACATTTTGGCACGGGGTTCCCCTTAATATCCATACCAGACCCGAAGGGCCTGGTATGGAATTTAGGGAGAACCCCCACGTCATTTTTTTTTTAAATTTTGGCTGGGGTTCCCCTTAATATCCATACCAGACCTGAAGGGTCTGGTATGGAATTTAGGGGGACCCCCACGTCATTTTTTTTTAAATTTTGGTTTGGGGTTCCCCTGTGGGGAATTCCCATGCCGTTTTTTATCAATGAACTTCTATGTGTATTGTCGGGCCGGCAATGCATTAATAGCAACAAGTAGTTTTAAATGACTTTTTTTCCTTTGAAATGTAATTTTGCTGTCAGACTGTTCTAAACACCGGAAACATGCGCTCCTTTACAGGCATACTATATACATCCCCCAGCTATGAAATTTAAAGGGATATTACACTTTTATTGTTTGACTTTAAGCATTATTAAAATCACTGCTCCTGAAAAAACGTCCATTTTTAAAACTTTTTTTTGCATTGATCCATGTCCCCTGGGGCAGGACCCAGGTCCCCAAACACTTTTTATGACAATAACTTGCATATAAGCCTTTAAAATTAGCACTTTTGATTTCTCCCATAGACTTTTAAAGGGTGTTCCGTGGCATTCGAATTTGCTGCGAACACCCCAAATTGTTCGCTGTTCGGCGAACTTGCGAACAGCCAATGTTAGAGTCGAACATGAGTTCGACTCAAACTCGAAGCTCATTCCTAGTGACCAGAATGAACAAATAGCTAGCACTGGCCTGAACTGGTTGATAACATGTATAGGTTATATTTTGACTCTGCTTCAATGTATTTACAATTTAAAGTCCCATGCTGGCCTTCTTGCAGACCCCCTTAGTGCGCAGGCAATCAGAACGAAAATTGACATACATGTTTACAAATTAAAAGAGTTTGCTCAAAACTCAATATATGCATTTCTTTCATCTTGAGATACTCTTCCATACTAATTGTAGAAAATTAGAAAAAATTCATAGAACACACCTGATCTGAACATTTTATTCTTTAGCCTATCCTTTTTAAAATATGGTCAATATATGAAAAGGTCATTGCTTCTTTATTTACCAGTGATATCAGCAACATTGCATGTCTGAAAATTACAGCACCAAGAAAATCACTATGAAATTGGAGCTGAAAGCCCTTTATGAGTCTTTGATCATGTCACAAGTGCTATTAAGAGCAGCATGTAAGGGCTGCTGTTTGTATTACTAATGCTGAAACAGCTATCATTCATTCATATGAAAATGGAAATGATGTTCTTCCTAAAAGTCAGTATTTTAAAATGAAACATGAATCTCCTGTTAACTTTACCTGGGAAATGTTTGTTAAAATTAATGTCATCATAAATGCGTATGAGCTCATCATATGGTCTCTCTTATGGCGAGTGAAACTTTAATTTTTGGCTTGGGTTCCAAACTTTAAAGATTGAACTCTTTGAGGTGTGCTCATAAAAGACAAGCAGAGGGCAAATAACCAATGTTTCCTGTGGTATCCCTGCAGCCAAACTTTTGCCCCATTCTTGCTTTTTTTCACACTGTTTCTCTTTGTGAAGGTGGTCATCTTTTTAGATGAAGAGCTTTGCTTACATATGTCAAAACTGCTCATCTGATGACTGCTGGCCTAAAGGTATGATCAAGCAGGCACAGGAGAGGTTCAGAAATTGCAGATGTACAGATTGGATGAAGTAGAAGAAACAAGAATGTACTTGTCTGAAAGTCCTTAGGTATAGCTCCCTATCCAGCAAGGAGAACAGTGAGTAGCACAGCATTGACATCAAGAAATATAACTCCAGATCTCATGATACTAGCACTCAGAGGCAGCATTAGATTATCTCACACTGCATATACACAGCTACGAGGCTCAAAGCACAGAGATTGCACTGCTTTTTCAGGTTTAGTAAAGAACAAATTGTAAAGTATTCAGAGTTTTCCTTGATCAAGACACAGGAAACACACTGATATTTTTCAGGCAGTCCCCAGCCAAGTGAGAGTGAGTCTGGGTCATATTTTTCCTTATTTTCGTTAATCTTATTTTCATCCAGCCAGGGAGAGGTTAAGTCAGAATATACAGAAATAAAAAATAACATTCACATAATTTGTTCACTTGTTGCCTCTGTTATCCTTGTTGCAAAGCGTACATGCAGTAATGCATTTTATATTCCCTTGCCACATCCCCTTCTGGGCCAACACTTTGTGTATATATACCTGCTTCTCTTTCCCATTCAGCATGCTTGAAAAAGGGGGCAGAACCTCTAAAACGTATTGCCAGGGAGAGGTTAATTCAGAATATACAGAAATAAAAAATAACATTCACATAATTTGTTCACTTGTTGCCTCTGTTATCCTTGTTGCAAAGCGTACATGCAGTAATGCATTTTATATTCCCTTGCCACATCCCCTTCTGGGCCAACACTTTGTGTATATATACCTGCTTCTCTTTCCCATTCAGCATGCTTGAAAAAGGGGGCAGAACCTCTAAAACGTATTGCCAGGGAGAGGTTAATTCAGAATATACAGAAATAAAAAATAACATTCACATAATTTGTTCACTTGTTGCCTCTGTTATCCTTGTTGCAAAGCGTACATGCAGTAATGCATTTTATATTCCCTTGCCACATCCCCTTCTGGGCCAACACTTTGTGTATATATACCTGCTTCTCTTTCCCATTCAGCATGCTTGAAAAAGGGGGCAGAACCTCTAAAACGTATTGCATCCCCACTCATCTCTGACCTCCCTGGCTGATTCTGACAGCAGGAACCTCCCCACCCACTCCTGACATGACGGGCTGTTTTTGACAACGGTCACCATCCCGATCATGGCTGCACATGCCGCCAGCTTTCCCACCACAAAGCTACGTCCATCTGTCAGCCACTGGGTGGTTGCCTGTCAGCTTATATCTCTTAAGTTGGTTTACCATTACTGATCATGTAAATGTGCTATGTTCAATAAAGTGTTGTCGCTTATGGTTTACTAACTCCACTGCCTTGTTCTTGCCTTTCCTATATGTTTTAAGTCCCTTCACTGATCTGACAGAGAAGCTCAAGTTGATGGAAGGACCTTTCCATTCCTCATTAATTCACACCATGTCCTACTTCTCATGGTTATTCTCTCATTTAATTTTGATTATGGACACAGTTTGTCATTGGAGCAATGAGAGTAATAGGTTAATTCAGAATATGCATAAAATGTTTAACAATACATGGTCAAGAAAGGCCAAATGTTTAATTTGTGTGTTCCTCAGTGAACACCAGTCAATTCATCTGCATCCCAAATTTGCACAGACTAGTGTAACATTTTCACTTGGAAGTCAGATGTGTGTAGTTCAATCTTCAAAAGAATCTATAAAAGGTAATATCTCATTACGCCTAGCACACAATCAAAACACCTCTAAAAGCTTAGTGATACCAAGAAAAGACATTAGACATTAAACACTCTAGTTTTAAGGTAAAATAAGGGGGTTTATTAATATTTTGGTTTAATTACTCTATTTCTAGTTCTGTGTAAGCATTAGAGTTTGGGTATATACATAGCAAAACCACAGCTGTAATTCATAATTCATAACATGACACAGTTACAAGGTTTTAAAGATTGATATTTCCAAAGTGCAACCTATGCTAAGTAATACGCAGCAGCCAGCCCCTACATTCAGATGGATAGTGAGTGGCAACTAATTTTGATTTATAAGGTAATACAATGGAGATCTGCAGTCAAATAGTGGTTCATACCTGAGGGATCCCATATGTGCAGGGTATGTCTCATGTATACGAATGATTAGGTGGCTGCACACTCAATACTTGCAGAAAATGGCTTTATTGTAGAACAAAGTCCATAAAAAAACAACCACCACTGATCAGGCAGGGGAGGGAAAAGGTAGGTAGATAAGTTTTACACAAAAGTTTGTGCTTTCTCAATACCACATTGAGTTGCAGTCCACACATTGTATATATATATATGGTATAATTAAATACAAAACACATGTGTATAATCAATCAATTGCAAGACATCAAACTGAGCTCCATCCGTGTGTGACAGGACATATTCCAAATTACCAAATAAATGTATGATCAAATAGTCCTCACACAAAGGTTGAACTCGTGGTATAATAGTTAACTCAAAACATGTATATAAAAACAAATCGAAAAATGAATATCAATAAAAAATAAAAAGATAAAGATGAATATGAAAAAAAAAATGAATAAAAACATTTATGCATACTTATTGGGGGGTCCATGCACAGAAATATACTAGGGATGGACTGAACACCCCCCCAGTTCCAGAAAAATTTGGCAGAACACACGAACACCGTTAAAGTCTATGGGACACGAACACGAATAATCAAAAGTGCTCATTTTAAAGGCTTATATGCAAGTTATTGTCATAAAAAGTATTTAGGGACGTGGGTCCTGCCCCAGGGGACATGTATCAATGGAAAAAAATAGTTTTAAAAACTGTCGTTTTTTCGAGAGCAGTGATTTTAATAATGCTTAAAGTGAAACAATAAAAGTAAAATATTCCTTTAAATTTCGTACCTGGGGGGTGTCTATAGTATGCCTGTAAAGTGGCACATTTTTCTTGTGTTTAGAACAGTCACTGCACAAAATGACATTTCTAATGGAAAAAAAGTCACTTAAAACTACTCGCGGCTATAATGAATTGTCGGTCCCGGCAATACAGAGAAAGGCCATTGAAAAAAATGGCATGGGATCCCCCCAGTCCATTACCAGGCCCTGGTGTGGATTTTAAGTGGAACCCCGAGCCAAAATTAAAAAAAATGGCATGGTGCCCCCCCCAAAAATCCATACCAGACCCTTATCCGAGCACGTTACCTGGCAGGCCACAGGAAAAGGAGGGGATGATAGAGTACCCCCCCTCCTGAACTGTACCAGGCTACATGCCCTTAACATGGGGAGGGTGCTTTGGGGTAGCCCCCCAAAGCACCTTGTTCCCATGTTGATGGGGACAAGTGCCTCATCCCCACAACCCTTGCCCGATGGCTGTGAGGGTCTGCGGACAGGGGGCTTATCAGAATCTGGAAGCCCCCTTTAACAAGGGGATCCCCAGATCCCGGCCTCCCCCCGTGTGAAATGGTAACAGGTACAAATGTACCCCTACCATTTTACAAAAAAGTTCAAAATGTTAAAAAAGACAAGGCACACTTTGGGACAAGTCCTTACTTAAAAAATGAAAAAATAAAAATGTCCCACAAAGTCCATTCATCTTCTTCTCTCGCTCCACCGACAGACCGAAAAAGAAAAAGAAAACAAGGCTTTCCTGGGGCGTCAGAGGGGGGCCAGGCCACCCGGTTACTTAAATGGATTTTGAGGGGGACCCCACGCCATTTTTTTTTAACAAAATTTAAAGAAATATATTTAATTTTTTATTGTTTCACTTTAAGCATTAATAAAATCACTGCTCCCAAAAAAACGGCTGTTTTTAAAATTTTTTTTTGCATTGATACATGTCTCCTGGGGCAGGACCTGGGTCCCCAAACACTTTTTATGACAATAACTTGCATATAAGCCTTTAAAATGAACACTTTTAATTTTTCATGTTAATGTCCCAAAGACTTTAACAGTGTTTTGGCGGCTTTCGAATTTGCCCCGAACACTGCATATTGTTCGAACTTATGCCCGGCTGAACCATTCGCCCATCCCTAAAATATACACATGTTAATGGATGGAGCGACTGAGAACTAAGTATCCTCAAATAATCCCTAAACAATCTTGCATATTAGACTGGTTACTGACAAATAAATGAAGCCATCAAAAACAGGTAGGAGAAAGATAAGAGGACCAAAGTATTAAGCCAAAATATTACCACCCGTGATCCAATCTGATTTTTGGAGTGACTGAGAACAAAGTATCCTCAAATGATCCCTAAACTATCTTGCATATTAGACTGGTTACTGAAAAAACATTTCAGTGAGGCTCATAATGGGCATATGTCTTTAATATTAATACGAATCCAGGCTATAGAGAAGATTTTGACACCCGGGGGGGGGGGGGGTTACCTGTGTAAACGTGAAGTCTTCTTTTGGATATTCACTTTGCAGACCAGAATTCTGAACGGCTTGAATTTTGAGTGGGACTTGACACACTTTTATAGTTGAAGGATAAATCAGATTGGATCCCGGGTGGTAAGATTTTGGCTTAATACTTTGGTCTTCTTGACTTTTTCCCCCATGTTTTTGATGGCTTCATTTATTTGGCAGTCTAATATGCAAGATAGTTTAAGGATCATTTAAGGATACTGTGTTCTCAGTTACTCTTTAAATCAGATTGGATCCTGGGTAGTAATATTTTGGCTCAATACTTTGGTTTTCTGGTCTTTTGTCGTTTTTGACGGCTTGATTTATTTGTCAGTAACCAGTTTGATATGTAAGATAGTTTTGGGATTATTTTGATTGTTCTCAGTCGCTCCATCCATGAACATGTGTATATTTCTGTGCATGGACCCCCCATAAGTATGCATAAATGTTTGTATTCAGTTTTATTTATTTTTTTCATATTCATCTTTATCTTTTTTTTTTTTATTGCTGTACATTTTTGATTTGTTATTATATACATGTTTTGAGTTAACTATTATACCACAAGTTCAACCTTTGTGTGAGGACTATTTGATCATACATTTATATGGTAATTTGGAATATGTTCTGTGACACACACGGGTGGATCTCGGTTTGATGTCTTGCATTTGATTGATTATAAAGACATGTTTTATATTTAATTATACCATATATATAAAATCTGTGGACTGCAACTCTATGTGGTATTGAGAAAGCACAAACTTTAGTGTAAAACTCTACCTACCTTTCCCTCCCCTGCCTGATCAATTGTGGTTGTTTTTATGGACTTTGTTCTACAATAAAGCCGTTTTTTTGCAGGTTCTAAATCCAATAATTCGTATACCTGAGAGTCTGCAGCAGTGGCAGGGCGTGCACCTAAATTACTGTGCAGTCTGAGCTTTATGGTTGGCAAACATCAACTATGAGCAGTGGTTTCTTATTGTACGTGAAGGGTATGGTTCATGTTTTCTATCCCTCCTTGGGAAATGCTGAGATACCATTTATCTCTTTTATTTTTAATACTGTTTGCTTGTGTATGTCTCAAATTTTTACCTAGAGTTTTTGATTGCATCATGTGGCTGCACCCTCAAGTTGTTTGTATTAAATTTGGTTGACAAACAAAGAGATGTAATGTTTGAAAGAGATCGCATGAAGATTAGTGTAAGTATGTGGAGTAGAAGTTATCATAGGCAGGGGTAGGTCTCATTACTAGGCAGGCTTATTTGTATTTGTAGGCTGTCAATTCTATTTTTTCTATCAGCACCAAACCGCATGTAATCAAAACGCAGTGTGTGAATGGGGCCATAGGAAATAATTGTGTGCGTTTAGCTGCGGTAGAAAACGCAGCTAAATGCACAATTCTATCCGTCCGTGTGAAAGGATAAGGCCCCTTTTACACTGGTGCGTTTTTCTGGTGCTAAAAATAGTGCCTGAAAAACGTCCTAAAGAAGTGGCTCCATTCTCTCCAGTGTGAATCGGGCTTTCACTCTGGAGCTGTGCACTAGCAGGACAGTAAGGCCCCTTTCACCCTGGGGCGGAGGGGGCATCTGCGGTAAAGCGGTGCCATTTTTAGCGTCGCTTTACTGTCATTTTAGCTGCATTATTTGGCTGCTAGCGGGGCAGTTTTAACCTCACTGCTAGCGGCCGAAAAGGGGTTAAATACACCCGCAAAACGCTGCTGGAGCGGCATTTTGCCAGCAGTATCACAGCGCTGCCCCATTGATTTCAATAGGGAGGACCGGTGAGTTCACTGCTCCAAAAAAGCTGCTGGTAGTACTTTTTGTGACGCCCTGCCAGCGCACCGCTCCACTGGAGCGAATGGAGCCTCTTCTTTAGGGCATTTTTCAGATGCTATTTTTAGCGCTGTATTGCCTAAAAACACCCCAGTGTGAAAGGGGCATAAAAAAAAGCCTGCTAGCAGCACCTTTGGAGCGGTGTATAAACCGCTCTTGCCCATTGAAATCAATGGGACAGAGTGGCTTTACTGCCGGCAAAACACCGCTGCGGTGGCGTTTTGCGGGCGGATTTATATAAACCCCTTTTTGGCCGCTAACGGGGGTTAAAACCGCTAGTGTCCGAATACCGCCGGTAAAGCGGCGCTAAAAATAGCGCAGTTTTACCGCTGCCGTCAGCACCGCCCCAGTGTGAAAGGGGCCTAAGGCCCCTTTCACACGGATGGACCTTTCAGGTCTGCCTCGGACCTGAACGGACACTCCATAGACCTTTATGTAGGTTCGGACGTCACTGGTGACATGTCCGCTGACATCCGACCCACTCCAATCCGAAAGCCGAAAATCCAATCCGAAATCCGGAGCGATCCCGGCTGAGCAGAGCGGGCTCCATACACGGACACGTCCGTGTGAAAGAACCCTAAGGCCAACGCCCTTTGTACAAAAATCCATGGGAAAGTTTGTACAAAGTCCCATCGTGTGTATGAGGCTTAAACACCAGAAATTCAACTTTTCATATCTTTAAAGGTCACCATACACTGGCCAATCAGTTGGATCTTCCATAAATTAGATTCAGTGTAAGAGCCTGTTTGGTTTTCTACAATTAGACGTAATTCTTACAATGCATCTTCCTATTACCACTTTAGCCTAATGCTCTCTTTCCACTATTTCAACCCCAAAGTTGCGTGATTTACAATGTGCTTTTTCGGCTTGTTTTCCACTATTGCAACTTGTCATGCCACTAGGGACTGAAAAGTTGCATCACAAGTTCTACCCCATGATTTACAATGAGTACTGTTCATATGTCTGCGACTTCAAGTCACGGCAACTTCAAAGTAGTCCCTGCACCACTTTAGTCCCACTTTGATGTGACTTGAGGTCCATAGACCTCAAAAATACACAGGCATTGCTTCAAGTTTTGGCAAAATGTTGTGGAAACTCACGGCAAAAAACACGCAACTTTGGGCTTGCAATAGTGGAAACCGAGCCTTAATGCCATATCATACGACTAGTTCAAAACATTGGAGAAAAAGTCGCACTGAAGTTGGAACAAAGTAGTGCAAGAACTTTTTTTGGAGTTGCACCAATTACAACGGGGGAACATTGAAATACATGTGTTTTGACTTGTCCTGTGACTTCACATGTGTCAAGTCGCACAACAACTCGCAGTAGTGGAAAGAGAGCTTAAGGCCACTTGGGACTGAAAAGTTGCATCACAAGTTCTACACCATGATTTACAATGGGTACCGTTCATATGTGTGTGACTTGCTTACGCCCATCCCGTATACACAGCGGGCACACATCTTTATTACAGAAATCCATATTTGGCATGGAATTTGAGGATAGACTTCAGAGGGATTAGAAGTTTTGTCAGATGTCTACATCGTCAGATGTCTACACCCCTGATAGGGTGAAGACACCTCCCAAATTTTGCCAATTTCTCTTTCAAAATTATTTACTTCCCGTCACATAGCCAAACAGGAAGTGAGAGTAAACCCTACCAATGTATGTCCTTGGGGGCACACAGGTCAATATAAATAGTTTCCCCATTCCGGAAATTGCACTCTAGCATTTTGCCATGTACATCCCAAATTATTATGTATCTTGGGGTTTTTTTTATTTACTAAAAGGTAAATCCACTTTGCACTACAAGTGCAGTTGCTGGAGAGCTGAGGGGGACAAGCAAGGAAAAGAAAAAAAGAAAAAAAACAGCATCTTTGCATCTACATGATTGGATGATAAAATCACCAGTGCTTCCCCTCAGATTTTCTTCAACTACACTTGTATTGCAGAAAGGATTTGCCTTTAATAAACCCCAAAATACCTAATAATTTGGGGTGTACACAACAAATTGCTAGAGTGCAATTTGCATAGTGGGGGCACTAGTTAGATTGACCTGTGTGTCCCCAAGGAAAAATATTGTTAGGGTTTTACTCTCACTTCCTGTTTGGCTATGTAACAGGAAGCAAAGCCAATTTTAAGAAAAGGGACACAAAGCCCAACCTTAAAATAAATAAATAAATAAAAATAAAAAATGTCCACAATTAGAATAGGATTAGCTTCAGCTTGATTTTTGTTTAGTGCTCTAAATCAGTGCTTCTCAACCCTGTCCTCAAGTACCCCCCCAACAGGCCATGTTTGCAGGTTTTCCTTCATCTTGCACAGGTGCTTTAAACCAAAGTCAATGGTTTTGTATTTTGGACAGCTAATTTAGATCAGATACAATTTCCTAAACATGTCCTATCGGGGGGGGGGGGGGGGTACTTGAGGACTGAGACTGAAAACCACTGCTCAAAAAGAAAATTGAATACTTACCACTCTGAAATGTTACTTTCCTGGTCACTATCCATGGCAGCATAAGCACAATCCATGCATGTGCTACCATGAAGGCACGAGGAAAGTAACTTAAAACTAAAAAAAAATAAAAAATAAAAAAGGGATTTGTCTAAGACATGCCAATCAGCCTAGTTAAGCTGCAGCTGGGAAATCTGTTGCATGAAAAGAACACACATAAAACATAAAAAATTTAAAACAATTTTATTGGTCCAAAAAAAAACAGGACTTGGAAAAGAAGCAAGGAAAGCAAAATACACACATGTATGTTAATTTGAGACACTAACAGAATATGTTTAAGGTTTGACCCTTTTGCAGTATAAATTAACAGGAGTTAAAAGGAGTGCACCCACAAATGGACATCTTTTAAGGATTAAAACAACATTAGGCACAACATCTTGAGAAAGAATTTTAAAAATAAGGCAGCACAGACAGTTAAATCAAAGTGAACAACGTAAAAACAACAAAAAATGCCAACATAAAAAAGATTTCATGGTAAAATAACCACCACCCAAAAAAAAAACAACAAACCAAAGTAACAAATAAATTGCATAAAAACACATCTGTTTTGCAACAACATAATAAACAAAATACAAATCGAAAATACATGTGTTAGAAACTCGATAAGGACACTCAAATGTACTCTCTCGCCGGGCCCACACACAATCTTTACAGGGCAAAGTAAAGAATGCTATCTGCAAGCTTTATGTGACATAGGTTTGTGTGCTAATGAGGCAATTGCAAACACATGCACAGTCCATGAAACACACACAATGCAAGTTCACCCAATGTAGAGAGAACTTAAAAGTGAGTACACCTGTTAACCACTTCAGCCCCGGAAGGATTTACCCCCTTCCTGACCAGAGCACTTTTTACAATTCGGCACTGCGTCGCTTTAACTGCTAATTGCGCGGTCATGCAATGCTCTACCCAAACGAAATTTGCGTCCTTTTCTTCCCACAAATAGAGCTTTCTTTTGATGGTATTTGATCACCTCTGCCGTTTTTATTTTTTGCGCTATAAACGGAAAAAGACTGAAAATTTTGAAAAAAAATGATATTTTCTACTTTTTGTTATAAAAAAAATCCAATAAACTAAATTTTAGTCATACATTTAGGCCAAAATGTATTCGGCCACATGTCTTTGGTAAAAAAAAGTCAATAAGCGTATATTTATTGGTTTGCGCAAAAGTTATAGCGTCTACAAACTAGGGTACATTTTCTGGAATTTACACAGCTTTTAGTTTCTGACTGCCTATGTCATTTCTTGAGGTGCTAAAATGGCAGGGCAGTACAAAACCCCCCCAAATGACCCCATTTTGGAAAGTAGACACCCCAAGGAAATTGCTGAGAGGCATGTTGAGCCCATTGAATATTTATTTTTTTTGTCCCAAGTGATTGAATAATGACAAAAAAAAGAAAAAAAAAAAAAAATTACAAAAAGTTGTCACTAAATGATATATTGCTCACACAGGCCACGGGCATATGTGGAATTGCACCCCAAAATACATTCAGCTGCTTCTCCTGAGTACGGGGATACCACATGTGTGGCACTTTTTGGGAGCCTAGCCGCGTACGGGGCCCCGAAAACCCAGCACCACCTTCAGGATTTCTAAGGGCATACATTTTTGATTTTACTCCTCACTACCTATCACAGTTTTGAAGGCCATAAAATGCCAAGATGGCACAAACCCCCCCAAATGACCCCATTTTGGAAAGTAGACACCCCAAGCTATTTGCTGAGAGGCATGGTGAGTATTTTGCAGCTCTCATTTGTTTTTGAAAATGAAGAAAGACCAGAAAAAAAAATTTTTTTTTTCTTTTTTCAATTTTCAAAACTTTGTGACAAAAAGTGAGGTCTGCAAAATACTCACTATACCTCTCAGCAAATAGCTTGGGGTGTCTACTTTCCAAAATGGGGTAATTTGGGGGGGGGTTTGTGCCACCTGGGCATTCCATGGCCTCCGAAACTGTGATAGGTAGTGAGGAGTGAAATCAAAAATTTACGGCCTTAGAAAGCCTGAAGGCGGTGCTTGGTTTTCGGGGTCCCGTGCGCGGCTAGGCTCCCAAAAAGTCCCACACATGTGGTATCCCCGTACTCAGGAGAAGCAACAGAATGTATTTTGGGGTGTAATTTCACATATTCCCATGGCATGTTTGAGCAATATATCATTTAGTGACAACTTTGTGCAAAAAAAAAAAAAAAAAAAAAAAAAATTGTCTCTTTCCCGCAACTTGTGTCGCAATATAAAATATTCCATGGACTCGACATGCCTCTCAGCAAATAGCTTGGGGTGTCTACTTTCCAAAATGGGGTCATTTGGGGGGGGGTTGAACTGTCCTGGCATTTTATGCACAACATTTAGAAGCTTATGTCACACATCACCCACTCTTCTAACCACTTGAAGACAAAGCCCTTTCTGACACTTATTGTTTACATGAAAAAGTTTTTTTTTTTTGCAAGAAAATTACTTTGAACCCCCAAACATTATATATTATTTTAAAGCAATTGCCCTACAGATTAAAATGGTGGGTGTTTCATTTTTTTTTTTTCACACAGTATTTGTGCAGCGATTTTCAAACGCATTTTTTGGGGAAAAAACACACTTTTTTAAATTTTAATGCACTAAAACACACTATATTGCCCAAATGTTTGATGAAATAAAAAAGATGATCTTAGGCCGAGTACATGGATACCAAACATGACATGCTTTAAAATTGCGCACAAACGTGCAGTGGCAACAAAATTACTACATTTTTAAAAGCCTTTAAAAGCCTTTACAGGTTACCACTTTAGATTTACAGAGGAGGTCTACTGCTAAAATTACTGCCCTCGATCTGACCTTCGCGGTGATACCTCACATGCATGGTGCAATTGCTGTTTACGTTTGACGCCAGACCGCCGCTTGCGTTCGCCTTAGCGCGAGAGCAGGGGGCGACAGGGGTGCTTTTTTTTTTATTTATTTTTTTTATTTATTTTTTTTTGCTTTTTTATCTTATTTTTAAACTGTTCCTTTCATTTTTTTTTTTTAAATCATTTTTATTGTTATCTCAGGGAATGTAAATATCCCCTATGATAGCAATAGGTAGTGACAGGTACTCTTTTTTGAAAAAATTGGGGTCTATTAGACCCTAGATCTCTCCTCTGCCCTCAAAGCATCTGACCACACCAAGATCGGTGTGATAAAATGCTTCCCCAATTTCCCAATGGCGCTATTTACATCCGGCGAAATCTAAGTCATAAAATGCTTGTAGCTTCCGGTTTCTTAGGCCATAGAGATGTTTGGAGCCACTCTGGTCTCTGATCAGCTCTATGGTCAGCTGGCTGAATCACCGGCTGCATTCTCAGGTTCCCTGTTGAGACAGGAGAGCCAGAGAAAAACACGGAAGACGGTGGGGGGGGGGCATTCCCTCCCACTGCTTGTAAAAGCAGTCTAGAGGCTAATTAGCCGCTAGGATTGCTTTTACATGAAAGCCGACCGCTGGCTAAAAAGAATGATACCAAGATGATACCTAAACCTGCAGGCATCATTCTGGTATAACCACTCAAAGTCGTGAATGGCGTACCTGAAGACAAAAAAATGGTTAACAATAAAGCACAGTAAACGGTAAAGTATAAATAATTACATACCTGAAAAGCAAACATGATAAAACATAATAACAATAAAACATTGCAGAATAGAATACAGTAAAAAAGAGCAGAACAATAGAGAGAGAATAGAGAGAGAGAGAGAACAATAAAACGACAACTATTTTTTTTTATTTTTGTTTGTGTTTTTTTTTTTTTTACACTTTTTTTTTGTAACTGTAACTTTTATAACTGTAACCGGTTCCAGGTTCGAGTCTCTCAAAATGCGATGGCATCTTGGGAGACCCTGTGAAAGTGTGCCTAGTATGTGCAATGCTGTACGCTACGCTAATACTCAACTAGTGCATGGTAGCGTTCAAAACATTCACCAAGTGTTACTGCAGTGCTGTTTTGACTACGACCGGGGTGTACTACGCCGCTGGTGCTTGCCAGTTCACCAAAACGCTACAAAGAAAAGTGTCAGTGGTCGATCGATACTGCACTTGGGTGGGCTGGGCCGGGCGGAGGGGCAAAACGCAGGTGCTAGCAGGTATCTGGGCTGATCCCGCTAACACTGCGTTTTTGGGAACCCTAAACTGCTGGGGACGCTAGTATAGAACTGATCGGATCAGATATTGATGCGTTCAGATACTATACCACTAAGGGAGGTGTACGGTGCGTGTACGGTGCGTGCGTGGGTGTTCGCGGTACTGGCGCTAATCTGACGCTGCCTAGGGCGACGCATATCACCGCCGGGCGATCAGGGGGCTAAACCTTTATTCGGTAATAAACGGCGGGTGCCCTGACACTATAAAAAATAAACGAACTAACCAGCGTCACCCGTAACGGTTATACGGTGATCAGTGGTGAAAGGGTTAACTAGGGGGCCATCAAGGGGTTAAAACATTTATTAGATAGTATATGGGGGTCCCTGTCGCTATAAAACACTGACGGCGAACCTAAATATTTACGTCCATAACTAGCGTCACCAGCGACACTAATACAGCGATCAGAAAAATGATCGCTTAGCGACACTGGCGACAGGGGGTGATCAAGGGGTTAAAACTTTATTAGGGGGGTAAGGGGGGTACCCTAGACCTACAGGGGGCTAAACCTTTATTCGGTAATAAACGGCGGGTGCCCTGACACTATAAAAAATAAACGAACTAACCAGCGTCACCCGTAACGGTTATACGGTGATCAGTGGTGAAAGGGTTAACTAGGGGGCAATCAAGGGGTTAAAACATTTATTAGGCAGTATATGGGGGTCCCTGTCGCTATAAAACACTGACGGCGAACCTAAATATTTACGTCCCTAACTACCGTCACCAGCGACACTAATACAGCGATCAGAAAAATGATCGCTTAGCGACACTGGTGAGGGGGGGTGATCAAGGGGTTAAAACTTTATTAGGGGGGGTAAGGGGGGTACCCTAGACCTACAGGGGGGTAATACTAACTGTCCCACCACTGCTAACTGTCACAAACTGACACTATGCAGTAAAAAAAAAAAAAAACCTGCTTGGTGTCAGTTTGTGACAGGGGGGGGGTGATTGGGGGGGGATCGGGGGGCGATCGGGGGGGGATCGGGGGTGTAATATATGCCTGGCATGTTCTACTGTGTTGTGTGTGAGTGTTGGTGCACTTACATGTCATCTCTCCTCGGCGCTGGAACGGAAACTGCCAGACCGAGGAGAGATGACATCACATCCTCTGCCTCTGTGTACTATACAGAGGCAGGGGATGTTTCTCATTGGCTGGGAGCGATCGCGAGGGGGGGCCACGATCGGATGGCCTCCCCCTCGTCTGTCATCGCTCCCAACCAAATGCCGACCGCAGCTGGCACCGGGGGGGGGTCCGATCGGACCCCCCACCCGCGGGAAGGCAATCACGTTTCAGGTACGTGATTTTGCCTGCCAGTGCCGCTCTGCTCACGTATATAGGCGTGAGGCGGTCGGCAAGTGATTAAGGATGTCTTTAAATTACTAACCCAAAAAACATACTCTGAGAATTGCCCAGAAACCTCCAAATAATGTTCACACACAAAAAGCACCACCAAAAAAACCAAAGTCCCTGAGCATGCCCAGACCAACCCAAATGCATTTCACACACCAAAAGGCACAGGAAAAAAACCAAGTCCCTGAGCGTGCCCAGAACAACCCAAATGCAGCTAGCACAAAATAAGCCACCCCCCTGTCCAAAATTAAGCACATCATGCAGCATGCACCAAAATTACAGATGGGACAAATCACCCCCAAGTTCAGGGGGGCAACTACAGAGCCTAACATGTACAATAGTTATACAACAAATATCATTGCAGTCTAAGGGAACTGACTTGGAAATTTTACTAGTCCCCACTTGGCTGGCTTATCTTCTAGTTATTGGCCTTAAAATGGGTATGGGGCCCAGGTCCCACCCTAAAGGACATATATCAATGTCTCCAATTGGACAACCCCAAAAACGAAACAAGGAGAAATGCCTTTAAATATGCCAAATTGCTTAAGGGCCAGTTCACACCAATGCAGTCCAGTGCATATTTTATTCATCAAAAATGCATGGAAATTTGGTTATATGGTTTTTAATGGCATAGTTCACACCAGTGCTTTCAGTTCCAGTGTGTTCCAGTTCCAGAAAAAAAGTAGAACATGTTGCATTTTTTCTGCACTGGACTGTACTGGAAAGCTGTAAAACGCATCAAAAATGCACTGGAACGCACTTGTCCTTATTTAAGGTTAAGAAAAAAGATGAGGGGAAAAAAGCACTGGACTGCATCAAAAATGCACCAAAAACGCACTGGAACACATCAAAAACGTGCATACAGAACAGCACCTGGAAAGCGGACTGCGTTTCTATGGTGTGAACTAGCCCTAATGGCCAGATCACACTATAGAAATGCAGTCCAGATGCGTTCCAGGTGCTTTTCTGCATGCACGTTTTTTATGCGTTCCAGTGCGTTTTTGGTGCGTTTTTGATGCAGTCCAGTGCTTGTTTTCCCCCCTCTTTTTTCTTAAGCTTAAATAAGGACAAGTGTGTTGCAGTGCGTTTTTGGTGCATTTAGGTGCGTTCCAGTGCATTTTTGATGCATTTTACAGCGTTGCAGTACAGTCCATTGCAAAAAATGCAACATGTTCTACATTTTTTTCTGGAACTGGAAACGCACTGGAACTGCAAGCACTGGTGTGAACTATGCCATTGAAAACCATATAACCTACTTTCCGTGCGTTTTTGATGCAGAAAAATACACATAGAAGTTTATTGATAAAGACAGCATTAGGAAAAAAAACAAAATTTAGAACAAAAAAATGTGTGGGGTTCCCCCAAAATTCCATACCAGGCCCTTCAGGTCTGGTATGGATATTAAGGGGAACCTGGCGCCATAATAAAACAAAAAATGGCGTGGGGATCCCCCTCAAAATCAATACCAGGCCCTTCAGGGCACCCGATCCTGGAGGACACCATATGACAGGTAAGTCTGCCATAAGGTACTAATGTGCTGTGCATACTAGACCATTATGACATAACCCACCTGGGGCACCTTAAATAAAAAAAAATTATATTGACTTTACTTCCGCATTAAATATGACTGGAGTCATAGCTGATAACATTTGCAGCTTCATGGCAGCTGCAGTTCAGAGAGAAGCTAAGATGGCAGCTTCCTTGGCTGTAAAGTATATTTGGGTTTAGTTCTACTTTAGAGAAGCACAGAAAGCCAGTGATTGCAATGACTGGAGAGATCTTTTACAGTGGAAAATAAATGAAGAGAGATGAATAGATCACAAGGTATTTTTTTCATAGGAACTAAACTGACGTTGTTTATTACTACAGGACTTAACAGTTATATTCTGTAGCACTGTCTATAACGGAGATACATTCATATAATGATGACATTTTGGAACATATTCAGTGATAATGACCACTAGTAAAGATAAACACTAAAAGAACAATGATATTCCATGGAGTCCAAAGAAATGTGAAATCTACTGTTACATGGCTGAAAATCGTCGGCCTTGGGCTGGTGTTGAAGCTTAGTGAATTGAGTCTATTTTCTTTTTGAGCCTTTTCGCAATTTTTTTACTGGATCGTTCTGCCAGTAACACACTTCAAGTCCTAGGGTAACAAAACACACTCACTATGCTGTAGCTAGAAAACAGCAATGTCACTCTAGGACAGAACTACAGAAACCTATTCTCTATAATAAAAAGGAGGAGTTCTGTGCTCCACCAAGAAATTTGCGAGCAGTGTAACTTATAACAATGCCATACAAGCAAAGATCATAGGAGTTATTAGCAGGCAAAATTTAATGCAGGATCAACAAATACCGTATTTATCGGCGTATAACACGCACTTTTTTCCCCTTAAAATCAGGGGAAAGTCGCAGGTGCGTGTTATACGCCGATCCCCGCCGATCCCGATCTGTAAATGTCAAAATCGCGGTCCGCGATTTGAAAATGGCGCCGCCGGAGCCGAAGTACACAGAGCCGGTCCTCGGCTCTTTCCGGCGGCTCTCGTTTACTTTCGGCTCCACTCGTAGTCCCGAGCGGAGCTATCCGAACCTACTCGGATAGCTCCGCTCCGGACTATGAGTGAAACCGAAAGTAAACGAGAGCCGCCGGAAAGAGCCGAGGACCGGCTCTGTGTACTTCGGCTCCGGCGGCGCCATTTTCAAATCGCGGACCGCGATTTTGAAGCCCTGGAAGCAGGGACAGGGGATGCAAGGCTGCACTGGGGAAGGCTGCACTGGGGATGGCTGCACTGGGGATGGCTGCACTGGGGAAGGCTGCACTGGGGAAGGCTGCACTGGGGAAGGCTGCACTGACAAGGCTGCACTGACAAGGCTGACAAGGCTGCACTGGGGATGGCTGCACTGACAAGGCTGCACTGGGGAAGGCTGCACTGACAAGGCTGCACTGGGGAAGGCTGCACTGGGGAAGGCTGCACTGACAAGGCTGCACTGACAAGGCTGACAAGGCTGCACTGACAAGGCTGCAATGAAGGGCATTTAAATGTAAGTTTTTTTCCCTTCAACTTCCCTCCTAAAAGTTTTTTTTCCTTAAAATTCCCTCCTAAATTGGGGTGCGTGTTATACGCCGGTGCGTGTTATACGCCGATAAATACGGTATTTTTTAATATAACAATACTTTTAGAAATAACAAAACACTTACAATTGTAACTTGTATTGTTTGGGTTTAAATACCCTTTAAGAAACCCAGGACACTTAGGTTGCTAAATAATACTGGGAAGTCAATGATAACCCTGCTGGCAGCAAATTGTGTTTTTTTTCTTTCTTTCTTTCTTTTTTTTCAAATATCTTTTTATTGAAGGTTTTCCAAAAAAAATATTTCACAGTATTATACCATACAAGGTATTTTCATAAATGACATAACGGTTCTACAGGGTCATTGATACATCTCTGTTTTTTCTTGCATTCAAACTGCAGCTTATGTTTAAACAATCGTAGATTAACTATGATCAAACATCAATACATTCAAACAGTATAATGACTTGGAGAGTATATATCTTAAACTAAAAAGTTACAAAGAAGAAAAAAAAAAAACTTTATTGATAAAGAAGGTAGGGACTCTGGCTCCCCATTGCATATTCAGTGAGAAAAAAAAAAAAGGGAAAAAAGGAGATAGAAGAGAGTATACAGATACAGTTTTACACAGTTTTTCTGAAACTAATCCAAGGATCCCATTGTTTATACAAACGGGGTGTGTTACCATGTATATTTGCCATCATTTGTTCATATTTAAAGGCTTCATCAACTTTTCTGATGACATCACTAATGTTTGGTGAGCTGCTAGATTTCCATTTGCTAGTGATTGTCAATCTGGCTGCCATCAGGATTTGTACCACCATTGGTCTGAGAGCAGGAGGGTATTGGTCTATGTTTATGCTTAAAATGGCTAGTTCTGCTTCACCTTCCCTGATGAAACCTGTAATTTGTGATATTAATCTAAATATTGCTCTCCAGAAACTCCAAAGGTTTGGGCATTCCCAGATCATGTGAAGAAGAGTACCTACTTTACTGCAACCTCGCCAACATTCATTAGAGCTGCTGTTGGAGAATTTTGCAGTTAGGTAGGGGGTATAGTACCATCGAAGTAGTAGTTTTTGGGCTGTCTCCCAATGTGTTGTGGATCTCGTGTAGCAGTTGTTAGATTTAATAGCTTCCTGCCATTGTTTTTCTGAAAAGGACGTGGAGAGTTCTGACTCCCATTTTTGGTGTGCTGGTAGTTTAGTGTATTCATCTTTTTGTTGTATTAAGGTGTAGAATAAGGAAATTCCTTTCTTTGATGTAGATTTGTCATTCCAGTATGCCCATGCCTTATGTGGAATTCTAATGGGTTGCAGCTGGTGAGCTTTCAAGAATGTTGAGATTCTTATGTACATGTAGTAATCAGAGGTAGGAAGAGAATAGTTTTGGGCTAGTGCGTTGAAGGGAATGATTTTTCCTTGGTTAAACATATCCAAGATTAGGGTTATTCCTTTGTGTTCCCACTGAGATGTTTGTAGATCTTTAATATGTGTGCAAATCGCATTCAGAGGAATGGGGATTTCCGTAAGGTCTGTGTTGTGTCTTATTTGGAAACAGAATTTCTTCCATGTGTCTAGTACTAGTTGTATAGTGGGGTACTTAGATTTGAGGTGAGTATTTGAGAAAGAGTTTGCTAGTAGTGTGGATTTCAGGGAGTTAGGGTTCAACCAGGCTTGTTCTATATTGGCCCAGTGTTTAGAGGAATGGTTTTGAAACCAATATTTTGTTTGGTCTAGTATGCTAGCAGCGAAATAATCTCTTAAGATTGGGAGTCCCATTCCCCCTGCCTTTCTATGCCTCAAAAGAGAAGACTGAGAGCATCTCGGTTTCCCATCTGCCCATACAAATTTATGTAGCTGTGACTGAGCTGTTGTAAAAAATTTTGCTGGTATAGAGATCGGGAGAGCTCTAAAGTAGTACAGTATTTTTGGTAAAATAAGCATTTTGTATGCCGCCAGTCTTCCCATCCAAGACAAACAAAAGGACTTTAATCTAGTTAGTTCTGGTTGGATAGAGGTAATGAATGGAACCAGGTTCACTTTAAATAGATTGCTGCTAGGTGTCGTTAATTTTATCCCTAAGTATTGGATCGTTTTGTCAGCCCATGGGTACGGAAAGCGTAATTGTAGGGATTTGCGGAGTTTTTCTTTTATGTTTATGGCAAGTAGATTGGATTTCGATGCGTTAACTTTGTAGTATGAAATTTGATTAAAATGGTTCAAAATATTGTGTACCGTTTGTAAGGAGGTGTTGGGGTTGGATAGAGATAAAATCACATCGTCAGCGAAGAGGGAAATAGTGTGTGCTTGTTTGGAGATTGTGATACCAGAAATTTCTGAGTGTGCTCTAATTTTTTCGGCCAGGGGTTCCATTAATAAAGCAAAAATGAGGGGGGATAGGGGGCAGCCCTGCCTTGTCCCGTTAGTAATATTGAAGCTGTCCGAGAACATTCCTTCTGTGTATACCATTGCAGAGGGATTAGTATATAGTGCTAAAATGGCCGAGTTTATATTTCCCGTGATGCCAAATTTGTCCAAAACGAGTTTCAGATATCCCCAGTGGATCCTATCAAAGGCCTTCTCTGCATCTAATGAAAGAAGCAGAGAAGGAGTGCCCGAGGATTCCGCTGCGTGAATTAAGTTAATGATTCTTCGTGTTGCGCCTGGTGCCTGGCGGCCTGGGATAAACCCAACCTGGCCATTTCTAGCCAAGGTGGGTAGAAATTGTGCCAATCTGTTGGCTAGAATCTTTGCGTAGATCTTCAGGTCTACATTTAGTAATGATATAGGCCTGAAGTTTTGTGGTGTGTCAGGTGATTTCCCAGGTTTGGGTAAAGTCACAATTGTGGCTGTTAACATTTCTGCAGGGAATGAAGATGTAGATATAGCTGAAGCATATACATTTAATAAGTGTGGGCCTAGTATGGATTGAAATGTGCGATAGTATTCCGACGAAAAACCGTCTGGGCCTGGGGATTTGTTATTAGGGAGTAGGGATGAGCTTCGTGTTCGAGTCGAACCCATGTTCGACTCGAACATCGGCTGTTCGGTCGTTCGCCGAATTGCGAACGATATGGGCCGTTCGCGCCAAATTCGTGTGGCGCGTCACGGCCCATAATTCACTGCGGCATCGCAGTGCATTGCTGGCTGATGATTGGCCAAGCATGCACTATGACCCGCATGCTTGGCCAATCACAGCGCCGTCAGTAGAGAGAGCTGTAATTGGCCAAAGCCAGGGTGGCTTTGGCCAATTATGGCTCAGGGGATTTAGTACACACCCCACACTATATAAGGCCGCCTGCACGGCGGCCCTGTGTAGTGTGTGTTCCGGTGTGCTGAGAGATAGAGAGAGAGAGAGAGACAGTGTCATTTGATTTGAGTTAGATAGATTAGGCAGAACAGTCAGTCAGTTAGCTGCACTTACAGTGTATTGTGTATATATATGCATCCCAGGTGTTGCATATATATATATACACTGTATTCAGTTTAGCTAGATCCGTTCCTGTTATCTTCTATCTAGACTATTTACATTTAGTGCAGTGTGTCCTGCTCACAGTGTTCAGCTAGATCAGTTCCTGTTATTTACATTCAGTGCAGTGCGTCCTGCTCACAGTGTTCAGCTAGATCCGTTCCTGGTATTTACATTTAGTGCAGTGCGTCCTGCTCACAGTGTTCAGCTAGATCCGTTCCTGCTATTTACATTCAGTGCAGTGCGTCCTGCTCACAGTGTTCAGCTAGATCCGTTCCTGGTATTTACATTTAGTGCAGTGCGTCCTGCTCACAGTGTTCAGCTAGATCCGTTCCTGCTATTTACATTCAGTGCAGTGCGTCCTGCTCACAGTGTTCAGCTAGATCCGTTCCTGCTATTTACATTCAGTGCAGTGCGTCCTGCTCACAGTGTTCAGCTAGATCCGTTCCTGGTATTTACATTTAGTGCAGTGCGTCCTGCTCACAGTGTTCAGCTAGATCCGTTCCTGCTATTTACATTCAGTGCAGTGCGTCCTGCTCACAGTGTTCAGCTAGATCCGTTCCTGGTATTTACATTTAGTGCAGTGCGTCCTGCTCACAGTGTTCAGCTAGATCCGTTCCTGCTATTTACATTCAGTGCAGTGCGTCCTGCTCACAGTGTTCAGCTAGATCCGTTCCTGCTATTTACATTCAGTGCAGTGCGTCCTGCTCACAGTGTTCAGCTAGATCCGTTCCTGGTATTTACATTTAGTGCAGTGCGTCCTGCTCACAGTGTTCAGCTAGATCCGTTCCTGCTATTTACATTCAGTGCAGTGCATCCTGCTCACAGTGTTCAGCTAGATCCGTTCCTGGTATTTACATTTAGTGCAGTGCGTTGTGCTCACAGTGTTCAGCTACATCCGTTCCTGCTATTTACATTCAGTGCAGTGCGTCCTGCTCACAGTGTTCAGCTAGATCCGTTCCTGCTATTTACATTCAGTGCAGTGCGTCCTGCTCACAGTGTTCAGCTAGATCCGTTCCTGCTATTTACATTCAGTGCAGTGCGTCCTGCTCACAGTGTTCAGCTAGATCCGTTCCTGGTATTTACATTTAGTGCAGTGCGTCCTGCTCACAGTGTTCAGCTACATCCGTTCCTGCTATTTACATTCAGTGCAGTGCGTCCTGCTCACAGTGTTCAGCTAGATCCGTTCCTGCTATTTACATTCAGTGCAGTGCGTCCTGCTCACAGTGTTCAGCTAGATCCGTTCCTGCTATTTACATTCAGTGCAGTGCGTCCTGCTCACAGTGTTCAGCTAGATCCGTTCCTGGTATTTACATTTAGTGCAGTGCGTCCTGCTCACAGTGTTCAGCTAGATCCGTTCCTGCTATTTACATTCAGTGCAGTGCATCCTGCTCACAGTGTTCAGCTAGATCCGTTCCTGTTATCTTCCTACTGACAGGCAGGCTTGTCTGGTTACAGTATATAAAGCTACCTGAAGAAAATTACAGGTGTTCTTTTTGATCCTATTAGTACCACGGTCAGGCAGCTAGACTATTTACATTTAGTACAGTGTGTCCTGCTCACAGTGTTCAGCTAGATCCGTTCCTGTTATCTTCCTACTGACAGGCAGGCTTGTCTGGTTACAGTATATAAAGCTACCTGAAGAAAATTACAGGTGTTCTTTTTGATCCTATTAGTACCACGGTCAGGCAGCTAGACTATTTACATTTAGTACAGTGTGTCCTGCTCACAGTGTTCAGCTAGATCCGTTCCTGTTATCTTCCTACTGACAGGCAGGCTTGTCTGGTTACAGTATATAAAGCTACCTTAAGAAAATTACAGGTGTTCTTTTTGATCCTATTAGTACCACGGTCAGGCAGCTAGACTATTTACATTTAGTACAGTGCGTCCTGCTCACAGTGTTCAGCTAGATCCGTTCCTGTTATCTTCCTACTGACAGGCAGGCTTGTCTGGTTACAGTATATAAAGCTACCTGAAGAAAATTACAGGTGTTCTTTTTGATCCTATTAGTACCACGGTCAGGCAGCTAGACTATTTACATTTAGTACAGTGTGTCCTGCTCACAGTGTTCAGCTAGATCCGTTCCTGTTATCTTCCTACTGACAGGCAGGCTTGTCTGGTTACAGTATATAAAGCTACCTTAAGAAAATTACAGGTGTTCTTTTTGATCCTATTAGTACCACGGTCAGGCAGCTAGACTATTTACATTTAGTACAGTGCGTCCTGCTCACAGTGTTCAGCTAGATCTGTTCTTGCTATTTACATTCAGTGCAGTGCGTCCTGCTCACAGTGTTCAGCTAGATCCGTTCCTGGTATTTACATTTAGTGCAGTGCGTCCTGCTCACAGTGTTCAGCTAGATCCGTTCCTGCTATTTACATTTAGTGCAGTGCGTCCTGCTCACAGTGTTCAGCTAGATCCGTTCCTGCTATTTACATTTAGTGCAGTGCGTCCTGCTCACAGTGTTCAGCTAGATCCGTTCCTGCTATTTACATTCAGTGCAGTGCGTCCTGCTCACAGTGTTCAGCTAGATCCGTTCCTGCTATTTACATTCAGTGCAGTGCGTCCTGCTCACAGTGTTCAGCTAGATCCGTTCCTGGTATTTACATTTAGTGCAGTGCGTCCTGCTCACAGTGTTCAGCTAGATCCGTTCCTGCTATTTACATTCAGTGCAGTGCGTCCTGCTCACAGTGTTCAGCTAGATCCGTTCCTGTTATCTTCCTACTGACAGGCAGGCTTGTCTGGTTACAGTATATAAAGCTACCTGAAGAAAATTACAGGTGTTCTTTTTGATCCTATTAGTACCACGGTCAGGCAGCTAGACTATTTACATTTAGTACAGTGTGTCCTGCTCACAGTGTTCAGCTAGATCCGTTCCTGTTATCTTCCTACTGACAGGCAGGCTTGTCTGGTTACAGTATATAAAGCTACCTGAAGAAAATTACAGGTGTTCTTTTTGATCCTATTAGTACCACGGTCAGGCAGCTAGACTATTTACATTTAGTACAGTGTGTCCTGCTCACAGTGTTCAGCTAGATCCGTTCCTGTTATCTTCCTACTGACAGGCAGGCTTGTCTGGTTACAGTATATAAAGCTACCTTAAGAAAATTACAGGTGTTCTTTTTGATCCTATTAGTACCACGGTCAGGCAGCTAGACTATTTACATTTAGTACAGTGCGTCCTGCTCACAGTGTTCAGCTAGATCCGTTCCTGTTATCTTCCTACTGACAGGCAGGCTTGTCTGGTTACAGTATATAAAGCTACCTGAAGAAAATTACAGGTGTTCTTTTTGATCCTATTAGTACCACGGTCAGGCAGCTAGACTATTTACATTTAGTACAGTGTGTCCTGCTCACAGTGTTCAGCTAGATCCGTTCCTGTTATCTTCCTACTGACAGGCAGGCTTGTCTGGTTACAGTATATAAAGCTACCTTAAGAAAATTACAGGTGTTCTTTTTGATCCTATTAGTACCACGGTCAGGCAGCTAGACTATTTACATTTAGTACAGTGCGTCCTGCTCACAGTGTTCAGCTAGATCTGTTCTTGCTATTTACATTCAGTGCAGTGCGTCCTGCTCACAGTGTTCAGCTAGATCCGTTCCTGGTATTTACATTTAGTGCAGTGCGTCCTGCTCACAGTGTTCAGCTAGATCCGTTCCTGCTATTTACATTTAGTGCAGTGCGTCCTGCTCACAGTGTTCAGCTAGATCCGTTCCTGCTATATACATTTAGTGCAGTACGTCCTGCTCACAGTGTTCAGCTAGATCCGTTCCTGTTATCTTCCTACTGACAGGCAGGCTTGTCTGGTTACAGTATATAAAGCTACCTTAAGAAAATTACAGGTGTTCTATTTGATCCTATTAGTACCACGGTCAGGCAGCTAGACTATTTACATTTAGTACAGTGCGTCCTGCTCACAGTGTTCAGCTAGATCCGTTCCTGTTATCTTCCTACTGACAGGCAGGCTTGTCTGGTTACAGTATATAAAGCTACCTTAAGAAAATTACAGGTGTTCTATCCCAGCTTAGTGCAGCTACAGGCCATTAGTATGTCTGGAAGGCCAAGAAGGAGAGGCAGACAGTCACAAGCCAATAAGAGAGGGCAAGCAGGCTCTGTGTCTAGTGCTGGTCGTGGAGACGGTGCATCCTCATCAGCACGTGGCCATGGGACACGCTTGGCCTTTTTTTCGGCAGCTGGCCGTGTTGAGCCGCAACATGCGGAAGACTTGGTCGAGTGGATGACCAAGCCGTCCTCATCCTCCTCATCCTCTCTCACCCATGCCCAGGGTGCTTTGTCTGGCAAAGCAGCGGCCTCTTCCCTTAGCTCAATGTCATCAGTGACTCCTTCCCTAGCTCCACCATGTCCTCATGAGGATTCCCTCGAACTGTTTGACCACAGTGTTGGGTACATGCTCCAGGAGGATGACCAGCGTTTGGAAGGCTCTGATGATGATACTGAGCTCAATGAAGGCAGTAACATGAGCACGGACAGAGGGGGTGCCCAAGAAGGACAGCAATCTGGCAGTCATGCTCCCCCTGCTGCAGCATACTGCCAGGTTTGCTCCAGTGATGAGGAGGGAGGGGATGATGAGGTCACTGACTCAACGTGGGTGCCTGATAGGAGAGAGGAGGAGGAGGAGGAGGAGGAGGAGGTGGCACATCACCAACTAGGCAGGATGCCCTCCAGGGGCCAGCCTAAGGGCAGCACATTGACTGCATCACACCCCAAAGCTCCACATGTGCAGGGCGCTGCAGTCTCTGCGCGTTATTCAAAAAGTTCTTTGGTGTGGGCCTTTTTTGAGACGAGTGCATCAGATCGCACCGCTGCTATTTGCAACATATGTCTCAAGCGTATCTCGCGTGGCCAAAACATCTCCCGCTTGGGTACCACATGCTTGACCAGACATATGTTGACCTGCCATGCAGTTCGTTGGCAAGCGTATCTAAAAGACCCACACCAAAGAACAAAGACGATCTCTCCTTGCTCCTCATCAGCTGAGATTTCCAACCCCACTAGACCTTCAATCCTCTCTGAGACCTGCAGTGAGAGGAATGAAGGTGTAGAATTAGGTGTGTCACAGCCAAGTACTTGTGGGCAATCTGCTTTTGGTACACCGACGTCAGATTGTACCAGGCAAATTTCCCTGCCCCAGCTGCTGCACCGCCGAAAGAAGTTTGCTCCCAGCCATCCACATGCCCAGCGGTTGAATGCTAGCTTGGCAAAATTGCTAGCACTTCAACTGCTGCCTTTTCAGTTGGTAGACTCTGCCCCCTTCCGTGAGTTTGTGGAATGTGCGGTTCCTCAGTGGCAGGTACCCAAACGCCACTTTTTCTCACGGAAGGCGATTCCGGCTCTCTACCGGCATGTGGAAGGCAATGTCCATGCCTCGCTGGACAGGGCGGTCAGCGGTAAGGTGCATATTACCGCTGACTCATGGTCCAGCAGGCATGGACAGGGACGTTACTTAAGTTTCACGGCGCATTGGGTGACTCTGCTGGCAGCTGGGAAGGATGCAGGACAAGGTGCAGTAGTGTTGGAGGTTGTTCCGCCACCACGCCTCCAAAATGCTGATTGTGACACACCTCTCTCCTCCACCCCCTCCTCTTCTTCTTCCTCCATGGCCTCTTCCTCGGAACCAGCGGTGCTCCGTAGGCGTTCAAGGGGCTACGCAAGTACGCAGGCCAAAAGATGCCATGCGGTGCTTGAGCTGGTGTGCTTGGGGGACAGGAGCCACACTGGGGCAGAGGTTCTGTCAGCTCTGCAGGGGCAGGTTCAGAGGTGGTTGACGCCACGCCAACTTAAGGCAGGAATGGTGGTTTGCGACAATGGCACCAACCTCCTCTCTGCCCTCCGACAGGGACAACTGACCCATGTGCCCTGTTTGGCTCACGTCCTTAACTTGGTGGTGCAGCGGTTCTTGGGCAGGTACCCGGGCTTACAGGATGTCCTGAGGCAGGCCAGGAAAGTCTCTGTGCATTTCCGCCGGTCATATAATGCCAATGCTCGGCTGACGGACCTCCAAAAGGAGTTTAACCTGCCCAAGAACCGCCTAATCTGTGACATGCCCACCAGGTGGAACTCGACGTTGGCCATGCTGCAGCGGCTGCACACGCAGCAGAGGGCCATCAATGAGTACCTGTGCGACTATGGCACCAGGACAGGGTCAGGGGACCTTGGTTTTTTTTCCCCACGCCAGTGGGCCATGATCAGGGATGCATGCACTGTCCTGTCACCATTCGAGGAGGCCACGAGGATGGTGAGCACTGACAGTGCATGCATCAGTGACACTGTCCCCCTTGTCCACCTGTTGGAGCACACGCTGCGTGG
Organism: Lithobates clamitans; assembly: GCA_037952925.1. NCBI lineage: Eukaryota > Metazoa > Chordata > Amphibia > Anura > Ranidae > Lithobates > Lithobates clamitans. The sequence continues at coordinate 1,412,643 of JBBGZY010000429.1, forward strand.
AATAATGGACAGGGCACTTGAGGCAGAACAGAGGCAGGAAGAGGAGGACTTCCTTAGCTCTCAAGGCCCCCTTTATCCAGACAGTGTTCCTGCGTGCCCGCCGATCACACAGGAAGAGGACGAGGAGGAGGAGGAGGAGGAGGAGGAAGATTGTGTCAGTATGGAGGTGGAGCCTGGCACTCAGCATCAGCAGTCTTTAAGGGATCAGTCCCAAGGAACACATGGACTTGTACGTGGCTGGGAGGAGGTGGCTGCGGACGTTGTTGTCCTTAGTGACCCAGAGGACTCCGGACCGAATGCCTCAGCAAACCTACGCTGCATGGCCTCCCTGATCCTGCAAAGCCTGCGTAAGGATCCTCGTATTCGTGGTATCAAGGAGAAGGACCAATACTGGCTGGCAACCCTCCTTGATCCACGTTACAAGGGTAAGGTTGCGGACCTTATCTTGCCATCGCAGAGGGAGCAGAGGATGAAACATCTTCGGGAGGCCTTGCAGAAAGGTCTGTGCAACGCGTTCCCAGAGACTGGGAGGTTACAAACTCCTGTTTCTGGACAACGTGTTGCTGAGGCTTCGGTCAGTCAAAGAAGGAGCGGTGGAGAAGGTGGCCGTCTGACCGATGCGTTCAGACAATTTTTTGGTCCGCAGCCCCAAGGTATGATCGGTTCCAGCAACCATCGCCAGCGTCTGTTTTACATGGTGCAGGAATACCTAGGGGCAAGATCAGACTTGGACACCTTTCCCACCGAAAATCCTCTGGGTTACTGGGTCTTGAGGATGGATCACTGGCCAGAGCTTGCACAGTATGCAATTGAGCTACTGGCCTGTCCTGCATCCAGCGTTCTTTCGGAACGCACATTCAGTGCTGCTGGAGGCGTGGTAACCGATCACAGGGTGCGTCTGTCCACCGACTCGGTCGATCGGCTGACCTTCATAAAAATGAATCAGTCTTGGATCACCACCAGCTACCAAGCACCTGATGCAGATGTAACCGAATAATTTTTTTTGAAATCTCAGATCCCTTCAAAGACTGCCTATGCTGATGCTGAGTGACTATCCCTGAGTAATTATCCTCTTCCTCCTCAATCATCACGCTGATAGCTTGTAAGAACATTTTTGGTTCTGGGCGCCACCACCAGTGCCTAAGGCACAATTTTTCAGCCCCTGTTTAACAGGGGCGTGTAATTACAATTTTTGATGTAATACTTTGCAGCAGGGCTCGTTCCTGCGTTCCAACTAGAGTGTCTGTGAGGGGTTGCAGTGTTGTGGCACCAGCACCAGTGCCTAAGACCCAATTTTTCAGCCCCTGTCTAACAGGGGCGTGTAATTACAATTTTTGATGCAATACTTTGCAGCAGGGCTTGTTCCTGCGTTTCAACTAGAGTGTCTGTGAGGGGTTGCAGTGTTGTGGCACCAGCACCAGTGCCTAAGACCCAATTTTTCTGCCCCTGTCTAACAGGGGCGTGTAATTACAATTTTTGATGCAATACTTTGCAGCAGGGCTCGTTCCTGCGTTCCAACTAGAGTGTCTGTGAGGGGTTGCAGTGTTGTGGCACCAGCACCAGTGCCTAAGGCCCAATTTTTCTGCCCCTGTCTAACAGGGGCGTGTAATTACAATTTTTGATGCAATACTTTGCAGCAGGGCTCGTTCCTGCGTTCCAACTAGAGTGTCTGTGAGGGGTTGCAGTGTTGTGGCACCAGCACCAGTGCCTAAGGCCTAATTTTTCAGCTCCTGTTCAACAGGGGCATGTAATTACAATTCTTGATCTAATATTTCACAGCAGGGCCCTGTGAGGGCTTACAGTGTTTTGGCCACAGCAACACCTAAGGCCCAAATTTCTGCTGAGTATATAGGGCAGGACCCTACTTTCAAACATCTAACTTACAAACGACTCCTACTTGCAAACGGAAGGAGACAACAGGAAGTGAGATGAAATCTACCCCTAAGGAAGGGAAATTCTCTCCTGTAAGAGTTAATATGGGAAAACAATTTCTCCTTTCCACTGATGCTTTCCAATCCTTGTTCCACAAAAAAACCCAAATTTTCAAAAAACATTTTTCATTGGGACAAAAAAGTGAGGTGAAATCTTCTGAAGAGGAGGAAAGACGCAAAACAAATGTCACAGGGGTGATAACCCTTCCCTATGTTTTCCAAAAAGCTTAGAAAAGATTTTTTGGCTGGAGCTAAACACATTAAAAATGTTCAAAATTACAAACAGATTCTACTTAACAACAAACCTACAGTCCCTGTCTTGTTTGCACCGCCTGAATACTGCTGTTCAGAGTATATAGGGACCTTTCCTTATTTTAATTTGGGTGCGGGGTTCCCCTTAATATCCATACAAGACCCAAAGGGCCTGGTAATGGACTGGGGGTACCCATGCCGTTTGTCTCACTGATTTTCATCCATATTGCCATGACCCGACATGACATTAAACCCGCAAGCAGTTTTAAATGAGATTTTTTCCTTTAAAAATGACATTTGGTGCAGGGACTGTTCTAAACATGGGAAACACGCGTCACTTTACAGGCATACTATAGACACCCCCCAGGTACGATATTTAAAGGAATATTTCACTTTTTTTTTTTTACTTTAAGCATCATTAAAATCACTGCTCCCGAAAAAACGGCCGTTTTTAAAAGTTTTTTTTGCATTGATACATGTCCCCTGGGGTAGGACCCGGGTCCCCAAACCCTTTTTAGGACAATACCATGCAAATTAGCCTTTAAAATGAGCACTTTTGATTTCGAACGTTCGAGTCCCATAGATGTCAATGGGGTTCTAACGTTCGTGCGAACTTGCGGTCTGTTCGCGGGTTCTGGTGCGAACCTAACCGGGGGGTGTTCGGCTCATCCCTATTAGGGAGAGATAATATTGTTTTGTTTAGTTCAGACATAGAGATTGGTGCATTAATAGCTTGCAAATGGTCTAAATTCAGTTTGGGCATTGAGATAGAGTCCAGGAACGTCTGAATTAACTCAGGTGATGGTTGGTAGGTTGTAGTGTCATCTTTAAGGTTATAGAGATTATTGTAGTAGTCCCTGAAAGCATTAGCAATATGTTTTGGATTGGATAGTTTAATGCCTGTATTCGGGTGTGAAATAAATGGAATTTTTTGTTTAATGGTTTTTTCCTTTACTTGATTTGCTAGTAGTTTGCCTGCTCTGTTGCCATGGCTATAGTATTGTGCTTTCCATTTTTGAACCGTATGTTTGTGTTGGGATATAAGTAACAATCTAAGATCATATCTGGTTTTATCTAGTTGTGAGCTGGTGGTGGGGTCTGGGGCTTTTTTATTTACCGATTCTAGGTTTTTTATCTGAAGGAGTAGATCATTTAATTGTTTGTTTCTTTGCTTTTTAGCTACACTGCTCATTTTCATGAGGATACCTCTTATGTAAGCTTTATGACAGTTCCAAATTGTGAAGGGATCTGGCACCGAGCCGGCATTAGTATTGAAGAATTCTTGCAGTTCTTTAGTAATTTTATGCTTATGGTCTGGATGTGTGTAAAGAAAGGTATCGTTTTTCCATCTGTTTGCCCTTGTCTCAGTGCGAGATCCCTCCACTGTAATAGAGACCAGAGCGTGGTCTGACCACGTGATATTGTGTACAGTAGACAAACGAATGTTCTGCAACAGAAACCTATCCACCAAGAAGAAATCAATTCTTGAATATGTGTGATGCACACTCGAGAAGTAGGAATAATCCCGCTCAGTCGAGTGTTGACATCGCCACACGTCATGTAAACTTTCTGAGGCCATGAAGCGCGAAAGGGTCACTCTTTCCTGACTTTCGGGGTCTCGGCCGAGACATCCAAAATTTTGTTTGGTATAGCGTTGAAATCTCCACAAATTATGGTGTACCTCTATTGCACTGCACGTACTCGTTTCCAAATTTTGTTCAAAAATGAGATTTGTTTCACATTAGGTAAATAAACATTTACTATAGTGTATACTGTGTTGTTTACCTCACCAACCAGTATAATAAATCTACCCATGTCATCTACATCCTTGTAGATTTGACGAAAAGAGATGGTGTCTTTGATGAGAATAGCTACTCCCCTCTTCTTCTTTGGAGCATTGGAACAAATAATTGTTGGAAAGGTCTGGTGGGAGAATTTCGGAGGTTTGGATATAGAGAAGTGAGTCTCTTGAAGACAAAGAATGTCACTTTGCAGAAGTCGAGCTTCTTTCCAAAGCATTGACCTTTTTTGTGGGCTGTTCAGTCCGCGAACAATAAACGAGGAAATTTTAAACCCCATATTCTTGATCTGGAGGAATGAATAAAGTAAAGTTCCCAGAAATAGTATCCTTGTTAAGCTGAAAACTGAGGTAGGATTCCTTGTGGAAGAAGTATTTTAATAGTGAGCCAGAGTCCAGATGTTGTTGAGTAGTTTAGGTAATGTCTCAGAGATTAATACAACAAAAATGAAAAATCTCCAATTAAAATATAGAAAAAAAAGTCAGTAAAAAATTTTAACGATTCAACTAAATCTGTTGGTATATTATCTCGTAACTGCTTAGGAGCGAAAAGAGAACCAAATAAAAATCCACGGGTGCACCGGAGCACAACTTTGTGTAATATTGGTTATTTATAGCTTTAGCCTCAGTCATTTGCATCTTGTGGCCAGGCGGGAGAATGTGGACGGGGTGATGAGGCACTTGAAGGTAGATCCTCTGTCTTGTCTAGGATGTCCCATTCCTTCAATAACCATATACCATCTTCCACTGACTGGATAGGGAACGTTTTCCCGTCTTTTTAATGAGCAGTTTTGCAGGATAGGCCCATCTGTAGGTAATATGGTGGTTTCTCAGTGGTCTGGTGATGGTGGCCAAATTTTTCCGTCTTTGCATTGTATATGCAGATAAATCAGTAAAGAAGGAAAGGCCTTGGATGCATGGCAATGCGTTATCAGGATTTCTCATGCATTGAAGGAATTTCTCTTTAGTTTGGTAGAAGTGAATCCTTGCAATTGTATCTCTTGGCAGATGATCAGGAATATGCTTAGGTTTCGGTAGTCTGTGGATCCTGTCGATAGAGAGATCTGTCACGGAAGCATCAGGAAGCATTTCTTGTAGGATGTTTTGGAAGTAGGCGTTCAGATCTGGTGGTTTTATTGATTCGGGTATTCCCCTGATTTTGACGTTATTTCTTCTCGAACGATCTTCGAGGTCGGCCATCTTGGCCTTTAATTGGTGTATTTCATCATCTTTCTCATTATGAGCATCAATCACTTCATTGATGGCACCAGCAAATTCTCCCATTTTGTGTTCAATATGGGTAACCCTGTTGTTGACAGCCCTAAATTCTGTTTTAAAGTGACTGGGGAGGGTTAATATGTCCGCATGTAGGGTGCTGCGGAGGGACACTAGCATGTCCTTCAATGTTGTGTCAATTACCGGCTGGTTATTAGTAGGAAATTCCAAGATGGAGTCCTGAAGCTCCCTGGTGTCATTAAGAGAAGTGTCTGTTTCTTCTTCAGCCATGTTATTTCCCTGCATGTGTTGTTGTTTAGCCTTGACTGGGCTAGATGATGCGGAAGATGACTGGGAGATAGTGTACTTCCCCTTATGCCCCTTTTGAGGATGAGGAATGGAGCGGTGTGTGTTGTTGTTATAGCTAGAGAGCCTGCCACGCTCTCCTCCGTTATACTTACCGGCGCCATCTTGGGCCTGTGTGCTGCGGGGAAGTGTGTAAAAGTCCGTCATTCTGCTAATCTTCGCGGTGTCTTTTCTTTTCCTGGACATGATCCCAGGGTGTGCCCGACCTATTGTGGATGAAAATCGCCGCTTTTTGAGGCTCAGGAGTCGCTCTATGAGCTCCGGTACGCCCGTGGATGACAGAGCTCTCTCACACTGCGGCCATTCACCTCGGCTGCTGGCCACGCCCCCCTCTTCTTTCTTTCTTTCAATCCTTTTTATTGAATATTATCAAAAGAGTCATGAACATTATAAACAATAAGCATGAATTGACATGTAGTACAGCAATATGAGAATAATTTATTCAGAACATCAGAAACATGGGATGGAGATAATCACCATGAGAAATAGGTGATGGTAGATCCCAGTGCCCGGATCAACCTCCTGGGCAACATGATGTGTAGGGTAAGGGATCCTGAGAGCCATCCATCAGACAATGGTTGCGGAACATACGGTTCTAAGGTGTCCTTCCAGGTAGGGAATCTATAGGTCCCAGGGTAAGATTGTGTCAGGGCACCCCTAGGTAATAAAGTTGCTATTCTAAGGGATTGAGTTATAGAATGAGACATTGATGTGATCTAGTTCCCAGTGAGGATAAGAGGGACTGAGATAAGAGTTCACAGCACCCTTCCTGGCCCGCTTGTATGGAGTTAGCAGATGGGAATTTGCTTTGAGTAGTCCATGTCCGAGCATAAGCAAATTGTGGTTTTAATGCATCAAGCAGTGTGTTTAGTTTATTATGTATCTTTTTCAAATTATTTTCCCATCTACTACTTTAGATGCATATATCTACAGCTTCATGATTAGGGATGAGCTTCGCATTTGAGTCGAACCCATGTTTGACTCAAACATCGGCTGTTCGATCGTTCGCCAAATTGCGAACGTTATGGGCCGTTTGCGTCAAATTTGTGTGGCGCGTCACGGCCCATAATTCACTGCGGCATCGCAGTGCATTGCTGGCTGATGATTGGCCAAGCATGCACTATGACCCGCATGCTTGGCCAATCACAGCGCCGTCGGTAGAGAGAGCTGTAATTGGCCAAAGCCAGGGTGGCTTTGGCCAATTATGGCTCAGGGGGTTTAGAACATGCCCCACACTATATAAGGCCGCCTGCACGGTGGCCCTGTGTAGTGTGTTCCAGCGTGCTGAGAGATAGAGAGAGAGAGAGAGACAGTGTCATTTCATTTGAGTTAGCTAGATTAGGCAGGACAGTCAGTGAGTTAGCTGCACTTACAGTGTAATGTGTATATATATGCATCCCAGGTGTTGCATATATATATATACACTGTATTCAGTTTAGCTAGATCCGTTCCTGTTATCTTCCTACTGACAGGCAGACTTGTCTTGTTACAGTATTTACAGCTACCTGAAGAAAATTGCTGGTGTTCTTTTGATCCTATTAGTACCATAGTCAGGCAGCTAGACTATTTACAGTTAGTGTAGTGCGTCCTCCTCACAGTGTTCAGTTAAAGCTACAAGTTAGTTTAGTGTGACCTCTGCACAGTGTTCAGCTAAAGCTAGAAGTTAGTGTAGTGCACAGTGTTCAGCTAAAGCTACAAGTTAGGGTAGTGCTTCCTCCTCACAGTGTTCAGCTAAAGCTATAAGTTAGTTCAGTGTGACCTCTGCAGTGTTAAGCTAAAGCTACAAGTTAGGGTAGTGCGTCCTCCTCCCAGTGTTCAGCTAAAACTACAAGTTAGTGTAGTGCGACCTCTGCACAGTGTTCAGCTAAAGCTACAAGTTAGTGTAGTGCGTCCTCCTCACAGTGTTCAGCTAAAACTACAAGTTAGTGTAGTGAGACCTCTGCACAGTGTTCAGCTAAAGCTACAAGTTAGTGGAATGTGCCTGCTCACAGTGTTCAGATAAAACTACAAGTTAGTGTAGTGCGACCTCTGCACAGTGTTCAGCTAAAGCTACAAGTTAGTGTAGTGAGACCTCTGCACAGTGTTCAGCTAAAGCTACAAGTTAGTGTAGTGCGTCCTGCTCACAGTGTTCAGCTAAAACTACAAGTTAGTGTAGTGCGACCTCTGCACAGTGTTCAGCTAAAGCTACAAGTTAGTGTAGTGCGTCCTCCTCACAGTGTTCAGCTAAAACTACAAGTTAGTGTAGTGAGACCTCTGTACAGTGTTCAGCTAAAGCTAGAAGTTAGTGTAGTGCATCCTCCTCACAGTGTTCAGCTAAAGCTACAAGTTAGTTTAGTGTGACCTCTGCACAGTGTTCAGCTAAAGCTACAAGTTAGGGTAGTGCGTCCTCCTCCCAGTGTTCAGCTAAAACTACAAGTTAGTGTAGTGCGACCTCTGCACAGTGTTCAGCTAAAGCTACAAGTTAGTGTAGTGCGTCCTCCTCACAGTGTTCAGCTAAAACTACAAGTTAGTGTAGTGAGACCTCTGCACAGTGTTCAGCTAAAGCTACAAGTTAGTGGAATGTGCCTGCTCACAGTGTTCAGCTAAAGCTACAAGTTAGTGTAGTGCGTCCTGCTCACAGTGTTCAGCTAAAACTACAAGTTAGTGTAGTGCGACCTCTGCACAGTGTTCAGCTAAAGCTACAAGTTAGTGTAGTGCGTCCTCCTCACAGTGTTCAGCTAAAACTACAAGTTAGTGTAGTGAGACCTCTGTACAGTGTTCAGCTAAAGCTAGAAGTTAGTGTAGTGCATCCTCCTCACAGTGTTCAGCTAAAGCTACAGGTTAGTTTAGTGTGACCTCTGCACAGTGTTCAGCTAAAGCTACAAGTTAGGGTAGTGCGTCCTCCTCACAGTGTTCAGCTAAAACTACAAGTTAGTGTAGTGAGACCTCTGCACAGTGTTCAGCTAAAGCTACAAGTTAGTGTAGTGCGTCCTCCTCACAGTGTTCAGCTAAAGCTACAAGTTAGTTTAGTGTGACCTCAGCACAGTGTTCAGCTAAAGCTACAAGTTAGGGTAGTGCGTCCTCCTCACAGTGTTCAGCTAAAGCTAAAAGTTGGTGTAGTGTGTCCTCCTCATAGTGTTCAGCGAGAACTACAAGTTAGTGTAGTGCGACCTCTGCACAGTGTTCAGCTAAAGCTACAAGTTAGTGTAGTGCGTCCTCCTCTAAAGCTACAAGTTAGGGTAGTACGTCCTCCTCACAGTGTTCAGATAAAACTACAAGTTAGTGTAGTGCGACCTCTGCACAGTGTTCAGCTAAAGCTACAAGTTGGTGTAGTGCGACCTCTGCACAGTGTTCAGCTAAAGCTACAAGTTAGTGTAGTGCGTCCTCCTCTAAAGCTACAAGTTAGGGTAGTACGTCCTCCTCACAGTGTTCAGATAAAACTACAAGTTAGTGTAGTGCGACCTCTGCACAGTGTTCAGCTAAAGCTACAAGTTAGTGTAGTGCGTCCTCCTCTAAAGCTACAAGTTAGGGTAGTACGTCCTCCTCACAGTGTTCAGATAAAACTACAAGTTAGTTTAGTGTGACCTCTGCACAGTGTTCAGCTAAAGCTAGAAGTTAGTGTAGTGCACAGTGTTCAGCTAAAGCTACAAGTTAGGGTAGTGCTTCCTCCTCACAGTGTTCAGCTAAAGCTATAAGTTAGTTCAGTGTGACCTCTGCAGTGTTAAGCTAAAGCTACAAGTTAGGGTAGTGCGTCCTCCTCCCAGTGTTCAGCTAAAACTACAAGTTAGTGTAGTGCGACCTCTGCACAGTGTTCAGCTAAAGCTACAAGTTAGTGTAGTGCGTCCTCCTCACAGTGTTCAGCTAAAACTACAAGTTAGTGTAGTGAGACCTCTGCACAGTGTTCAGCTAAAGCTACAAGTTAGTTTAGTGTGACCTCAGCACAGTGTTCAGCTAAAGCTACAAGTTAGGGTAGTGCGTCCTCCTCACAGTGTTCAGCTAAAGCTAAAAGTTGGTGTAGTGTGTCCTCCTCATAGTGTTCAGCGAGAACTACAAGTTAGTGTAGTGCGACCTCTGCACAGTGTTCAGCTAAAGCTACAAGTTAGTGTAGTGCGTCCTCCTCTAAAGCTACAAGTTAGGGTAGTACGTCCTCCTCACAGTGTTCAGATAAAACTACAAGTTAGTGTAGTGCGACCTCTGCACAGTGTTCAGCTAAAGCTACAAGTTGGTGTAGTGCGACCTCTGCACAGTGTTCAGCTAAAGCTACAAGTTAGGGTAGTGCGTCCTCCTCACAGTGTTCAGATAAAACTACAAGTTAGTGTAGTGCGACCTCTGCACAGTGTTCAGCTAAAGCTACAAGCTTGGTGGTGTTTTCCTGATCCTATCACTACCGCAGGCAGCTAAATAAGCTACAAGTTATTTTTTGGTGAGCTCTGCACAGTGTTCACCTAAAGCTACCTGTAGAAGGTTGGTGGTTTTTTCCTGATCCTATCACTACCGCAGGCAGCTAAATAAGCTACAAGTTAGTGTAGTGCGAGCTCTGCACAGTGTTCACCTAAAGATACCTGTAGAAGGTTGGTGGTGTTTTCCTGATCCTATTACTACCGCAGGCAGCTAAATAAGCTACAAGTTAGTGTAGTGCGAGCTCTGCACAGTGTTCACCTAAAGCTACCTGTAGAAGGTTGGTGGTGTTTTCCTGATCCTGTCACTACCGCAGGCAGCTAAATAAGCTACAAGTTATTTTTTGGCAAGCTCTGCACAGTGTTCACCTAAAGCTACCTGTAGAAGGTTGGTGGTGTTTTCCTGACCCTATCACTACCGCAGGCAGCTAAATAAGCTACAAGTTAGTGTAGTGCGAGCTCTGCACAGTGTTCACCTAAAGCTACCTGTAGAAGGTTGGTGGTGTTTTCCTGATCCTATCACTACCGCAGGCAGCTAAATAAGCTACAAGTTAGTGTAGTGAGAGCTCTGCACAGTGTTTACCTAAAGCTACCTGTAGAAGGTTGGTGGTGTTTTCCTGATCCTATCACTACCGCAGGCAGCTAAATAAGCTACAAGTTAGTTTTTTGCGAGCTCTGCAAAGCTGAAGCTAAAGCTGAACATATCCCAGCTACAGGCCATTAGTATGTCAGGAAGGCCACCAAGGAGAGCCAGACAGTCACAAGCCAATAAAAGAGGGCAAGCAGGCTCTGTGTCTAGAGGCAACAGTGCTGGTCATGTAGACAGTGCATCCTCATCAGCACGTGGCCGTGGGACATGCTTGGCCTTTTTTTTGCCAGCTGGCCGTGTTGAGCCTCAACATGCGGAAGACTTGGTCGAGTGGATGACCAAGCTCCAGGAGGATGCCCAGCATTTGGAATACTCTGATGATGATACTGAGCTAGATGAGGGCAGTAATGTGAGCACGGACAGAGGGGGTGCCCAAGAAGGGCAGCAATCTGGCAGTCATGCTCCCCCTGCTGCAGCATACTGCCAGGTTTGCTCCAGTTAATGAGGAGGGAGGGAATGATGAGGTCACTGACTCAACGTGGGTGCCTGATAGGAGAGAGGAGGAGGAGGAGGAGGAGGCGGCACATCACCAACGAGGCAGGATGCCCTCCAGGGGCCAGCCTAAGGGCAGCAGACTGACTGCATCACACCCCAAAGCTCCAAATGTGCAGGGCGCTGCAGTCTCTGCGCGTTATTCAAAAAGTTCTTTGGTGTGGGCCTTTTTTGAGACCAGTGCATCAGATCGCACCGCTGCTTTTTGCAACATATGTCTCAAGCGTATCTCTCATGGCCAAAACATCTCCCGCTTGGGCACCACATGCTTGACCAGACATATGTTGACCTGCAATGCAGTTCATTGGCAAGCATATCTAAAAGACCCACACCAAAGAAAAAAGAGGACCTCTCCTTGCGCCTCATCAGCTGAGATCTCCAACCCCACTATACCTTCAGTCCTCTCTGAGACCTGCACTGAGAGGAATGAAGGTGTAGAATTAGGTGTGTCACAGCCAAGTACTTGTGGGCAATCTGCTTTCGGTACACCGACATCAGATTGTACCAGGCAAATTTCCCTGCCCCAGCTGCTGCACCGCCAAAAGAAGTTTGCTCCCAGCCATCCACATTCCCAGCGGTTGAATGCTAGCTTGGTAAAATTGCTAGCACTTCAACTGCTGCCTTTTCAGTTTGTAGACTCTGCCCCCTTCCGTGAGTTTGTGGAATGTGCGGTTCCTCAGTGGCAGGTACCCAATCGCCACTTTTTCTCACAGAAGGCGATTCCAGCTCTCTACCGGCATGTGGAAGGCAATGTCTTGGCCTCGCTGGACAGGGTGGTCAGCGGTAAGGTGCATATTACTGCTGACTCATGGTCCAGCAGGCATGGACAGGGAGGTTACCTAAGTTTCACTGTGCATTGGGTGACTCTGCTGGCAGCTGGGAAGGATGCAGGACAAGGTGCAGTAGTGTTGGAGGTTGTTCCACCACCAGGCCTCCAAAATGCCACTACTACTGATTGTGACACACCTCTCTCCTTCACCCCCTCCTCTTCTTCTTCCTCCATGGCCTCTTCCTGTGCTTTGTCCTCAGAACCAGCGGTGCTCCGTAGCCATTCAAGGGGCTACGCAAATATGCAGGCCAAAAGATGCCATGCGGTGCTTGAGCTGGTGTGCTTGGGGGACAGGAGCCACCCTGGGGCAGAGGTTCTGTCAGCTCTGCAGGGGCAGGTTCAGAGGTAGTTGATGCCACGCCAACTTAAGGCAGGAATGGTGGTTTGCGACAATGGCACCAACCTCCTCTCTGCCCCTGACAGGGACAAATGACCCATGTGCCCTGTTTGGCTCACGTCCTTAACTTGGTGGTGCAGCGGTTCTTGGGCAGGTACCTGGGCTTACAGGATGTCCTGTGGCAGGCCAGGAAAGTCTGTGTACATTGTGGCAGGCCAGGAAAGTCTGTGTACATTTCTGCCGGTCATATAATGCCAGTGCTCAGCTGGCAGACCTCTAAAAGGAGTTTAACCTGCCCAAGAACTGCCTAATCTGTGACATGCCCACCAGGTGGAACTCAACGTTGGTCATGCTGCAGCAGCTGCACACGCAGCAGAGGGTCATCAATGAGTACCTGTGTGACTATGGCACCAGGACAGGGTCAGGGGAGCTTGGTTTTTTTCCCCACGCCAGTGGGCCATGATCAGGGATGCATGCACTGTCCTGTCACCATTTGAGGAGGCCACGAGGATGGTGAGCAGTGACAGTGCATGCATCAGTGACACTGTCCTCCTTGTCCACCTGTTGGAGCACACGCTGCGTGAAATAATGGACAGGGCACTTGAGGCAGAACAGAGGCAGGAAGAGGAGGACTTCCTTAGCTCTCAAGGCCCCCTTTATCCAGACAGTGTTCCTGCGTGCCCACCGATCACACAGGAAGAGGACGAGGATGAGGAGGAGGAGGATTGTGTCAGTATGGAGGTGGAGCCCGGCACTCAGCATCAGCAGCAGTCTTTAAGTGATCAGTCCCAAAATACACATGGACTTGTACGTGGCTGGGAGGAGGTGGCTGCGGACCATGTCGTCCTTAGTGACCCAGAGGACTCCGGACCGAATGCCTCAGCAAACCTACACTGCATGGCCTCCCTGATCCTGCAAAGCCTGCGTAAGGATCCTCGTATTCGTGGTATCAAGGAGAAGGACCAATACTGGCTGGAAATCCTCCTTGATCCACATTAAAAGGGTAAGGTTGCAGATCTTATCTTGGCATCGCAGAGGGAGCAGAGGATGAAACATCTTCAGGAGGCCTTGCAGAAAGGTCTGTGCAACGCGAGACTGGGAGGTTACAAACTCCTGTTTCTGGACAACGTGTTGCTGAGGCTTCGGTCAGTCAAAGAAGGAGCGGTGGAGAAGGTGGCCGTCTGACCGATGCTGTCATGAGAGGGTTTACCTGTTGGTGGCGCTATCGGTCTCTTGGATCGCAGTACCAGTGTCCACCAGCGGGTCTCTTCCAACACCTAGGACCTGTAGTAAGCAGACTCTCCTGCTGGTGTCACTGTTGCATCCTTGGGCCGTAGTACCGGTGTCCACCAGCGGGTGCACTCCAGCAGTGTGGAGCAAACAGCACCTTCTGCGCTGAGCTGTAACATGAAGCCAATTACTGCAGTCTTATAAATACCCGGCGAGCCCTCACAGCCCTCACATCCGAGAAGCCCTCTTCTCGGATGTGCTTGCTGTCTTCTCGGATGTGCCCGCTGTCTTCTCGGATGTGCCCGCTGTCTTCTCGGATGTGCCCGTTGTCTTCTCGGATGTACCCACTGTCCAGTTTGATGTACCCAATGCCCAGTCTGATGTGCCCTCATCTGTTGTTCGGTTTGAGGCCATGAACTTTGGACAATTTCATCTTGTTGGAGCGTCCGGAGGCCGCTCCTTTGAGGGGGGGTACTGTCATGAGAGGATTTACCTGTTGGTGGCGCTATCGGTCTCTTGGATCGCAGTACCAGTGTCCACCAGCGGGTGTCTTCCAACACCTAGGACCTGTAGTAAGAGGACTCTCCTGCTGGTGGCACTGTTGCATCCTTGGGCCGTAGTAACGGTGTCAACCAGTGGGTGCACTCCGGCAGTGTGGAGCAAACAGCACCCTCTGCGCTCAGCTGTAACATGAGGCCAATTACTACAGTCTTATAAATACCCGGCAAGCCCTCACAGGCTTGCCTTGGTATCTTTCTTCCTTGCACCCTGACCTGTATCTGTGAATCTGTATCTGAACCTGAGCCTGCTCCTGAGCCTGTATCCGATCCCATCCTGATCCTGTCCCTCCTGTGTTCCTATTCCCTTGTATCCATATCCCATCCATTATCTCCCTCTCCTATCCTGCCCTTGTTCAGTTGCTGATCCCCTGTGTATGACCCTGGCCTGGCTTACGTGTTTGATTTTGGTACTTCCCTTTGGCTGTATATATTATCTGTTGTCTATGGGTTTCTGTTGGTTGGTTGAGCACTATTTGTATTTGGGGTGTTTATTTATATCACTTATCTTAAATAAACATTATTCTTATTTCACTTTACATGCGTTTTGGTTTCCTCTTTGCAGTCCACACAATCTGGTCACACCTGTTCATGACAGATGCGTTCAGACAATTTTTTGGTCCGCAGCCCCAAGGTATGATCGGTTCCAGCAACCATCGCCAGTGTCTGTTTTACATGGTGCAGGAATACCTAGGGGCAAAATCTGACCTGGACACCTTTCCCACCAAAAATCCTCTGGGTTACTGGGTCTTGAGGATGGATCACTGGCCAGAGCTTGCACAGTATGCAATTGAGCTACTGGCCTGTCCTGCATCCAGCATTCTTTCGGAACGCACATTCAGTGCTGCTGAAGGCTTTGTAACCGATCACAGGGTGCATCTGTCCACCGACTCAGTCGATCGACTGATCTTCATAAAAATGAATCAGTCTTGGATCACCACCAGCTACCAAGCACCTGATGCTGATGTAACCGAATATTTTTTTTTTGAAATCTCAGATCCCTTCAAAGACTGCCTATGCTAATGCTGAGTGACTATCCTAAATAATTATCCTCTTCCTCTTCAATGATCACGCTGATAGCTTGTAAGAACATTTTTGGTTCTGGGCACCACCACCAGTGCCTAAGGCTCAATTTTTCAGCCCCTGTTTAACAGGGGTGTGTAATTACAATTTTTGATGCAATACTTTGCAGCAGGGCTCGTTCCTGCGTTCCAACTAGAGTATCTGTGAGGGGTTGCAGTGTTGTGGCACCAGTGCCTAAGGCCCAATTTTTCAGCCCCTGTTTAACAGGGGTGAGTAATTACAATTTTTGATGCAATACTTTGCAGCAGGGCTCGTTTCTGCATTCCAACTAGAGTATCTGTGAGGGGTTGCAGTGTTGTGGCACCAGCACCAGTGCCTAAGACCCAATTTTTCAGCCCCTGTATAACAGGGGCATGTAATTACAATTTTTGATGCAATACTTTGCAGCAGGGCTCGTTCCTGCGTTCCAACTAGAGTATCTGTGAGGGGTTGCAGTGTTGTGGCACCAGCACCAGTGCCTAAGACCCAATTTTTCAGCCCCTGTTTAACAGGGGCATGTCATTACAATTTTTGATCTAATATTTCACAGCAGGGCCCTGTGAGGGCTTACAGTGTTGTGGCCACAACAACACCTAAGGCCCAAATTTCTGCTGAGTATATAGGGCAGGCCCCTACTTTCAAACATCCAACTTACAAACGACTCCTACTTGCAAACGGAAGGAGACAACAGGAAGTGAGATGAAATCTACCCCTAGGAAGAGAAATTCTCTCATGTAAGAGTTAATATGGGAAAAACGTTTCTTCTTTCCAATGATGCTTTATCACCAATCCTTGTTTCACAAAAAAACCCAAATTTTCCAAAAACATTTGTCATTGGGACAAAAAATGAGGTGAAATCACAGGGGTGATAACCCTTCCCTATGTTTTCCAAAAAGCTTAAAATAGATTTTTTGGCTGGAGCTAAACACGTTAAAAATGTAACAGTTCAAAATTACAAACAGATTCTACTTAACAACAAACCTACAGTCCCTGTCTTGTTTGCACCGCCTGTATACTATGTGTTCAGAGTATATAGGGCCTTGTGGCCCCACGCCTTTCCTTTTTTAATTTAGGTGCGGGGTTCCCCTTAATATCCATACAAGACCCAAAGGACCTGGTAATGGACTGGGGGGTACCCATGCTGTTTGTCTCACTGATTTTCATCCATATTGCCAGGACCCGACATTACATTAAAGCCGCAAGCAGTTTTAAATGACTTTTTTTCCTTTAAAAATGACATTGTGTGCAGGGACTGTTCTAAGCACGGGAAACAAGCGCCACTTTACAGGCATACTATAGACACCCCAAAGGTATGATATTTAAAGGAATATTTCACTTTTTTTTTTAACTTTAAGTATCATTAAAATCACTGCTCCCTTAAAAAAACGTCCGTTTTTAAAAGTTTTTTTTGCATTGATACATGTCCCCTGGGGCAGGACCTGGGTCCCCAAACCCTTTTTAGGACAACACCAAATTAGCCTTTAAAATGAGCACTTTTGATTTTGAACCTTCGAGTCCCATAGACGTCAATGGGGTTCTAACGTTCGTGCAAATTTTCAGTCCGTTTGCAGGTTCTGGTGCGAACCGAACCGGGGGGTGTTCGGCTCATCCCTATTCATGATGTGCATTCAACACAAGCAAACTGAATTTGTAATTCTAAAATACACAGAAAATTATTTAATACATGTCATTAAAAAACTAGAATTTAACTTATTAGGAAAAGAACTTTAATGCATAAGTAGAGTTGATGTTTCCATATTAATAAAGAAAAAATATACGGTATATATCTGTGCCTCATAAGCCAATCATTTTTAAAGCAGTAAATCATTTGTGGTAAAGGTTAAACAGTACATGTCTGAAATAATTTGTTCTCTTAGTTGTGTACACATGTAAATGCAATTTAGTTTGGAGAATTCCAACTGTGTTGTTTGAATTATTGAAAACAGTAACATTTTCCACTTTTTTTTGTCCAGTGAGCCAGTTGTAGCTGCAGCTTTACAGATAACAATATGTGCGGATAATCAAACATATATGGGATAGCAGTAAATTCCACCATTACTGGTACACCTCTACTAAATCATCCTAACAAGATTACCCAGTGCTCTGTATTTCATTTCTCTCTCAGCTTTTGCAAGCAGAATGGATTGTACTCTAAGTCATGCCTCTATCACAAATAGCAGACACTCAGTAATACTCTAGGGTTCCTTGTCATTCTACTCTGCACATGATGAATTACTCATAAAGTCATATTACTAACGTTGTCTAATTTTCTAGAATTCTGCCAATATAAAAAATAAATGCATATAGCATACATAAAAGTTTGTTATTGGATATGTAGACCTAAGTTGAAAATGCTTAATGCTTAAAGTGTTTCTAAAGTTAATATATTTTTTTACCTTAATGCATTCTCTGCATTGAGGTACAAAACTTTCCACAATTTGTTGTACCCCCCTATCCCTAAACTCTTACCTGAATCCTTTCATGATCCAGAGCCGTACCCTCTCCAGTAGGGATGGGCAAGCGGTTCGGGCTGAGCATAAGTTCAGCCCAAACATCCCCCTTACGGTTGTTTGGTGAACTCCTGAATTTTTGTGCACTCAGTGGGATGTTTGCCCACTGAGTGCATAGTCAATAGATTTTTCAGGAGCAGGGCTGGGAAGCAGGCCGCTGTGTCCCTAACAACAGAAGAGTCATCAGTTGTCAGTGGACTTCCCTGCTGACAGCTGAATTAAAATAAAAACGTTGCCGAATTATATAGCAATAGAAAATTTCAAAAAAAATGGAGTGGGGGTCCCCACCAATCCATATCAGACCATTACTAGTACAAATAAATAAATAAAAATTCCAAAATAATATCCCATAGTTTGTAGACGCTATAACTTTTGTGAAAACAAAACAATAAACGCTTATTTGGATTTTCTTTACCAAAAATATGTAGCAGAATACATATTGGCCTAAATTAATGAAGAAATTAGATTTTCTTACTTTTTTATTGGATATGTTTTATAGCAGAAAGTAAAAAATATTGTTTTTTTTTTTTCAAAATTGTTATTTTTTTGTTTATAGCTCAAAAAACAAAAAAACTGCAAAGGTGATCAAATACCACCAAAAGAAAGCTCTATTTGTGGGGGAAAAAAGCCATACAATTTATTTTGGGTACAGCGTCGTATGACCACGCAATTGTCAGTTAAATAACACAGTACCCTATCTCAAAAAATGATTTGGCCAGGAAGGGGGGTGAATCTTCCCAAACTAAAGTGGTTAAAATCACTGCTCCTTTAAAAACGATATTTAAAAAAAAATGTTTTTGCATTGATACTATCAATGCAAATTTTTTTTTTAATTATCGTTTTTAAAGGAGCAGTGATTTTAATAATGCTATAAGTGAATCAATAAAAATGAAATATTACTTTAAATATAGTGCCTGGGGGGTCCCGTTAGTCTGCTTGTAAAGTGACACATCATTTAACAAGGAGGTCCCAGATCCCGCCCCTGTATATGAATGTGTATGAGGTACTCATTCACCAAAGAAAAGGGTCAAAAATAAATAAAAACACACAGTTTTTGACAATTCCTTTATTAAAAAATAAAAAACTTTGCCCCCCGATATAGATTCATCGTCAATCACTATGCCCGCCACACCTGAAAAAAGTAAAAAAAAAATCCACTCATGATGAAAGCTCATTGCCGACTGCCGACTTCACCGTTTGACAGTTCTTAAATAGGTAAGTGGCTGGGCGACCTGGCGACATCCCCTGGTGGCACCGTCCCCAAAGGATGTCACCGACCCAGCATGAACCAATTTGGTGGCATTACATGTGGTGGTGCCACCACGTGAAATTGCCAGGTGGCTCCATCCCTTACCTATTTAACCACTTCCTGCCTGGCCTATAGCAGATTGATGGCCAGGCGGTGGTTCTGTTATCCTGACTGGGTGCCTTATGATGTCCAGCAGGATAACATGCCGGCCTGCGCCCACTGAGGCGCGCAGCATGGCGATCGGAGGTGCTGTGTGTCAATCTGACACACTGCATCTCTGATCGTAGTAAGGAGCATCTGACAGAGGCTTCTTACCACGTGATCAGCTGTGACCAATCACATCTGATCACCGCGTGAACCAGGAAGTGCCGGTAAACAGGATTTCTTGGTTCACGCTGACAGAGAGAGCTGATCGGTGGCTCTCCCTGTCAGAGGAGAGTCTGTGCTGATAATCAGCACATTGATTATCAGCACAGCCCCCATAAAATGTGCCCATTAGCTGCCAGTCAGTGCCCCATCAATAGTCTGTCAGTGCCTATCAAAGTGGCAATCAGTGCCCACCACAATGCCAATCAGAGCTCACCACAATGCCCATCATAGTGCCAATCAGCACCCAGCAGTAACACCTATCAGTACCTCATCATCAGTTCCATCTATTAGTGTCCATCAGTGCTGCCTATCAGTGCCCCTCAGTGCCACCTGTCGGTGCTCATAAGTGCTGCATATCAGTGCCACCAATCAGTGCCAATCAATTCTACATATCAGTGCCAACCTTATCAGTGCCAACTCATCAGTGCTGCCTCATCAGTGCCCGTCAGTGAAGGAGAAAACAAAATTTTATGACAGAAATGAAGAAAAACTTTATTTTTTCAAAAATGTTGGTCTTTTTTAATTTAGTAAAAAATAAAAATTCCAGAAGTGATCAAATACCACCAAAAGAAAGCACTATTTGTGGGAAGAAAATGATAAAAATTTTGTTTGGGTACAGTGTTGCATGACTGCTCAATTGTCATTCAAATTGCAACAGCGCTGAAAGCTGAAAATTGTCCTGGGCAGGAAGGAGCGAAAGTGCCTGGTATTGAAGGGGTTAAGAACTGTCAGATGGCAGAGCAGGCAGACGGCAGTTTCTTTTTACTTTTTTCGTGCAGCGGGCATCACGATTGACCAAGGATCTACATCACGGGACATGTTTTTTTTTTATTTTTAATAAAAGGAATTGTCAAAAACTGTGTGTATGGTTTTATTTTTTTTTTACACTTTTTTGGTGAATGTGTGAGGCTTCCATATTCTGAAAAAATCCCCTTCCCACAGACCCTCAAAACTACAGCCCAGGGTTGTTGGGAAGAGGCCCTTGTCCCCATCAACATAGGGACAAGGTGCTTTGGGGTGGGGTCATCCCCCTCCCTTTCCTGACCTACCGGGCTGCATGCTCAGATAAGGGTCTGGTATGTATTTTGGGGAGGATCCCACGCCATTTTTTTTCAATTTTGGAATGGGTTTCTCCTTAAAACCCATACCAGGAGGCGCATGTGCAGCAGCGTCCATGATGGTTGCCTAGCCTGGGAGCTCCGCTCCTCTTCAGCATTATAGCCCACACTGCAGCTGTCTGAGCCCTCATTCTGGTTCGAAAACACCACCAGCTGATGGGGAAGAACCCAGGAATCACCCAATGTCCGCAGGCTCAGCCCGGAGAGACCTGTCCTGGCAACTGGACTCTGCAGCAGTGTGGCCTGCCCAATCCAAAAAGGCAGCCGTGTCCACACAAGGCACAGCCTGTGAAGCAGAGAAATCCATATCAGACAAGGATCAAGCTGCCTTCCCTGCCACACACCATGAAGCGGCCACAGTGAGTACTCCACAGCAAGTGGCCCCCTCCACTGCATCCACAGAATCCCTATTAGGGAGATTATTAGGTGGCCCTGTCCTAACACCACTGCGGGAGCTGCTGACCTGTCAGGAAAGATTCTCTCCGCTGGTAGTGTCTCCTGGCAGTTTGGAGCTGTCAGAAGAGCTTTTCCCTGCTGGTATTATGTCATCTTTTGACCGTAGTACTGGCGTCTACCAGCGGAGGGATCCTGGCAGTGTGGAGCAGGTATTATCTTCTGCAATCAGGCTTCACCTGACCTCGTTAGCAGATATTGTATAAATACCCGGCAAGTGCACACTCATCTTGCCCTGGTATTGTCCTTGTGCCCTGACCTGCAGCCTGTTTACCTGTTTACCTGTTATCCTGTTATCCTGTTGCCTGATGCCTGATTCCTGTATTCCGTATCCTGAATCTGTTATATCTGTTCCTGTATCCTTGGATCTTTGCACTGCAGCCTGATCCCTTCCATCTTGTTCCCTGTCTGTTTATTCCTGGCCCCCCATCTACTGATCTCCTGTTTATGACCCTGGCTTGCTTGACTACGATACTGGTACTCCCTTTTGCTACATATGCTGGTTGGTTTACTATCACTGTTTGGTTGTTTGGTTTGTTCACTCTGTTTGTATTGGTGGTGTGTTCACATGTATATGCATTTACCTTAATAAACTTACTTTCACCTATTTATGCCTGGTTCACTCTGTTGCAGTCCACACAGTTCTGGTCTTATCCGGTATATGACATGACCAGCCTAGATCCCTGGGAACAGGAGGCCCATGACACCACTCTCACCTCCTCAGACTTTCCCTCCATGATGGCTGCATTTTCCAAAATGCTAACTAGGGGCCTGTCCCAAACTGTGGCCCAGATCACAACCTCTATGCATATTGATTTACAGCAAATAGGAACAAGTATAGAAGTGATTGAGAAGAAAGCAGAGCAAGCGGTCTCCAGATTAAACAGAACTCTGCCAGAATACAAATAAATTGAGATGCTATCATTTCAGAATCAGAGGTCTACCAGAATCTGTTAAAGAAGTTTACAAGGGTACAAGAATTCTTTAAAAGTCTGATCCCTGACATCCCATAACACCGTCTGGATCTGGATAGGGCTCACAGAGCTCTACAACCACCGCACTCTGATGGTCTCCCTAGGGACATTATAGTAAAACCCCAACTAAATACGGTCGAAGAAGAATTGTTGAAGCTGTCCCATGCCGCTGACAAGCTGGAAATCATGGGCCATCAGATTCAAATCTTCGCAGGTCTGTCGCCATACGCTGTCCAAAAGCGACAATCTCTAAAACTGTTACTCCAAGTCCTGGCACACAAAGATATCACATACAGATGGGCCTTCCTGCTTAGCCTGAACTTCTCATACCGTAACAAACCCTATCATTTCTCCTCCTTACTAAAAGGCGAACAACTACTCCTACTTTTAGGGCTAATCACAGAAGAACTGCCTCAACCACCATCCAATAGAGGGGCACTGTCATCAAAATGACCGTCACCAACAAGCCCACTGACTCAAACTGTGTGGCAGAAGCAACAACCCAAGTGATCAAGGGAATCGTTTCCTCCATGATGTCGACAATCGACCTTCAAAAACAGTTCATCCTCCTAGTTCTCTTTGGAACTGTGCTTTAGGGATATCCTCCCTCCTCTCAACTGACATTCCATTTGCTCCGATTACATTTTGGATTTAACCTCAAGTTCCAAAAGGGGGACTGTTCCAGGGGGCTGGCTTCCAACGAGACTCCCCAGCTCCCCGTGTTACCTGGTTATTTTCTTCAAGTTCACTGTGCTTTTGGAATGTTTTCTCAATCTTTTAACTTCCTGCGGCCCTGGTTTCCTTTATATATTATAACGTCTTCAACTGACTTTGTTGATAAAGGAATCCAATGGGCCACAGCAGTCCACTTTAGGGTGCATCCCCAGCAGGGGCACGGTCCTCCTCTTAAATCATTCTACCGGCCAGTCTCTGGCAGCTGTCTCCTGCTCCTCCATGGCTGATAACGGGCATTACCACAAAACTCTTTGTTCGTCTCCATTTTACATCATAGTGGCGCATGTTGTCGAGTGGGGGAGTAGGGGAAAGGTTGAGCAGACCTGGCTATTCTCTATTGCAATGACAACAGTGCTCAGACTTTATGTTCTTTATAATGTTACAGTTAAACTTTATGGTTGGCGGCAACTGGAGCGGTAGCAGTGCGCCTCCTTCTGACGCTGATGGGAGAGTTCCATTTTTTTCTCCTGTCGGAGTCAGATTACCTTGTCCAATGTAGGGCGACGTGGTTTACTTTTGGGTAAAGGGTCGGGAGGGGGCGGTTTCCTCCCCAACTCTAGTGGGACTGGGATTGTATTGAATAATTTGTTTTCTAATGCATCTTCTTCTTCTATTTCCTTTACTTCTCATTCTCCTCTCATCTTCCTACCCTCCTCTCTCTCCTATCCCCCACACCTCACAGGGCCTCTCTGGAGTTTCTACCTCAAAGCACACAGGATTGGGACCCCGTGGAACATATGAAGTCCTCACTCTTCCAGGGAATCTACCTTCAGACAGTAAGAACGCTTAATATACCGTGCCTTCCTCCCACCTGATCCATGCTTAGTACATCACCCCCAAACTGAAACCTCAGATCTTCTCCCACAATGTGCAGAGACTTAATACCCCAGTAAATTGTTACATACAACTAGGAATGAGCTGAACACCCCCCTGTTCGGTTCGCACTAGAACATGCGAACAGCCAAAAAATTAGTTTGAACACGCGAACACCGTTAAAGTCTATGGGACACGAACATGAATAATCAAAAGCGCCCATTTTAAAGGCTTATATGCAAGTTATTGTCATAAAAAGTGTTTGGGGACCTGGGTCCTGCCCCAGGGGACATGGATCAATACAAAAAAAGTTTTATAAACTGACAATTTTTTGGGAGCAGTGATTTTAACCACTTGCCGACCGCCTAACGCAGATATACTGCGGCAGAGCGGCACGGGCAGGCAAAATCACGTACCCATACGTGATCTGCCTCCCGCGGGCGGGGGGTCCGATCGGACCCCCCCCCGGTGCCATCGGCGGTCGGCATCTGACTGGGAGCGTCGGGAGGCGAGGGGGAGACCATCCGATCGTGGCCCCCCCCTCGCGATCGCTCCCAGCCAATGGGAATGCTCCTCTGCCTGTGTGTCGTTTCACACAGGCAGAGGATGTGATGTCATCTCTCCTCGGTCTGGCAGTTTCCGTTCCAGCGCCGAGGGGAGATGACAAGTGAGTGCACAACACACACACACACACAGTAGAACATGCCAGGCATACTTTACACCCCCGATCCCCCCCCGATCGCCCCCCGATCCCCCCCCAATCACCCCCCCCCCCCCCCTGTCACAAACTGACATTAGCAGTATTTTTTTTTTTTTTTTTTCTGATTACTGCATAGTGTCAGTTTGTGACAGTTAGTGTTAGGGCAGTGAGTATTACCCCCCTTTAGGTCTAGGATACCCCCCTAACCCCCCCTAATAAAGTTTTAACCCCTTGATCACCCCCTGTCACCAGTGTCGCTAAGCGATCATTTTTCTGATCGCTGTATTAGTGTCGCTGGTGACGCTAGTTAGGAACGTAAATATTTAGGTTCGCCGTCAGTGTTTTATAGCGTCAGGGACCCCCCTATACTATCTAATAAATGTTTTAACCCCTTGATTGCCCCCTAGTTAACCCTTTCACCACTGATCACCGTATAACTGTTACGGGTGACGCTGGTTAGTTCGTTTATTTTTTATAGTGTCAGGACACCCGCCGTTTATTACCGAATAAAGGTTTAGCCCCCTGATCGCCCGGCGGTGATATGCGTCGCCCCAGGAAGCGTCAGATTAGCGCCAGTACCGCGAACACCCACGCACGCAGCATATGCCTCCCTTAGTGGTATAGTATCTGATCGGATCAATATCTGATCCGATCAAATCTATACTAGCGTCCCCAGCAGTTTAGGGTTCCCGAAAACGCAGTGTTAGCAGGATCAGCCCAGATACCCGCTAGCACCTGCGTTTTGCCCCTCCGCCCAGCCCAGCCCACCCAAGTGCAGTATCGATCGATCACTGTCACTTACAAAACACTAAACGCATAACTGCAGCGTTCGCAGAGTCAGGCCTGATCCCTGCGATCGCTAACAGTTTTTTTGGTAGCGTTTTGGTGAACTGGCAAGCACCAGCCCCAGGCAGCGTCAGGTTAGCGCCAGTACCGCTAACACCCACGCATGCACCGTATACCTCCCTTAGTGGTATAGTATCTGATCGGATCAATATCTGATCCGATCAGATCTATACTAGCGTCCCCAGCAGTTTAGGGTTCCCAAAAACGCAGTGTTAGCGGGATCAGCCCAGATACCTGCTAGCACCTGCGTTTTGCCCCTCCGCCCGGCCCAGCCCAGCCCACCCAAGTGCAGTATCGATCGATCACTGTCACTTACAAAACACTAAACGCATAACTGCAGCGTTCGCAGAGTCAGGCCTGATCCCTGCGATCGCTAACAGTTTTTTTGGTAGCGTTTTGGTGAACTGGCAAGCACCAGCCCCAGGCAGCGTCAGATTAGCGCCAGTACCGCTAACACCCACGCACGCAGCATACGCCTCCCTTAGTGGTATAGTATCTGATCGGATCAATATCTGATCCGATCTGATCTATACTAGCGTCCCCAGCAGTTTAGGGTTCCCAAAAACGCAGTGTTAGCGGGATCAGCCCAGATACCTGCTAGCACCTGCGTTTTGCCCCTCCGCCCGGCCCGGCCCAGCCCACCCAAGTGCAGTATCGATCGATCACTGTCACTTACAAAACACTAAACGCATAACTGCAGCGTTCGCAGAGTCAGGCCTGATCCCTGCAATCGCTAACAGTTTTTTGGTAGCGTTTTGGTGAACTGGCAAGCACCAGTGGCCTAGTACACACCGGTCGTAGTCAAACCAGCACTGCAGTAACACTTGGTGACGTGGCGAGTCCCATAAGTGCAGTTCAAGCTGGTGAGGTGGCAAGCACAAGTAGTGTCCCGCTGCCACCAAAAAGACAAACACAGGCCCGTCGTGCCCATAATGCCCTTCCTGCTGCATTCGCCAATCCTAATTGGGAACCCACCGCTTCTGCAGCGCCCGTACTTCCCCCATTCACATCCCCAACCAAATGCAGTCGGCTGCATGAGAGGCATTTTTATGTCCTCCCGAGTACCCCTACCCAACGAACCCCCCAAAAAAAGATGACGTGTCTGCAGAAAGCGCGGATATAGGCGTGACACCCGCTATTATTGTCCCTCCTGTCCTGATAATCCTGGTCTTTGCATTGGTGAATGTTTTGAACGCTACCATACACTAGTTGAGTATTAGCGTAGGGTACAGCATTGCACATACTAGGCACACTTTCACAGGGTCTCCCAAGATGCCATCGCATTTTGAGAGACCCGAACCTGGAACCGGTTACAGTTATAAAAGTTAGTTACAAAAAAAAGTGTAAAAAAAAAAAAAAAAAAAAAAAACACAAACAAAAATATAAAATAAAAATAGTTGTCGTTTTATTGTTCTCTCTCTCTCTATTCTCTCTCTATTGTTCTGCTCTTTTTTACTGTATTCTATTCTGCAATGTTTTATTGTTATTATGTTTTATCACGTTTGCTTTTCAGGTATGTAATTATTTATACTTTACCGTTTACTGTGCTTTATTGTTAACCATTTTTTTGTCTTCAGGTATGCCATTCACGACTTTGAGTGGTTATACCAGAATGATGCCTGCAGGTTTAGGTATCATCTTGGTATCATTCTTTTCAGCCAGCGGTCGGCTTTCATGTAAAAGCAATCCTAGTGGCTAATTAGCCTCTAGACTGCTTTTACAAGCAGTGGGAGGGAATGCCCCCCCCCCCCAACATCTTCCGTGTTTTTCTCTGGCTCTCCTGTCTCAACAGGGAACCTGAAAATGCAGCCGGTGATTCAGCCAGCTGACCATAGAGCTGATCAGAGACCAGAGTGGCTCCAAACATCTCTATGACCTAAGAAACCGGAAGCTACGAGCATTTTATGACGTAGATTTCGCCGGATGTAAACAGCGCCATTGGGAAATTGGGAAAGCATTTTATCACACCGATCTTGGTGTGATCAGATGCTTTGAGGGCAGAGGAGAAATCTAGGGTCTAATAGACCCCAATTTTTGCAAAAAAGAGTACCTGTCACTACCTATTGCTATCATAGGGGATATTTACATTCCCTGAGATAACAATAAAAATGATTTAAAAAAAAAAAAATGAAAGGAACAGTTTAAAAATAAGATAAAAAAATAATAATAATAAAGAGAAAAAAAAAAAAAAAAAAAAAAAGCACCCCTGTCCCCCCTGCTCTCGCGCTAAGGTGAACGCAAGCGTTGGTCTGGCGTCAAATGTAAACAGCAATTGCACCATGCATGTGAGGTATCGCCGCGAAGGTCAGATCGAGGGCAGTAAGTTTAGCAGTAGACCTCCTCTGTAAATCTAAAGTGGTAACCTGTAAAGGCTTTTAAAGGCTTTTAAAAATGTATTTAGTTTGTCGCCACTGCACGTTTGTGCGCAATTTTAAAGCATGTCATGTTTGGTATCCATGTACTCGGCCTAAGATCATCTTTTTTATTTCATCAAACATTTGGGCAATATAGTGTGTTTTAGTGCATTAAAATGTAAAAAAGTGTGTTTTTTCCCCAAAAAATGCGTTTGAAAAATCGCTGCGCAAATACTGTGTGAAAAAAAAAAATGAAACACCCACCATTTTAATCTGTAGGGCATTTGCTTTAAAAAAAATATATAATGTTTGGGGGTTCAAAGTAATTTTCTTGCAAAAAAAAATTATTTTTTTATGTAAACAATAAGTGTCAGAAAGGGCTTTGTCTTCAAGTGCTTAGAAGAGTGGGTGATGTGTGACATAAGCTTCTAGATGTTGTGCATAAAATGCCAGGACAGTTCAAAACCCCCCCAAATGACCCCATTTTGGAAAGTAGACACCCCAAGCTATTTGCTGAGAGTCATGTTGAGTCCATGGAATAATTTATATTGTGACACAAGTTGCGGGAAAGAGACAATTTTTTATTTTTTTTATTTTTTTTTGCGCAAAGTTGTCACTAAATGATATATTGCTCAAACATGCCATGGGAATATGTGAAATTACACCCCAAAATACATTCTGTTGCTTCTCCTGAGTACGGGAATACCACATGTGTGGGACTTTTTGGGAGCCTAGCCGCGTACGGGACCCCGAAAACCAAGCACCGCCTTCAGGCTTTCTAAGGCCGTAAATTTTTGATTTCACTCTTCACTGCCTATCACAGTTTCGGAGGCCATGGAATGCCCAGGTGGCACAAAACCCCCCCAAATGACCCCATTTTGGAAAGTAGACACCCCAAGCTATTTGATGAGAGGTATAGTGAGTATTTTGCAGACCTCACTTTTTGTCACAAAGTTTTGAAAATTGAAAAAAGAAAAAAAAAATTTTTTTCTCGTCTTTCTTTATTTTCAAAAACAAATGAGAGCTGCAAAATACTCACCATGCCTCTCAGCAAATAGCTTGGGGTGTCTACTTTCCAAAATGGGGTCATTTGGGGGGGTTTGTGCCACCTGGGCATTCCATGGCCTCCGAAACTGTGATAGGCAGTGAGGAGTAAAATCAAAAATGTACGCCCTTAGAAATCCTGAAGGCGGTGCTTGGTTTTCGGGGTCCCGTACGCGGCTAGGCTCCTAAAAAGTCCCACACATGTGGTATCCCCGTACTCAGGAGAAGCAGCTAAATGTATTTTGGGGTGCAATTCCACATATGCCCATGGCCTGTGTGAGCAATATATCATTTAGTGACAACTTTGTGCAAAAAAAAAAAAAAAAAATTTGTCACTTTCCCGCAACTTGTGTCAAAATATAAAACATTCCATGGACTCAACATGCCTCAAAGCAAATAGCTTGGGGTGTCTACTTTCCAAAATGGGGTCATTTGGGGGGGTTTTATGTCATCTGGGCATTTTATGGCCTTCAAAACTGTGATAGGTAGTGAGGAGTAAAATCAAAAATGTACGCCCTTAGAAATCCTGAAGGCGTTGCTTGGTTTTCGGGGCCCCGTACGCGGCTAGGCTCCCAAAAAGTCCCACACATGTGGTATCCCCGTACTCAGGAGAAGCAGCTAAATGTATTTTGGGGTGCAATTCCACATATGCCCATGGCCTGTGTGAGCAATATATCATTTAGTGACAACTTTTTGTAATTTTTTTTTTTTTTTTTTTTTTTTGTCATTATTCAATCACTTGGGACAAAAAAAATGAATATTCAATGGGCTCAACATGCCTCTCAGCAAATTCCTTGGGGTGTCTACTTTCCAAAATGGGGTCATTTGGGGGGGTTTTGTACTGCCCTGCCATTTTAGCACCTCAAGAAACGACATAGGCAGTCATAAATTAAAGGCTGTGTAAATTCCAGAAAATGTACCCTAGTTTGTAGACGCTATAACTTTTGCGCAAACCAATAAATATACACTTATTGACATTTTTTTTTACCAAAGACATGTGGCCGAATACATTTTGGCCTAAATGTATGACTAAAATTGAGTTTATTGGATTTTTTTTAGAACAAAAAGTAGAAAATATCATTTTTTTTCAAAATTTTCGGTCTTTTTCCGTGTATAGCGCAAAAAATAAAAACGGCAGAGGTGATCAAATACCATCAAAAGAAAGCTCTATTTGTGGGAAGAAAAGGACGCAAATTTCGTTTGGGTACAGCATTGCATGACCGCGCAATTAGCAGTTAAAGCGACGCAGTGCCGAATTGTAAAAAGTGCTCTGGTCAGGAAGGGGGTAAAACCTTCCGGGGCTGAAGTGGTTAATAATGCTTAAAGTGAAACAATAAAATTGTAATATTCCTTTAAATTTCGTACCTGGGGGGTGTCTATAGTATGCCTGTAAAGGGGCACATGTTTCCCGTGTTTAGAACAGTCTGGCAGCAAAATGACATTTCAAAAAAAAAAGTCATTTAAAACTACTCGCGGCTATTAATGAAATGCCGGTCCGACAATACACATAAAAGTTCATTGATAAAAAGGGCATGGGAATTCCCCACAGGGGAACCCCGAACCAAAATTTAAAAAAAAAATGACATGGGAGTCCCCTAAATTCCATACCAGGCCCTTCAGGTCTGGTATGGATATTAAGGGGAACCCCGGCCAAAATTTAAAAAAAAATGGCGTGGGGTCCCCCTCAAAATCTATACCAGACCCTTCAGGTTTGGTATGGATTTTAAGGGGAACCCCGCGCCAAAATTGTAAAAAAAAAAAGGCGTGGGGTCCCCCCAAAAATCCATACCAGACCCTTATCCAAGCACGCAACCTGGCAGGCCGCAGGAAAAGAGGGGGGACGAGAGAGCTCCCCCCTCCTGAACCGTACCAGGCCACATGCCCTCAACATTGGGAGGGTGCTTTGGGGTATCCCCCCAAAGAGAAGAGGGGGGGATTTGGGACTTTAAATGAGGCACATATGTGGTGCAGCTGGGCAGCACATAAAGTGGTGATGAGAGGTAGACTCATTCAGCTTGCTTCTCAACTTAAACGTGAACAAGGGGCCAAAATAAAGAAGTTTACAGAGGAATTTCATCTGCTTAGTAAACAACACAAAAGTAACCCCACCCCAGACAACCTGACTTGGATTGACACTGCCCAAGTTCAACTAAATTTATCCTTAACCACTTCAGCCGAAAGATGGACTGGGGTACGCTTCTACTACTAAAAAGACAAGATAGGCTCAAAATTGTCAGCCAAACCTAGCCCAAAACCACGCACACTAGCCTTCCCCAAAATTTGCACTATGGAAGGAAATTTGACCCAGAATCCAGTGAGAATCATGGATTCCTTCCATGCCTTCTACTCAAGTTTATACAATCTCACCCAAAGATGATAGAATAATTTCTTCAAGAAATCAATCTCCCTAAAATAAAACGCTCTCACCAAGAGCTACTGGACAAACCGTTCTCCTCAGACAAAATAACAGAAGTCATAAAATCTTTAAAGATATCCTCCTCGCCGGGGCCTGACGGTTTCTCGATATGCTATTATAAGAAATTCGGCACCCACCTAGCACCCTTCATGGCACTTTTTTTTAACTCTCTCTGGGATAGAGCTCCTCTCCATAACGATCTAAACCCTGCTTTTATCACAGTCATACCCTAACCAGGGAAAGACTCATGTGAGGTCGGTAATTACCGTCCCATTTCTCTCATAAATAACGACCTTAAGACCATGATGAAAATCCTGGCGACAAGAATTTCCGGTTTTATTGCTGGATATATTCACGAAGATCAGGTGGGCTTCATCCAGTGGAGACAAGGCTCAGACCAGATGTGTAAGGCAATAGATCTGATCTCCCTCCTAAAATCTCATTGGGACAAGGGGCCCCAACAGGAAGGCTTCCTATTATCAATAAACCTTCAGAAAGCCTTCGACTCTGTGTCATGGCCATAACTCATAAATGTCCTTGAACGATGGGGGTTTGGATACAAGTTTCTAAGGGTTATCCACTCTCTATACTCTAACCTGAATGCTCAAATTTGCTTAATGGGACATTATTCTGACTCTTTTAATGTCAAAAGAGGGACTAGACAAGATTGTCCACTTTCGCCTTTGATCTTCCCAATTGCAATTGAATCATTGGCAATAGCCATTGGATCAAATCCCAACATTAAAGGGGTGAGATGTGGCCAGGAAGAGCACAAGTGTGCCCTCTTTGCAGACGATATACTGTTATTTCTCACCGCTAATATCTACCCCCAATGTTTACCGGCTGCTTCAGGAATTTGGCTCCGTCTCAGGCCTACAGGTTAACGTAACCAAATCCATAGCGTTAAACATATCTGTCCAATCTAAACTAGTAGACCATCTCAAACAACACTTCCCATTAACCTGGGCATCAGATACTATCCCTTCTCTAGGAATCAAACTGACCAACAACATAGGCAGCCTATGCACAGCCAACCACCCGCCCATGTTCCAAAAACTCAAGGGAGAACTAAAAACCTGGTTGAAATGTGGTCTGTCCTGGCTAGGCAGGATCAATGCCATTAAGATGACACTATTACCTCGCCTACTGTACTTATTTTGCTCCCTACCTATACCTTTAACCAAGCTTCAAGCTAAAATTATTAGATTCATCTGGGGAAACAGGGGACATCGATTTGCCAAAGAGATCCTATTCTGCCTTAAGAATCAGGGTGGGCTAGGCCTCCCAAATTTATGGCTATACTACCAGGCAGCACAACTAGCCCAATTTTACATCATATACTCCAAGGGCCACAAACCAGATTGGGTTTCTCTAGAGAAACAGGCTGTTCCCCACCACACGCTTGACTTCCTACTCGGGCGACCTGCTAAACAGAGACCTGTTATCATGGCACCCTCTCTCTCCCTCCTTAGCACTGTGTGACAAAATACACAAACACAGCTGATCTTCAAACTGATGCCCCTCTTGCACTTATTTCACAACCCTGAATCCCCCCCGGTATAAACATTTTCGCATTCCATTGGTGGCTGAATAAGGGGCTCTTTAGTATAGGACATGTTTTTACCTCAAATACCCGATATCAATAGGGTACTGCCTAAGCAAACTAGACATGCCAGAATCTGTATAATCTGACTCTCTCAGATTATACACTTCCTCCACATACTATGGACTGACAAGTCGGATCCTCCCAAATCAACCCTATATGAGCAATGGTGCTCAAGCATTACGGATCAGAGGGGGGTATCTCCATCATATACTCTTCCCTGGCAGACAAGGCTAATATGCCCGAATCTGGGAGTCCGATATGGAAATCCAGCTGGACCCTGACAGAGGGTTCCAGGCATTTCGCAGATCATTTAAAGGTATTTTGAACATCTCACTAATAGAAGCTAGCATCAAAGTGTTCACGATATGGTACTATGTCCCCGCTAGATTATTTAAGATGTACCCTGACACTTCTCCCCTTTGCTATAGAGGATGTGGTCATGTTGGCACAATGCTCCATATTTGGTGGACATGTCCTTGAATTAGAAGTTACTGGAACAAAGTCCTTCATATGCTGTGTAAGGTAACAGGGGCCCAGGTCCCTCAGGACCCCACCTACATCCTTCTAAAAAAGGAAGATTAAGGTCTGGTGTGACCCCTCTGACACCTCCATCCCTAATAGTGCACAAAAAAACAAGAAAAATAGCCCTGGGACTTTAGATGAGGTGAGAGAGGTTTAGCCAATGTCCACAGCGAACACTAAGACAAAATCAATTTATTCATTTCAAAATGTTATGTAACGAAGCGGTAACAACAATGATTGTGAGTTACCAGGCATAATAGCCAATGTACACAACACAGATGAACATAAATATACAAAGATTTATTACAAATGTTATACATCAATGAGCAACAATAAAACTTGAAAGTTGCTCGGTCAGTAAATACACATACAAAATAAGATGATAAAATGTACATACATGTGGACAGGGAAGTATGAACATAATGCAGACATCAATAATACCCAGCATGTACCGGCATAAAACAAGCATCAATAAAGCCCTATGCATTTAGTGAGACCCTGCTCGCTTCTTCAGGGGCGGATGCATGAATGTTGTATCGAAGTCTGAGATAAATCGCCAAACGCTGGATATCAAGATGGCAGCAGTGTGATGCATCCAGCTCGGGAGCTGAGGAGGCGGAACAAAACAAAGGCCACAATAGGGGAACATCCGGAGGATCAGCACGGTCTGGATAGGGGTATTTCTCACTGTGGTCTCCACTTAGCCCCTTAAAAGGAGGAAATCTGTGCACCCCCTTTGATGGTGGATATATCTGGACGTTCAGCACGGCTGGGATTCTGATTCACTACTTGGCGATTGGATAGAGCGGTCACATCTTTAAGAACAAACTGACAACCTTTGGATGTTTTTCACTCCATTGAGACATTTTCCAGACACAATTTTAAGGGGCTAAGTGGAGACCGCAGTGAGAAATACCCCTATCCAGACCGTGCTGATCCTCCGGATGTTCCCCTATTGTGGCCTTTGTTTTGTTCTGCCTCCTCAGCTCCCGAGCTGGAGGCATCACACTGCTGCCATCTTGATATCCAGTGTTTGGCGATTTATCTCAGACTTCGATACAACACTCATGCATCCACCCCTGAAGAAGCGAGCAGGGTCTCGCGAAATGCATAGGGCTTTATTGATGCTTGTTTTATGCCGGTACATGCTGGGTATTATTAATGTCTGCATTATGTTCATACTTCCCTGTCCACATGTATGTACATTTTATCATCTTATTTTGTATGTGTATTTACTGACCGAGCAACTTTCAAGTTTTATTGTTGCTCATTGATGTATAACATTTGTAATAAATCTTTGTATATTTATGTTCATCTGTGTTGTGTACATTGGCTATTATGCCTGGTAACTCACAATCATTGTTGTTACCTCTCCGTTACATAACATTTTGAAATGAATAAATTGATTTTGTCTCAGTGTTCGCTGTGGACATTGGCTAAACCTCTCTCACCTCATCTAAAGTCCCAGGGCTATTTTTCTTGTTTTTTTGTGCACCTACATCCTTCTGAACCATAGTTTTAACAACACCCCTAAACATATACACTTATTCTCTTTATGTGCCTAGGAGCCAAACTAACAATAGCGAAAGCCTGGAAAAAACCAACAGTTTTGATTGTAGCAACTAATATCTTGGATCATGTCCCAAGAACAAATAGTAGCTAAGCTGTTGGACACTTCAAAATGGTATGGGAACCCTGGGCTTCATATATTTAGATCCAGCTTCACCTGGGCCACTTGCCAAAATAAAGGAATCTCCAAAGTGGCCCACTACCCCTTTCCTCCTTCTTATCTTTCCCCATTCCTTCTATTCTTTCTCTATTCTTCCCCGCTTTCTCTTTTGCCTCTTCTTTACTGCACAAGTAATCAGAAATGTTAATGTTGTTAGAAGGCTTTTTCTTCAGCGCCTTGCAAGGAGACATATTTTCTCAGAGTTCTATACAACACTGTTAAACTAGAATGCTTTGGGACTATCTAGGTTCATCTCAAACGAAAACATTTTCCCTCATCCAGGGTTTGTTGTGACCTGGGGCTCTGCCAAGGTCTAAACCCCCTGGGAGAGGAGGAAGGGAACGGACTGGAGCCATCCTCAAACTGAGGCCAAAGGCTTTGTTACAGTGTGAACCCATAGGGGTGGAGTGATTATCCTGAAGGGCTCGGCACAAACCTTGTCAGTTTCACTCACTTACATCGGGACTATCTCCCCCCGAGGGTCCTGGACCAAGGTTGTGCTCGGATCGGATAAAACCCAAAGGACAGGGCACACAAAATTGAACTACAGTAGTTAATAGTCCTATGCGTATCATAATCAACTGTTTTGCCTTCACCATCTTCTTGTTATAAGCTACTTGTTATTGTGGGCCTTGTAGACTTTCCACCTGACTACTCCTTTTTACAACATACTCTATGTTATTGCTGTTACTCTTTTTATATATATATATATACAATAAAAAATATTGAAAAGAAAATCCATACCAGACTCAAAGGGTTGCAGCCATGAAAGTTAACCCCAAGGCACTATATTTAAAGGAATTTTTCATTTTTATTGTTTCATTTTAAGCATCAATAAAATCACTCCTCCTGTAAAAACAATATTTTTGAAAATATTTTTGCATTGATAGTTGTCCCCCAGTACCCTGGCCCCCATACTCTTTTTATGGCCAATAACTTGCATATAAGCCTTCAAATGGGACTTTGGATTTTTCAAGTTTGGATCTCATAGATTATTTGATAAAGTTTAGGGCTTGAGTCCAAATTTTTTACATGTTCAAGAGTTCTGGTGCAAACCAAACCGAGGGGTGTTCAGCTCATCACTACTGCATAACAGTAAAAGCCTGAATAAGGACCAGTATATTTTACAAGGTGCAATTTTAAAATTTGACAGAAACTCGAGGAGGAATATATTAGGCTTTGCTACATGTCAGTTATCGAGGGCCATTTAGAAAGGTTCTCGAAATGCTGTAAATTAGTTATGCCCTAATTTACCAAAAAATAATGTAGCGCAATACATATTATACCTAAATTATATAGTGCACATGTACTAGTTGAAACAATTATTAAATCACTATAAATATTAATTCAGCTCCACATAACTCAAAGTGTTAAATCAGTCCCAAAAGAACTGTGACACAACTGAAACACCACGGTGTTAATAGTGACTCATAAATCTTCACTCTTCATTTTGTGCCATAAGTGCCTCCACCATTAGGTGAAAAAGCTGCTCATCTCCCTATAAGGCCTCATACATGGATCAGAAATCACCTTTTACACTCTCTTTGAACGCAGGCATCAACTACTTCTCCTCTGGCTCCAGATTCACAGTTTATCTCACTTTTCCACAGTACTAAGTCATGATATTACCAGATAGTATAAAACAAAAAAGGAAGAACCATAGTGTTCTCTATGTCTTACTTTAAATAAATAAAATAAGTGAATGGCACTAAATCTAATTCTAAATAAACCCAAAAGAGAAATACTCACATGTAGAAGTTGAAAAAATACATAAATATATTGATAATAAACAAAATGAAAAGTGTTACAAAAAACACAGTCCCTTCCAGCGCTAATAGGTCTTCCAAGGTGTGGAGTAACAGATATCAAATAAAATGGTGGTGTGAAAGGTATGTATGGTATCCAAAACTGGGTGGATGCTGCCTTCCTCAGATGGGGTAATCCGAAAGGAACTACAAGAAAAACAGAAATGGATGGTGCGCACACCTAGTGCATTACCAAAGATAATTTAATAATAAAAATGTTTTATATAAAAGTGGGTACTCACAAAATGTAACTGACAAAAGGCCATAAAAACAATGCATGGACATGCACAGAACACGGGGTACAGCTAACGCGTTTTGGGGATGCACCCCCTTCCCCAGAGCTCAAAATGAAAAGCGTCACTTTCAGGTGACCACCATATGCATAAATCGCTGTGTAAACTGTTGGCGCTATATAAATCCTGTATAATAATAAT
This sequence comes from Lithobates clamitans, assembly GCA_037952925.1. Lineage (NCBI taxonomy): Eukaryota > Metazoa > Chordata > Amphibia > Anura > Ranidae > Lithobates > Lithobates clamitans. Next base: position 1,449,414 of record JBBGZY010000429.1, read on the forward strand.
AATATGCAGTATAAACCAGAGTCCAGTGAAAACAAAATGCAACACAGAGTAAGTGCCAAAAAATGTGTTTGATCCAATGCCTGATATTCTGTTGATTAAGGTGAGCAGCCCATGCACCTATTGGTGGATTGTACTTATCTCCCTGGATTAAACACCAGATTACATGAGCCTAAATGTCTTTCATCACTGGATTCTAAAGCAATTATCTAGCACTTTCCCTTATGAACTTTTTTGCAATCCATAAAGATATATTACATAATCCTATGAAAAATGGTCAGTGGCCCATTGGAGGACCTTCCTACTTAGTCATCATAGATTGCCACAAGGGATGAGCTTAACACCCCCCCCCCCCCCCGTTCGGTTCGCACCAGAACATGCGAACAGGCAAAAAATTTGTTTGAACATGCGAACAGGCAAAAAATTTGTTTGAACATGCGAACACCGTTAAAGTCTATGGGAATCGAACATGAATAATAAAAAGTGCTAATTTTAAAGGCTTATATGCAAGTTATTGTCATAAAAAGTGTTTGGGAACCCGGGTCCTGCCCCAGGGGACATGGATCAATGCAAAAAAAAGTTTTAAAAATGGCCGTTTTTTCGGGAGCAGTGATTTTAATAATGCTTAAAGTGAAACAATAAAAGTGTAATATTCCTTTAAATTTCGTACCTGAGGGGTGTCTATAGTATGCCTGTAAAGGGGCGCATGTTTCTCGTGTTTAGAACAGTCTGACAGCAAAATGACATTTCAAAGGAAAAAGTCATTTAAAACTACTCGCGGCTAATAATGAATCGGTTCAACAATACACATAAAAGTTCATTGATCCCAACGGCATGGGATTTCCCCACAGGGGAACCCCGAACCAAATTTTTTTTTTAAATGGCGTGGGGGTCCCCCCCAAAATCCATACCAGATCCTTCAGGTCTGGTATGGATTTTAAGGGGAACCCTGTGCCAAATTTTTTTTTAAAAATGGCTTGGGGTCCTCCCAAAAATCCATACTAGACCCTTATCCGAGCATGCAACCTGGCAGGCTGCAGGAAAAGAGAGGGGGGACGAGAGAGCGCCCCCCCTCCTGAACCATACCAGGCCACATGCCCTCAACATTGGGAGGGTGCTTTGGGGTCCCCCCAAAGCACCTTGCCCCCATGTTGATGGGGAGAAGGGCCTCATCCCCACAACCCTTGCCCGGTAGTTGTGGGGGTCTGCGGGCGGGTGGGGGGCTTATCTGAATCTGGAAGCTTCCTTTAACAAGGGGACACCCAGATGTGTGAAATGGTAAGGGGGTACAAAAGTACCCCTACCATTTCACAAAAAAAGTGTCAAAAATGTTAAAAATTACAAGATACAGTTTTTGACAATTCCTTTATTTAATGTCTTCTTCTTTCCTTCTTCTTTCTTCTATCTTCTTTCTTCTATTTTCTTTTGGTTTCTTCCTCCATCTTCTTCTTCCTCTGGTTCTTCCTCCGATCCTCTGCTTCTTGCTCCGGTGTTCTCGTCCGGCATCTTCCTCTGCGGCGTCTTCTTCCCTTCTTCGTTCTCGGGCAGCTCCGCATCCATGATGGGAGGCTCCTGCTGTGTGACACTTCTTGTCTTCTGACACTTCTTAAATAACGGAGGGCAGGGCCACCCGGTGACCCCGCCCCCTCTGACGCACGGGGACTTAATGGGAACTTTCCTATGTGTTTCCCTGTGACATCAGAGGGGGCGGGGTCACCTGTTACGTGTACACACGGGCAGACAGGCGGCCTAATCACAGGGCATAACGCATATAGGAGGGAGGAGCCGAGCCATGATTAAGCTCCAAGGGGTGGAGTGAAACACATTGGGGGTGTGACCTAGCTGGAGTCTGGGCTGAGACTGTCATTCATCTCCATTTATGCACACGAGTCTGCTTCATGATGTGCAGCTTTGGGATCTTTTCCTTTGAAATGGAACCTGGAAGAGATGGAGAGAGAGAACAAAAATCTCAACAGACCACCCAAGTTAAAACCACCCCTGCCCACTTTCCTCCAACTTCCACCCCCAACCTAGTATTGTCCTAAGGTATGACCACCCATCCGATCTCTACCATGTGGGCAAAAAACCATAGGAGCCACATGGATAGCACTCTTATCTACTGTATATACTAGTAAAAAAATCTTCAACCAAACAGTAACCCGCAGGCCGGTTGGGATGATCAGGGAACCATGGGGTTCCCAGCAACTGCATAAAATTACAAATACTACTTCAAAAGTAAATATAACAAAAAACCCCAAATTGTCCTAGCATCCCCAGTAGAGATGGGGAAAACACCCACCTGTTTGGTTTGGGAACTCCTGAACAGAGAAAAAGTTCTGACCCAAATGGTGAACCCTCATAAAGTCTATGGGTCCCAAATTTGATAAATCAAAAGTCCCAATTTTGAAGGCTTATATGCAAATAATTGGCCATAAAAAGGGTATGGGGGTCTGGGCACTGCCCTGGGGGGCATGTATCAATGCAATTTTTTTTTAAAGATTGTTTTTACAGGAGCAGTTATTTTAATGATGCTTAAAGTGCAACAATAAAAATGAAAAATTCCTTTAAATATAGTGCGGGGGGGCTTAGTCTGAATGTAAAGTATCACATCTGTAGCATGTATAGAACATGCTGCAGCAAAAATTACATTTCTAAAGAAAAAAAAATGCATGAATTTACATTTAAATTGCTGGAAATACAAGGCTCGGAATGCTCTGTTCAGCACGCCGTGCATTGCAGGGTGTTTGATGAGTGGGCAATCAGGCAATGTTTGGGCCAAGCTTTTGCTCGGCCCGACCTGTTCCCCCAACTGTAATCTCTAGATACAAAAGAAAATACAATTATCCACATATACAAACACCCAAAAACTTACCCCTCCTACAGGGCTATCAATATTTGTCAACAGTCTAATACACTTGACTCTTTTAAAAGGAAATGAATGAGTCTTCTACCCAAACCGGCAGACATCCTGGTGATAAAGTAAAAAATAGAAGAAGGCATTGAAGCCTACATCAAAAACAGAAACAAAAATGGCCATGATGGCCCAAAATCAAGGGCCTCCAGCAGATCTATTGTTTAAATAAATAGAGCTTCCCAACCACGCCTTCCTATAGTCCCACAGTCACACGTGGATGCATCCCATAAAAAGTGGCATCAAACTGGAAATGGCATATCACACTCCATGCGGCATGCCAGTCCCCATATAAGGAGAATGTACTGCCCCACCATGGTCTAACATCCCCCACGCTCCATCTACACATAGGTGTGGGTGAACTGGTGGACAGTTCCACCCTGCTGACTCCCTTCCGGTACCAAAACTAGAAGTGACATCAACCTTACCGCTTTGCTCCCCCCATTTGCCTCTGAGTTGGAGCAGTGCTGCAATTACAATGGCACCTACCTACACAAACAGTAGCAGCAACCGCAGAGATGAAGCATTAAACACAGGCAAATTACAAAGATCAACACAGCTGCCTTTCACCTGATTATGTAACAACAACAAAAATTAATATAATTACTGAGAAAATAACCATAGCTAAAGGCTACAAAATATATACACATTAGTTAATTAGTGTGATATTTTAATACACTTCGTACACTTATGTTATTCTATAATATTGATTTGTTTTTTTGTTTAGTTACATAACTTGTCATTCAATGCCGTGGATCCTTTTGAAGTTATTTTTGGTGAAATGTGCTATTCCATGACGCCAGTCTGGGATTATATATTTTCCAGTTATGATGTGTTATTACTTTGGATATAAGTTTGCATCAATCTATCTTTATTACTTTATATGACAATTTAAAAGTTGTAATAAAAGTGATTGTTTTTAACATTATGGTATTGCAGCATCCCTTGAAAGGCACATTGAAAATCCCTTTATTGCATGTCTTCCACTATTCTCGGGTCTACGGTTATTAGGGAACAGACAGTTGTGTACTGTATATTGTATAAATAGGGATGGTACCTTATAGGAAATAATTATGTTAGTTGGCTTCACCACAAGCTAATATATGGATGTATGTTTGTGTACGTCAGTGACCGTGGCAGGAAAATTGTATTCAGTCCACCTCTATTGAGAGGTGGACTGAACCATATGATTTAATGTAACTATGTATTTTGATACCTTATATGGTATATATATGAACTAAAAAAAATGAAGGAAAAAAAATTAAATCACTGTTACTGTATTTCCCTAACACAGAATTGAGATATGAAAAAAATGAGATCTTGCAGTAAAATACAAATAGTGAAGCAGCAGTATTAACTTTAATACAATTTTGTTAAAAACGGTTGACTTCATGCTTTAAGATAATGTAAAACCTGCTCTGTGCAAAATCGTTTCAAAGTAACTAGTACAAAAATGAACACTCATTAAAACAGCTTGGACTGGGATTAGGAGAGTGCAATTTGTCTGGGAATGAGAAGTCAGCACAAGGGTTGTGGTTCATACTGATAAGACTTGGAGGAAATTCCCTCCCATAGTAATACAAACTGGAAAGAGGAAACGAGAACTCAGACTGCTTTGGCTGATACATATAAAATCAGAACAGACTATTTTTTTAAGATTTCAATGAATCTTTATTAATATTCTTCATTTAACATATTTTAAACATACTCTGCCATGAAACATATTAGAAATTTAAATTACAAACTGAAATTACCATTTAGATGTTATTTAATTTCATCTATGCATATTGTCATTAATAACTTAGTTTGCATAAGAAAAGCAGCTGTGGCTGCTTGCATGTATCTGGAATGTACTATAGGTACACTGTAAAGGAATACATTATTCATAATATCAGGATCTTGTAATGTAGCTAAAATGACTGGTACTGAACAACTGAAGCATGTCCAAAGGCACTTTGTAACTAAAAAGTAGGATTTCCTGTAAATCATTTTCAAACTGCAATATTAAAGATGAACTCCAGCCTTAAAGGAGTTGTAAAGGCAGAAGGTCTTTTATCTTAATGCATTCCATGCATTAAGATAAAAAAACCTTCTGTGTGTAGCAGCCACCCTAGCCCCCCCCCCCTTATTACTTAACAAAGCCTCATCTCTCTCCAGGGATGTCCACAAATGTCTAAGCCATCCGGGACACTCCTATTTGGCTGAGACACAGCAACGGCACCATTGGCTCCCATGGCTTTCAATCATAGTCAGTCAGCCAATCAGAGGAGAGAGGGGCGGGGCCAGGTCGGGGCTCCGTGTCTGAATGGATACACGGAGCTCTGACTCGGCTCGTGTGCCCCCATAGGAAGCTGTTGACTGGCACTCAAAAGAAGGGAGGGGCCAGGTGCAGCAAAGAAGAACCCTAGGAGAACTGCTCTGTTCAAAACCAACTGCACAGATAAGGTAGGTATAACATGTTTGTTATTTAAAAAAAAAACTGAGACTTTACAATCAGTTTAACTTTAGTCCTGCACTGTCGCAAATAATCTTGACCTGTACTGAAACCGCTTGTTCTGATTTTACTGCTCACTTGGAGTTTCTCAAAGTGTGCATTAGAAGCAACAATAAGTCAGAATAAAGTATAAACAACCCATTATGTTCAAAATAGAAATGAAATACACAATCTTTGCGAATATACTGTGTGTGTATATATATATATATAATCCCCTGCATTGTATAGGGAGGCAAAAAGACCAATAGATTATGTCACTGGGTCTAAAAAAGGTATATAGTGAAAACAGGTTTTATTAAAAATGTGGATAATTTTGATGGGGAAGGAGGAAGGAATCAAGAAAAACATAATATAAGCAAGACTGAACTTCAGATCATTCCTAGGCAGGTTTGCGTGCAGCATGGCCTGAGCTGCTATACTGAGTAACAAACTTGATTGTTACAATTACTCTTCATATTACTAGGTTCAGATTTGACAAAAAAACTATGAATAGAGACTCCTCCACAAAATTCTGGAGTCCAAGACTTTGTGATCAATTTCACAGAATCTGGGATAGCAAGTATTGTATAAATGTATACAATTGAAGAGCAGACATAAGTGACACATAGAGGGACGAGTTGCTGAAACCATAACTATTGTTGCTATAGCCAATAAGTCAATTAATGAGGACCTTAGAACATGCAAAGTAGATGGACCATGGTGCTGGTCTTCATTGGAGTAATCAATCATTAGCTGTATACAGGTAACAAGAACAACATAGGACATTGTCAAAGGCAGTGTAATTGAAGATCCAAGGTGCTGGTTGATAGTTTAATGTGGAGCTGTAGTCCAGAACAAATATTGTTGGTGACTGGAAGCTCCATATGCCAAAATGCTTCCTGATGCCCACTTGACAGATGGCAAGTAGGAGTGAGTAAATCTACTTGGATAATTTGTGGGGGTCCTTTGAATCCTGCTTGAAATCCACAAAAGCCAAATTTAGGATCAAACCATTCTGAAGTCTATTCGGGGGAAATCTTGATAATCAATTCTAGCTAATAGGCAAGTGGTCAACAACGGACATGGGAAGCTGATCTTAAAAATATGGTACAATAGGGATAGGGTCTTTTAATTGTAATGTTAAATGAGAAAAACATAAATCCTATAAATACATGCTCGGGAGATGCATTTAATCTGTATAAAGTGTTATAGAACAATACAATTTTCACAGGCAGCTTCAGTGACATCACTGGCATCACTTATTTTTAAAGTATAATTTATTTATCTATCTTTTAAATGTAGCCAGTCTTAAATAGAAGTAGCCCCACTCTGAAAAAAGGCTTTTAGGTTATTTTGGCTAAAATACTTGATTTTTTTCATTTAGTGATAACAGGCAGGGCTGCTGTTAGAAATCATGGGGTCCTGTACATGCCTATATAACAGGGCCCTCCTCTACCCCCACCCCCTCTAATTCACCCCTGACCCTGCCTCAAAACAAAATGCAGCTTTGTCTTCAAGTGATATTTTTAGAACACACATTTTTTTGACAGCAGTTAATTAGCAGGGATGAGCTCATGCATGTTCTGAACCAAGTCTGAAATTGCCTCAGCTATCCCACCAGGAAGCTGTCACAGCACTCCACCAATCATAGAGTGGAGCTAAACAGGACAGTGTTTTGAAATCTGTACCGGCACAGTTTGTGTCCACTGTATGTGACAGGGGTCCACACAAGGGTCCACATAGGAGACAGGGGTGGACTTGTGATGGCTCCATGGGTGGCTAGATGTCCATTTCCATTCTGTTTCTGGACCTGAATGAACATGGAGGAAGGCAGGTGTAAATGGACACAAGACCATTTACATCCAGACTCCCATAGACCTATCTAGAGCTTTCAATCAGGTCTGCAACAAAAACTGGCAGGCGAACCTAATTGAAAAGCTTGGATGAAAGGTTCTTAACCACTTAAGGACCGCCTCACGCCGATGTACGTCGGCAAGGCGGAACGGGCAGGCAAAATCACGTACATGTACGTGATTTGCCTCCCGCGGGTGGGGGGTCCGATCGGACCCCCCCCCGCCGCCCGTGGCGGTCCCGTTCTGTCCCCCGGCGATCAGAGACGAGGGGGAGGCCATCTGTTCGTGGCCCCCCCCTCGCGATCGCCGCCGGCCAATGGGAACACTCCTTTGCTGCTGTATGCTAAACAGCAGCAAAGGAAGTGATGTCATCTCCCCTCGGGTCGGTAGTTTCCGTTCCAGCCCGAGGAGAGACGACATGTGAGTGAGTGCACCAACACACACACACACAGTAGAACATGCCAGGCATACAAAACACCCCGATCCCCCCCCGATCGCCCCCCGATCCCCCCCCAATCACCCCCCCCTGTCACAAACTGACACCAGCAGTTTTTTTTTTTTTTTTTCTGATTACTGCTGTGTCAGTTTGTGACAGTTATGCCGCGTACACACGGTCGGACTTTTCGTCTACAAAAGTCCAACGGACGCTGACGGACTAAAGCTGGCTGGTAATCCGATCGTGTGTGGGCTTCTTCGGACTTTCAACGTACTTTTTTAGCCTCAAATCCGACGTACTTTAGATTTGAAACATGCTTCAAATCTTTACGTCGTAACTACGACGGACCCCGAAGTCCGCTCGTCTGTATGCTAGTCCTACGGACAAAAAAATGACGCATGCTCATAAGCAAAAACTAAACGGAAGCACTCGGTCTAGTAAAACTAGTGTTCGTATTGTAGGTAGCACATTCATCACGCTGCAAAATCTGTGATCGTTGAATGCAGCGCATTTTATTTCTTCTTTACGAATGCTCTAAAGAACGAAGGTGTTTTGCTGTTCATAATCAGAGTTCTCCCAAACTGATTTCTGAATTCTTTTTCTCTTTGATCTCATGAATGATATAGTATGCTTTTTATAAACAATGTTTCCATACTAATAATACTTTTTCCCTTATTTTTTTTTTTTTTTTTAGGTTTGTAAAGTTACCACAAAGAACCCATTATTCTTTTTTTTTTTTTTCTAGTGATTATTTTTTATTTTTTAGATAAAGTTAACCCAAAGCACCGTTTTTGTTTATGTATATTTTTTTTTTTTCAAGACTTACCACTTGAACATTCTTAACATTAGTAATGTATTTTTGGTGTGTTTTTTTAAAACTCAATGAGATTGTTGTCCCTTGTTAATTTAACATTGTGTGTAAAATCAATGATTTAAAAGAAAACACATAAAGTCTTTTGCTAAACTCAAAAAAGATCCATTTATTCATGGTCAAAATAAAATAAAGAGGAAGTCAACGCTGGAAAAAGTCGGTGTACAAGAAAATTGGGATCTTGAGGAGTCCATATAAGAGGGAGCACAATCTGGTCCAAGAATCCCAGAGATCAACAGCACCAGCAGATGATCTAGATGTCCCCAGACTGTGGTCCTACAACAGCCTGCGTCTTCTGTCAGACCAGACTGAACCCAGGTCATCACTTTCTTCTCTTCCCTGCAGCCTTTCCTCCACGCTGCCCTGCAGCCTTCCCTGCAGCCTTCCCTGCAGCCTTCCCTGTAGCCTTCTTTTGAGGCTGTGGCTCTGGTGTTTCAGTTGTGGCAGGAGGAGGAGGAGGAGGAGGAGGAGGAGGAGGGGGGGGGGCTGCCTCATGTAGTTGGGTGTTTTTTGTTAGCGTGCCCTGCAGCCCCTTATGGGTGGTTTCCCCAAATAGGCGCTCACAAATGAGGCGCTGCTCCCAATCCATCTGAAGAAGCCTGCTGGCTAAGTAGCAGCCATAGGCTTCTTCCGCTTCGGGGGGGCTTGTTAAAAAACGGGTGGCCTGTTGCATGAGGCGCAGGGACGCGTCCTGTGTGACCATCCCCTTCCTGGCCCTTTTTTTGGGAAGGTGGAGGGGAGGCACTTGGGATTGGGTGAGGCTCCTACTGGGCCCAGCCACCTCACTTGGCCCAGCCACCTCACTTGGCCCAGCCACCTCACTTGGCCCAGCCACCTCACTGGGAGCAGCCACCTCCTGCCTGACACTGGGCCCAGCCTCCTCCAGGATGATGGTGAATCCGGCCTCCTCCAGGCTGTCCATGGGCCCGGTCTCCTCCTGCCTGCCACTTTCCCCACATTCCTCCTGGATGGACTCATCCTGTGTATAAAAAAAGGACAATAGTTTTAGTTTCTTTTTTTGGGTTCATCAATGACACACAGTTTGCTTCTCATGACTAGCAAATTCAATGTGAATACATCTCTTTAATAAAAGAGTCTAATCAGACACCCTAATTATTTCAAGCAGGTGCCAAACATATTTAGTCACTACTATCATTTGATATGTATACACAATTTGGAGTGCTAAATTATTTGAGACAATTATAACATCCAGTTAACATCATTAATATTAGTACAGTAAATATTTGTTAAAATAATTTACCTGACTCCAGATGGTCATATCCGGTTCATCCAGGATGGAAGACCCAGCTTGCTCCTCATCAGCCTCTGCTGGGGTGGAGGGAAGGGTGGAGGGAAGGGTGGAGGGAAGGGTTGAAAGTGATGCCCTGGCTTCATTCTGGTCATCAAGAAAACGGAGTTGATTGTAGTACCACAGCCTGGGTACATAAACATCATCTGCTGATGCTCCTGATCTCCTTGATTCCTGGATCTTCCTATGCTCCCTTTTATACATGTTCCTCAAGACCCCAATTTTCTTGAGCACTGTCTCCATTGTTGCTCCCGGGATGGTCTCCTGGACAAAGGACAGAAGTCTCTCCAGCGTTGACTTCCTCACATGCTTGGCATAATACTGAGGGTGTTTCACCTCCCACAAATTCCTCATCTCTCGATATTTTGAAATAAAAGAAGTAAGGAACTCTGGATCCTTCAATAGGGGATTCATTATATCTGGAAAAGAGAAAGTCACAAGACCAAAAACACTTATTATATGTTTCTGCTAACCCCTCATCATCTTCTCCCTATGTAGGCCTCATCAATCTATCAAGCCATATAGGCCGCTTGCTACAAAGTCATGACCATAAACCCCCCCAAAAAAAAAAATATATATCTCAAATTACCTTCGTTTTGTAACGTCCTGTTCCACTATCACCTACGCACAGAACGTACGTACGACACGCGCGAAAGGCCCTCCTTTATACACTACGCATGTGTGAAACTCCGCCTGCGTCGCCCGCCCCTGACGTTCGAAATTAACTCATGTTCTCC